>JAOWBL010000010.1:9908583-9938583 GCA_028564865.1 Zenarchopterus dispar
CTAAACCTATTGCAGCATAACTAACCACTAACTATAAGCTTTATCAAAAAGGAAAGTTTTAAGTCTAATCTTAAAAGAAGAGAGGGTGTCTGCTTTCCGGATACAAACTGGGAGCTGGTTCCACAGGAGAGGGACCTGATAGCTAAAGGCTCTGCCTCCCATTCTACTACAAAGACCAGTTTCTTTGCACAAGGGGCTACTACACCTAATCTACGATATGGGAAGATTGCAGAATTAATTTCTCTAGTGCATTTCCACAACTAACCTGCTTTTTTAGTCTTGATGCAACATATTTGTTGACAAGAGTGGAATCGCAGCATTATAAGAACTGCTCTGCAAACAGTCTGCATGCATTATATTTGATTTAGCCACATTATTAGTTTAACTTCTTTCAAATAAAATATTTACATGCACCAGTATTTGGAATATTTTAACCACATGTGCCTTTCAACAGCAGTGTGGCACCGATACAATACCTTTTTATTCTTTTTCAGTCGTAGATTATTTTTCATTAATCAACATCCTTACTGATGTCCTCTCATTGGTAATGGTTGTTCTTCCTTGGTATGTAAACATTCATTTGTGCCTATCCTCCGTTGTCACTTTTTTTTCCTTTGCTCATTCAGAAGATCCCCTAAAACAAGCGTTTTAAACTGAAATTGCTGTGAAACATAAGCCATGGGTCCTGTTTTCGTCTGAATAACATCATTTCAGCGACCAATTAATCTGTGTTCAAGGGGATACACCGTCACAACTTTCATAATGTGCATGTAATAAATGATTTTGTTTTTCATTGCCTTTTAATTACAAGATTTGTTTGTGTCACAGCAGACCCTCAGTGTTAGATCTGTGGAGTGCAAAAAGTGATTGAGATTACATGTTTTGATATTGAAACTTGCAAAACAAATGAATCTGTTTCGTCCTTGCGATGCCATAAACTTGAACCAAAATGCACTTTAATAAGTGAACCCTTATTTATGGAAGTTTATCTCAACATGGGTTTTTAGTTCTCATGTTATGGAGAGCTTTCGTAGGAATCAGTTTTATCATCTGTCATACTGTCACGCTTAATCATTGTCTAAGAAAGAGTTGGTCTTTTTATTCCTAATTTAAATTACCTCACGAGCATATTCATAGTGAGTAGTATGCGTGAGTACTGCCAAGAATGAGTAAGTGGTTTCATGCTTAATTGTTTATCAGATGTTTATTTGATCTTCCTTTTTAATTTAACAGAGTCATCAATTGTCTTTACTGCAGTTTTGAATGAGACATTGCTCTAATGTGCAGAGCGTTGTCTCTCTGATGTTGTTCTGGTAACCACATTTCTCTCCATCCTTGTTTTTCTTTCCTAACCTGAATTCTTCCAGTCCAACTGCAGATTGAAGACCTGACTCGTAAACTGCGTACAGGAGACCTGGGAATCCCTGTAAACCCTGAGGACAGGTCGGAAAAAGATTAAACCCTTGAACAGTAACACTTTCTCTACCTTCTTGACTATTTGGAAGACAAATATTGATTTGCATTATTATTGTGGTTGCTAGCTTATCTCTCATTACATATTAGTATTAGTTTAAGAGTATAGACTCTAGATTTTATAGATCCTAAATGAAGGATGTTGTTTTTTTGAATACTAGAAGTTTTTCCTTGCTAGAGCTTATTGCTAGAAAAGTGATATAAAATTGACTTCTTAAATTCCAAAACTGTAAGACTGCTCACAATACCAGTAAGTGTTAAACATTTTGGTTTTGCCTGTACTGGAAGCTTGAGAATTTGACATTTAGACTTTTTTGAATTAATTGATTTTCTTTAGCTTTTTTTTTAACCCAAGACAAGTACACGTTGTTTTCAATAACATTGAATTGTAAAAAGCAGTAATTTATGAGAAAGCAAAACATATCTAACCAAATATAGCTGACTCTCAGATGATCAGAAATTTTTTTTTTTAGTTATTGAAAACTGATTTACTAGTAAATATTAGTTTGTTATTGTAAAAATTTCAGTTTGACCAAAAATACATAAACTTGAGTTTCATTTTCATTGCCCTTTGAACTTTTACTCAAACATGGTCTTCTCAGTAGGGAGAGGGAATTTGATACATTTGACATCTATCATAAGCAGGGATAGATTGTGAGATGGGTTGACATTATCAAAAAAAAAGTGTTGAACAGTGTTTTAATCTTGGGTTAAAACAAAAAAGTTAATTAGAAAAGGCTTTATCATAAGTTGCATCCAGAATGCAGGATTATGGGGTATCAATGACTCAGACACTGTATACAAGTCAGTGTGAGCTGAGATGGGATGTTTTTCTTTTTTCTGACATAAAAAGGGAAAAACGATAACCAAGAAGAAAATTGTTTGGGATGTTTCTACCTTTTTAATTAGCTATTTTCCACTTTACTAGATGGAGAAATTATTTATTTAATTTTCCAAGATTATTGCTTTACCCACTGCTTGTGTTTTATGAGTTCTAGTGCTGTACATGTGGAACATTTATACACAATGCATAAAGAGTTCCTTCTGAAACAGGGATTGGTACTTCTTATACTATGAACTATTTTTGGCAGTTATTTAGATTTTTTTTTTTTTTTTTTTTGGTTAAGGTGAAGTAATGCAGTTAAATTGTTGGGCTCTTTTAGGAATATTAACTGGGTAAAAAATTATACCAACCAATGGCAATGACATTTTTCTTTTTCTTTTTAAAGATTTTTTAATGGTTCTTGTAGCCTTTATTTTGAAAATGACTAGACAGGAAACTTTGGGCAGAGAGGGGGAAGACATGCAGCAAAGAGTCACAGGCTGGTATCTGAACCTGCACTGCCTGCAGGAGGGCAATAGTGCCCCCTCAACCAACTGAGCTGTCCAGGGCTCCAGTGACATATTTATTTTATGTGTTATTTTAAATTATATTTATTTATTTGGATGCATACATTCTTTTTTTCTACATCTAATCTGTGCTCATACAATATAGCTTATTTTCTAACATCATTACATAGCAGTTATTAAAAGGCACTGTACTAGGGCAAACAATTTTTGTTGCTGGTCATCTCAGGTTTTCCCATAATGTGGCTTTAAACATTTCTACCAGGGTAGGGGGATCATGTTCCAGTTTTTCCTCTGTGCTCTAGTTCTGCAAGAAATCTGCCAGAATTCTACAATATTTGGACAAGAGTGGCCAGCCTATAACCTAGTCATAAGGCTCTGTTCCCACAGGAAGTGGCTTGCCCTCAAGTGTATGTGGACTTGACCTTTTATTAGTTGGAGACTCTTTCACCTGTAGAGTTTTTCAGAGATTTCTGCAGCTATCAAAAAAGAAAAAAAAAAAGAGAGAAGCAAAATGAATGCAGAGCTGCAGTACCCTCTATTGTAACAGAACCAACTTGGGAGGTGTTTCAGGTTGTTGTCACCGTTGGAAGTTTGAAATTTAAAGGGGGGGTGGAGAGGGTAATGTCCCTTGTTTTTCCTTTATTCTTCACTTGTACACAAAACTGTCTAATGGGAGAACATAGGAAAAGGTGGACATCTAATCTTAATTCTTTTCCTCTAACCCAAATTACCCAACGTCAGCCTAACCCTTTTTCAAGCACAGAGCCTCCTTATCACAGAGACACAGGTTTTCAGCATCCAAGGGGAGGTATGGACCTCTTCCACCACGTCAGCACCAAGCATCTTTCAAAGCCCGCCTCTCTGCTTAGTATTGAAAATTTTGCTATTTTTATATATACATATATAAATATATATTGGTTGTCTGTCTGTTCCTTCTCTGTGGTTGATCCCCCTTCAGTGTATTGGGTTAATGACCTCCATGCAGCTTTGGGTGGTCCCTTCTTACTCTGAATTTTTCTAAACAATGGACTGTAGCCTTTTATATTTTGGTGCAGTTTCTATATATTTTAGGTTTGCTCTTTTAAAAGCAATAAGTAATTCTGATAATTCTCTTCAAGGATACAGATTTTTAGAACAGCTTTAAAAAAAAAAAAATTTACTCAGGACTTTAATGTCAGAATCGTATGTAGAAAGTGTATGTGATTCTAAAATGCAGAACTCCATATCTAGAATCAGTGGTGTCAATGTTGTCTCT
Organism: Zenarchopterus dispar; assembly: GCA_028564865.1. NCBI lineage: Eukaryota > Metazoa > Chordata > Actinopteri > Beloniformes > Zenarchopteridae > Zenarchopterus > Zenarchopterus dispar. Next base: position 9,912,662 of record JAOWBL010000010.1, read on the forward strand.
CCTGTATTTTGTCTGCTACTCTCAGGTCTCCCTCTCCAGAGCCCATTTATAACAGTGAGGGCAAAAGGCTAAACACCCGCGAGTATCGCACACGAAAGAAGATTGAGGAGGAGCGTCATTCTCTTATCACTGAAATGGTTGGACTCAATCCTGACTTCAAGCCTCCGGCGGACTATAAGTATGTATCCCCAGTTTATAAGCTGTGAAATGATGATACTCTGAGTTCATAATACTTTGAAGAACTTGAGCAAAGTAAATGTTAGGGGTGATCAAACTGTTTTATTACAGCAATTAGTGACCAGCTGCAGCTTCTCCTCTCTCACATCAGACTGATGGTAGCCCCCCTTTAACTAAATAACTCATAAATGCTGTGCTCTATAAATGGCACAGTATGTTCCTTTTAACACCCACAGTTCGGTAAATTTAAACAATATTTTGATGACCCAATCCTCCTGCTATCTTTCATGGCACATGTGACATGTTAATGTGTGTAATTGTAGCTAATTGAATCAGTAATTCGTCCTGAAAGGTTATTAAATACATAACTTGTGTATGCCTACATGTGTTAAAGTAGCCTTTAAATGGGGTTATATGGTGCCACTCAGAAACAAAATCCATCTTGGTGGTGCTTTACAGGATGCAAATCAAACATGGTCTGTAAATTAGTTTTTGTAATTATTTTTCTTGTCTCCACAAGAGGTGTTAAATTGAAAATAATAATACAAAGCCATTAAAAATGGATTTGCATTAGACGAGCTGTGGCGTTATTTCACTGAGTATGGCCACAACAGCTCTAGGGGAAAAAATATTCACTTCTGCTTTCACATTTGTCTGCGATGCTAAACATTGCATATGTTGATTCTAACTCACTGTCAGTTTGGTAAAATCTGCTGATTGACATGTAGTCTTGACAAGTATCAAATCAGTTGGCATTTCTGACTTTGTGCTCTCTGACAATAGAATTTTAAAAATTATTTAAAGAAAAAACAGCTTAATTAGACGCATTAGTAGAATATAGTACATAACGGGGCAAAGAGAAAAGCTAACCGATGGCAATGCTTATACTGTGTGACAGGTGGTAGAATCAAAATATTTAGTGTTGTACCATCTATAATACATTAAATAAATGGTCTTTTAGGATATTCAGAAAGCTAAATGATAAATACATTTCTGTATCTTCTAGGCCTCCTGCCACCAGAGTAAGCGATAAAGTCATGATCCCACAGGATGAATACCCTGAAATCAACTTTGTTGGTCTGCTAATTGGGCCCCGGTAAGTGGGATCTGAGTTTACATTTAAATATCTTGTTTTAAAATATGTTAGGACCAGATTTGAATGTTTTCCTCTTCATTTTATCAGTGGTAATACCCTGAAGAACATTGAGAAGGAATGCTGTGCTAAGATTATGATTCGAGGGAAAGGTTCTGTGAAAGAAGGGAAGGTTGGCCGAAAAGATGGTCAGATGCTGCCAGGAGAAGATGAGCCTCTGCACGCCCTGGTCACGGCCAACACAATGGAAAATGTCAAGAAAGCAGTGGAGCAGGTGAGAGTTCATATCATCCGTTCCCACCTTCCCATCCCTTACAACACACAGTTTGTATTAATAGACAGAAATATGTCCACAGATTCGCAACATCCTGAAGCAAGGTATTGAGACACCAGAGGATCAGAATGACCTACGAAAGATGCAGCTACGGGAGCTAGCCAGACTCAATGGCACACTGAGGGAGGATGACAACAGGTCTGCGTGACTCTGCTAAAGCTTTATTCTGATTTTGGTGTTAGTATGGTGCTTTCTTGTAATGATACATGGGAGCCATATCAGATTCTGCTTGCACTTTCAAAAGATATGGGTGGGCCAAACTCAAGTTTTAAAGAGCATCCATAAAGCTCAGTGAAGGAGAACCACCAAAGATTTTTTTTTTTTTTTCTTTGTAGGATTCTCCGTCCTTGGCAGAATTCTGAACCACGCAGCATCACCAACACCACCCTTTGTACAAAGTGTGGTGGAGCCGGTCACATCTCCTCTGACTGCAAGTATACCAGGTAATATCTTGATTTTCAAAGTTCAAACTTTCTTTTTGTGGCGTAGGTTATTTCAGATCTAAAACAGTTTTGCCTTGTGCAGCACATTTGCTGCCCACAGAGCGACAGGTGGCGAGCCACCTCAGTCAGCCCAGGACAAAGCTCGTATGGACAAAGAATATCTGTCCCTCATGGCTGAACTGGGAGAAGCTCCAGTCCCTACTTCTGGTGGAGCACATTCTAGCACTCAGTCAGGAGCACCCCGAGGCTCAGGCCCCAACAGTAACCAGCCACCACCAGTAAGTTAGGTACAGAATTCAGCACCCTTATTATCACAGACAAAGGTCTGAATGTTTTTTTTTTTTTTTTTTTTTTGTGCCACAGAACCGGCCTCCGTGGATGAGTTCCAGCCCCACAGAGAACAGGAACTTTCATGGCATGCATGGAGGGCCTACAGGCCCTGGAGGACCTCATAACTTCCCTCCTCCAATGCCCAACATGGGAGGTCCACCTATGCCCCCTAATCCTAATGGCCTTCCTCCACCTTGGATGCAACCCCCTCCACCTCCTATGGGCCAGGGACCTGCACCCCATGGACACCCAATAGGTAATGGTTGACATTTATTGACTTTAATACTGTTAAAATCAGCAATTGGTACTTCTCAGGATCTTTTATAAAACCGCCCAGTAACTATAAATGTTCATTGGCAATTCTAAACAGTAGGAACGTTTAGAACGTTGTGGAACTATTTTGTGGTTTCTAAGATGCACTTGATAGTTTTTAATGCAGATTAATTATAAAAAAAATTGTTCTCAACATGCTAGGAAATTACATTGCCATAAGATGTTATAACTTCATAGACTTTGCTGCTGCTTCAACTTTAGTTGAGATAGAATTTTAATTACTCTCTGAAGTACTTGGAGGTCATTTTGTTATGTAATAGTTAATGGCACTTCATTCTGCAGTCTCTGATGTGTAGACAGTTTGTACATTTAGATCTAGATTAGCAAACAGTTTGTTTAGCAAAGAGCTTAAACTGACTGCTCTTTGAGCTGGGGCGGGGGTATGGGGTTGTGTGTGTCTTTGAGTCTTGGAAAAGACATACACACAACGATAATTGTGAGCTAACAATACGTTTAGGATACATTTTTGAACTACACTACTTTCTTCTCATTTTAGGTCTGCTACCACCTCCAATGGGTATGATGCCACCCCCACCTCCGCCCCCCAGCAACCAACCTCCTCCCCCCCCTTCTGGTCCCCTTCCACCATGGCAGCAACAAGCTCCGCCACCACCACCTACTAGCAGCATGGCAACAAGTACGCCACTACCTTGGCAACAGAGTAAGACCCTACAAAGCATATATTGAGAAGCACTGAATCACGGTCCATTGACATACTCTCTTTATGAGGATTATGATATATGCATTGCGAAAATCTTTTTTCCTTTAGTTATTACTGTATAAGCTATTATTGCACAATTTGTTTTGGTTATGACAATGTCCTCGAAACATTTCTATAAAAAGATGTTCTTCATGAAAAGTGAAAGTGTTGGCCAGCCCATCATGATGTAATCATGATGGGCTGGCCAAGGAAGGAAGTTCTTCTGTCTAGAACCCCACCCCCTCACCCCCCACTGCCATTACAGAATAGCCAAACCTGCAAATTTATACAGTCTGTAAGGTAAAAATAACTTGTGCAAAAACAACAAACAAAACATTTGGAATAAACAAATATAATCTGGCACTGAAATGGGATTGCCCTGCTGAGCAATAAAGCAAATAACAAGGCTAGTAGAAGATGCAGCCATGAGCCTCTGTTGTCTTTCACTGGTCATGTTCCTGTGAACAGCTGATTATAATACTTCTAAAAAAAAAAAAAATGGCCTTCTAGTCCGGGAGCACATCTGGAGAGTGTAATTGAAATTTGTGGAACCTGTCTGTCAGGAAAAAATGTCATGTTGAATTGTGACCTTTTTGCTTCTAGAAAAGTGTTGACCTCCACTTGTCCAACCCTCATTGCAGATACCACCACTACCACATCCAGTCCTGGCACCGGAACTCTGCCGCCATGGCAGCAGCCTCAGCAGCCTGCAGCGTCTGCTGCCCAACCCCCTCTACCCATGGGAACCCCATCCATGGTACCACCTCCTCCAGGAGTCCAGCCACCATTGCCTCCAGGCGCTCCGCCACCTCCCCCTCCACCACCTCCAGGCTCAACCAGCATGATGTATGCTCCACCACCTCCTCCACCACCTATGGACCCTTCTAACTTTGTGACCATGATGGGGATGGGTGTACCGGCCATGCCCCCTTTTGGCATGCCCCCCGCGCCCCCTCCCCCACCCCCGCAGAATTAATCCACCCACACAAGAATCGTCTTCACACATCTTGCAGCACATCCTACACCTGATACCAAGACAGATGTAGACAGATGTTTTTTTTTTCCATTTGCTCATGGAAGATGAATATGACCAGTGCTTTAATTTTTATTGATCCTTCATATTGTGAAGACCTTGCTGAAACAACAAAAGGCTCTGTTGGTTCTTTTTAAAGTTTCTATTAACATAAATATCTTGGTGTGCAAACACTGGCACTATAAGGTATTAGTAATGCTCTTTGTCATGTTACTTGTAAACTGAATAAATTGTTCAGACTGGTCCAGGTTTAATTTGTGCTCAACAGTCTTATCAAGCAAACCTGAACACTTGGTTTTTAATCTATTGAAGCTCAACTTGCATGATCCTGTTTAAATGCCTCATTATTTTTCATGTGATATACTTGTATTACCGTTTTGTTTCTTGTCTTGGTTTTGAACTGAATAAGAAATATTTTTGTAATAAGTGGAGTGTATCTTAGTTCTGTAAAACATTTTTAGTTCTAAGATTGATTTTCAAAAATGCACAATTTCTTTTTCTTTAGACTTTTTTTTTGTCACTATCTTGGTTGTAACATTGAGCTTAAAAAGGAGTGTCTGAGTTCTGTTAACTTATGTCCACCTACAATACTTCTGAGAATACCCTTGTTTTCTGCATCTCTGTTCTGATAAAACGGTGCAGTGTGTGTGTGTTGCTTCTGCAATGAGTTTTTGTCCCTCAAGTTATTAGAGAAAGAAATGTTAGTTTTTCTTGGAATCAGTCTATTGCGCTAGTCTGAATGAATAGTGTTGAATCCTGCTTGGTTTAGTATTAAAATTGTTTCAGCTTTCCCTTTTATATCATGTGTCCTGCTTTCTCTTTTCACGTTAGAAAGTTAGCCAAGTTAGAACATTTTTTTCTTCTTCCTTCTATTGACTTAGCATTTCCTTGGTTATCCAAAGGTGTCCTTTTGAGCAGGATTTTGTCAAGGTTGTCTTCTGTTGCCAACATTTGTATTCAGTTTTCTTCGGTAGGATTTCCCCTGCTGCTGTTTGTATAGCTAGACCAAATTAGATCTACTTTTAATTACACATTTTTCTTCTGCAAGTAAGCATCATGGGTATGTAGATATCTAACTAATTTTTTTGCTTTGATAAAATCATAGTCCATTTACTAGTTTTACTTGGAATTTGTAATAGTTGCATGGTCTTCATCAGTAACAGATGTTAGATCAGCTCTTATTAAAACTAAAGGAAAAATGGAAATCTTTGAACTTCTGGTTGAATAAATGGTGTGATGCACTGTATGAGGGTGTATTAACTGATTTTTAAAGATGTGACAAATGTCATTTTCTTATTTTTGATCTTTTTGTCCTGTATAAAAACTTCTCTTTCGCACGACTTTCATGACTTGGAAGTGACTTTAAGGGTAATTACAGCAGCTGAAGTTTAGTGCAAAATTTATATCTGGACATGTATCAAATTTTGCAAACGTAATTGAGATTTGAGAATTTAGGATTGTGGAAGAAAATCGGAATATACGCAGAGAAACCCACGCAGATAGGGAAGGATATGGAAACTCCACCTGCCGAGGCTGGAGCAGACCGCCGTGCTAATTCAACATCATTCTGCGGGCCACTGACGCGGGATTTAGTGCTATAAACATCAGGTTAGAGGAAATACAACCTCATTTATTTTGTACATGCTCATTCAGCGGCACCACGATCGCTACCACGGCCGAGTTTGGGTATCACGTACACTCATGAACTAAAGGGTACAAAGTTTCTGGTTGGCACCAGCAGTAATAGAACTTTTAGAATTAAGAAAATAAAAGCGACCATTTTCCAATTTCTTCATACATTTAACTAGTACTAATTGGTGAAATTATTGTAGATAAACCAGTGCCGTTCTCGTATTATGTGACTTTTCAGTGGTGAAACAGATTTCGACAACCTGCTATTACTAAAGAGGACGAACTATCTTACGTTAATGAGAGTGACGCACTTAAGACTGCAGGCAAGATAAATTATGAGCTTTATTTTGGAAAATTAACCGGAAAGGATTTCCACCCACACTTTAACACTGAGGAGTGACATAAAAGAAGCTGGAGCTTTCCTCATCATATGTGCTCAGCTGGAGGTCGACAGTGCTTGAGCAGTCTAGCTTCACATTGAAAATAAAAAGTACTCCGAAAAAAGGACAGCGACCAGGACTATGGCTAAGCCACTGACGGATAGAGAAAAAAGGAAGCAGATCTCGATTCGGGGACTGGCCGGAGTGGACACTATTTCAGACCTGAAAACTAATTTCAACAGGCACCTCCACTTCACCCTTGTGAAGGATCGAAATGTAGCGACGAAACGCGACTATTACTCCGCCCTGGCCCACACGATCCGAGACCACCTGGTGGGCCGCTGGATCCGGACGCAGCAGCGTTACTATGACAAAGACCCCAAAGTAAGCCGTTCTGTGATGCAGGAGTCAGTCACGTACGCAGGGAGCAGCGCGAGCACGGATGTGCTATGTGGTGCAGTATCACTGCCGGCCGGCGCGCGCGCACGTTAGCGCCTCCGCAGCTATGCTGGTTTTTTTGTTTTGTTTTTTTTAAAATAATATATCTATTTATAGAAATCTTGTTGCTTCTTTTTCACGCGGGTCGTTATCTGTCCCTGCGCGTGCAGATCACCACCGCCCACCAGAGCAGATGGCTCTGTGGGCGGTGGTGATGGCTCAGCCTGATGTGTGTTTGAAGATGCCCTTTAGTAGTCAAACGGGCCTTGTCGCTGCCTCAGAACCGCAGCACGTCCGTTAAAAAAAAAACCAACCAAACTTGGTTATGTAATGGCTTGTCGTCGCTCTTCCACCATTACATCGCAACATGGCCACACGCTCTTTGAAGGACACTCAGAGACAACATTTACCGGTCCACGTGTTGTTTACGGCACTTTAAATCCACGCTCTGATGTTGGTGGAACGCAGCTGAATTTAAAGCCCCATCAGTGATCGTTTATTTGTTTATCATGGTCGTGTACGACTGCATCAGCTGCAGTGGACCATGACAGTGGCTTTGTCCTGTCCCATCCCCCTTCCCACATGTCGTGGCATTGGTTTGTAGAAGAGTCAGCTTAAATGGACTCGGGGATCAAACCTGGTGGGACCTTTTGGGGACAGACGTCCATAATAACTGTACTGTAGGACGTGCTGCAGCTATGAAAGTCAAGTCTCAGATGAATTCTTTCTCTCCCACACTTGTAACTTGGGTCACATTCAGAGTACTACCTCCTGTAAACCTCAGGTGTATCAAACAAGCCAGATGGGAGTGTTTCCTTATCACTTGAGAACTGAGATAAGTCATCCACAAAGACATGCTTATGTGGACGCAGTAAAACTGTCCTGCTGGTCCGACTTTAATGTGTGGAATTTTCATCTATTTCTCCGATTTATTCTGACCCATAGACACTTTTATCATTTATTGCACACATTTTTTCACTTGTCAACTTTTGCTTTGTTCCATCAACCGGCGGCAGGAACAAAATGGTACATGTAAAAGGTCAGTAAAGTTGGTTATGACGTTCCCATTTATCTTCCAGCCATTGACAGTTCATGCTCAGAGATTGGGTTTCCTGCTGTCACGGAGACGCGAGGAGACACTGTACTGTGCTCCAGCGGGCCCGTGCTTTCATTTGCTTCTTGGTGAAGTGGAAGAGACGATGTGGACAGTAACCGCTTCACTGCTCTCGTCTCTGTCATGAACATTTGTTTTCTAATCAACTATTGTTCTACAGCCAGTAGGGACAGCATAAATGAATTTGCATTAGTTGGTGTAGTGTTCCCTCATTTTCACAGGTTGTTCTCTGGTTTCCCGCAGCGTGTTTACTACCTCTCCCTGGAGTTTTACATGGGCCGGACTCTTCAGAACACCATGGTGAACTTGGCCTTGGAGAACACCTGTGATGAAGCCATGTACCAGGTGAAAAGAAGATTCCAAACCAAGTGTGTCATGTGCTGTGAAACAAAAAGAAAAGGGTGACATTTCTTGATGTTGCTTGATGTTTGACTCAGTCAGTACACGATGAGTTCTACAGAGAAACCTGAGAGCTATTACTGAGAGTGCATGAACACTTGATCCTAAACAACTGGAAGCAAATATTTTAACGTTAGCATTTTATTGTTAGCTAGTATGAGTTGGAACACATGGTTGGATTGCAGTCTGGCAAATCAATCAACCAATTATGCATGTGGTTAAAAATTTAAGCACTCAAAGAAGAACAAAGTTTTGTGATGAAGAGGGCTATTTAGGATTTTTAGATATTTTTATCTTTTAATTACAAATCTATTATTTTACTTTAAAATATGGATGTATTCTTGCATACTTGTGATGCAGTCAATATCTCTTTCTTATCTTGTCCTAAAGAATTTATACTGTGTCGCATTGCTTTTGTAAAATAAATTCATTGGTAACAGATAAAAGGACCAATACAGGCTACAAGATCCTGGATCTAGCACTTTGGGACTTTTATCCACTGATAAACATACAAACCTAATATTCCTACAAACTTCCCATTTCAGTCAGCACTGGACCTGATGTTAGGGAATCGTTTTTAACAATCATTTTTTTTCCACAATATTCATGTTTTCCAAGTCACACTGGTTGTTACTTTCGCTGTACAAATGCATTGCTATGTTCTTCAGTTGGGTCTGGACATGGAGGAGCTGGAAGACATCGAGGAAGACGCTGGTCTGGGTAATGGTGGACTGGGTCGTCTTGCTGGTGAGCTCCAGATTGGCTGCTGAACATGCTCTGGACAGATTTGTCTCCCCATCCACAGCCGCCGTTCTCACCTAGCTCCTTGTCGTTTCCTCAGCTTGTTTCCTGGACTCCATGGCGTCATTGGGCCTGGCTGCCTATGGGTACGGCATCCGCTACGAGTTTGGCATCTTCAATCAAAAAATCGTCAATGGATGGCAGGTAATGTCCATTTGACCAGCAACTGACAGTTTACCCTTAATATCCTCCAATCTGTATCTTGGTGATTGACCACCACAGAGGAATTTGTCATCCATCCATCAGTTTTAGTTGTCACTAAAGTTCTAACTTTTATTTATTTCTGCTTCTATTCTGTCAGTTATGTTCTTGATCAATCATTTGCCTACAAAATGTGGCCGACTTCATTTGTTGACTTATTAGACCAAATGTTCCAAGCCCAAAGACACTAGTTTCCCAGCCTTGGAGTGAGGGCGGTAATAAAGGTATTAAAGACTTGGTCTCAATCACCACTGACTGGTTTCACAGCAGTTCTTTTTTTTTTTTTTTTTTTTTTTTTGGTTAAGTGGATCAGTCGGGCCTGTTTGGGTTTCAGACTTGTGAATCTTCTCTGATTTTACTTGAGCTAATCAAGACTTAATAGGTGCTATAAAGAACTTCATGTATGACAGGTGGCGTTAAAAAATTACCATAAAATGGTGAGGGTTTATGTTACTTTTTTCCTGACTAGAAATGAAGATGACGCTTTTGTCTCTCAACAGGTGGAAGAAGCTGATGACTGGCTGCGATATGGTAATGCCTGGGAGAAGGCCCGGCCCGAGTACATGCGCCCAGTCAACTTCTATGGCAGGGTGGAGCACACAGCTGACGGAGTGAAATGGGTTGACACGCAGGTTCGTAGAAACACATGCAAACTGGATTTTAGTAGTGTCATGGTACAAAAAAATTCAAAAGAATTAAAGTAGGAAAAAAAATGGTAAGAAATAATCTAAAGAGAAAGTAGAGAAAGTTAATGTAGTATTTTTCTTTCTTGGAAACTTATGCTAATTTTCCGTTTCTTTGCTGGACTGGTTAGTTATCAAAGTATGGACTGAGCAGCATGTATTTGTATTCCCATTACAGGGAGCAGCAGGAGTCCAAACTACTTACGTCAGTAAAATAAAATATATAACAGATCATTTTGTTTATACTTATCTGAGATACCTCTTATAATCCAGGTGGTTCTGGCTCTTCCTTATGACACTCCAATACCTGGTTATCGAAACAACGTTGTCAACACCATGAGACTGTGGTCTGCAAAGGCCCCCTGCGACTTCAACCTCAAAGACTGTGAGTATTTCTTTATTTCTGTTGCTCACGTACGGAATATGTTTGGATTCTCTGTTACTTAACACAAATGTGGGGACTTTTTTTTTTGGGCTATTTCATAAAAGGGCAACAAAGAGCAAATTTAGGGGAATTAGTACTTCCTTTTATGCTTCGATGGGATTTGGTAGCTAGACTGGGAACATTGTGTTTTCTCAGTCACTCACTCATCCTTCTGAGGTAACTTTGACATTGGTCGTTGTCTTTTTTGTAAAGAGAGAAAAGTCAGGCATCTTAAGTGGAATAAACTAGAATAAAATGCAGCTGTGCTGTTGTCCCACAGTTAATGTTGGTGGCTACATCCAAGCTGTGCTGGATAGAAACTTGGCTGAGAACATCTCCCGAGTTCTCTACCCCAACGACAACGTGAGTAGACTTCTTTGTTGAGCAGTCGCACACCAGCCATCACGTTCTCTCCAAACGGAATTGAAGAAGACGATACAAACCGAATTTCCATAAAAGCTGGTAATTTTTAAAAATCTAACAAAAACACAAATCTATAAGTTGTTCATTTGTAAGCCTTTCTTTAACAGACAATAATCATGGGTTTGTTTTCAATATCTTCACTGAACAACTTGATTACATTTCGAAAAGCTAAACTTATCTAGAATAACTGCAGCAACCCACTCACAGAAGAAAGGTTGGAAAAGAAGTCAAATGTAGTTAAGCCATTCAAAATTCACCAAACAGCAGATGATTTATTTGGTGGGAGGTGAAACTGTTGGGATTGAGTTTAAACGACATCCTCCAAAGCTGTAACTTTTCACCCACGGATGTGTCATAGCTCGCTGCTTCGGGCCAAACTCTGTTAGACTACTTTTGATTGAGTAGTATGATGACAGTTATTGTATTTAAAATAAAAGGCAGCATTGCAAAGAACTAAAAGCAGAAGATTAGAGAGAAAGTCCTGAGGCTGCAAACCAAGCCCAAGCCAGCAGCTTCGGTCCCCATTCCTTCTTTGAGCGTTGTACAGTCTGACCGTAGGCTGAACTTGCTGCAGTGTCCACTCCTGGCAAGATTGGAAACCGCCTCGAATCTTTCCTCTTGTAAATAATCTTTCTCATTGTAGAATTATTATTGTACAATTATGTTTGGAAATGGTCTTATAACTCATCCCTGGTTGATGGGCAACAACAGTTGCATCAGTTCATCAAACTGGCAAAAACCCAAGTCAAAACTCTAGACATCCCCGTCCACCTCAAAAGCAACCGGTTCTGTTTACTATTTTTCATGCGATGGGATTACACATCAGAATTTTATTCCTGCATGTACCATCTGTCCAAGTTTCCAAAAACGTAAGCTAATGGCCTAAAAGCCATGAATATTACATTACTTCCACCATAGCTGAAGAGCAAAGAGGAGATTTATGGATGGCATGAATTTAGTTGGTGTGAAAGAGTATGCAAAGGACAGGGTTAGGTGGAGGTGCTGCGGCGACCCCTGAAGGGAAGAGTGGAAAGGAAAAGAAGATGATTTCCACCCAAGCTGTTGTAGCTCTTTTAGTGCAGAGCTAGCCTAATAATTACAACTATTCAGTGAGTTTACCAGTATTGTATTTAAAAAATCCAGTTCCACTCATTCCAGCTCCGTGTCTTTGTTGTTTAGTTCTTTGAGGGGAAGGAGCTGCGTCTAAAGCAGGAGTACTTTGTTGTGGCAGCGACTCTTCAAGACATCATCCGCCGATTCAAAGCCTCCAAGTTTGGCTGCACAGACTTTGTGCGATTAGACCTTTCTGGACTGCCCGACAAGGTGCCAGCTCTATAATATTGTGATACTCATTGTGTTTATTTTATTTGTTCAAATCTATGTTTACATACACACAGATATCTCTGGAGTTGTGACAACATAAATCATCTGAGAGCTTTTTACTGTAGTAATGACTTCCTAGGATGTATGTCATGTTTAGTTGAGTGAACTGGACCTTCAGACATCTGTAGCTTGGATAGTAATTGCTAAACATGTGTTGAAATTTTTATATAGTGTTTAGTTTTCTTTTTTTTAAAAATCTGTATATCTTTATCTACTCTTTGCTTCTTGTTTTGTACTTTTTCTTTTCTGATTTCTCCTCAGGTGGCCATCCAGCTGAATGACACCCACCCTGCTCTGGCCATTCCTGAGCTGATGAGGATCCTGGTGGACATCGAGAAGCTCTGCTGGAAGAAGGCAGATGACATAAAAGACTTTTGTGTTGCAATGCAGCCGCATGTGTCCTGTTACCAGCTGGCCACCCAGTTTCTTTGCGTCTGTCTGTTTTGAAGCAGGAGTCCTAAGTTTTCACATTAACCACACCAGAAAGACATCTTGTTACTGAAGTCTGAAATTGGTCACTTCAGTCCAAATTTGAAGTGGCAAACGGAGACAGAATGAGAATAAATCAGCTTAGGATCGAGACTGAGCTTTCCTGCAAAAACTAGGATTCACCCTTAGATAAATTTAATCACTTTGTTGTCCCCTGTAGTCCCTCTGGAATTCACGTGTTTATTACATGTTTGATAACAAAATTGTTTCCATCCAGCTTGTAGTTGGTGTAAGGTAGAAAACATTTGAACTATGTTGTCTCTATGTCCAGGCCTGGGATATTGTGGTTCGCACTTGTGCCTACACCAACCACACTGTCCTGCCTGAGGCCCTGGAGCGCTGGCCTGTCGACCTCTTCCAGAATCTACTGCCACGACACTTAGAGATCATCTATGAGATCAATAGGAGGCACTTGGAGGTATGACAGGAGTTTTCTCAAGCTGTCAGACGGCCCCTTTATTTAATTAGAGCAGTTAGACTTCAGATAAATGAAATAAAATAAAATAAAATTGAGGTGAAAGAAATTAGCTTTCTTTGTCTCCAGTTTGCAGAGCATTAACTTTTTTTTTTTTCTTGAATGTTCTCACAACCTGCACATTGTTACTGATAGATGCTGTCACACCCACTGACTGAAGGTTGTTGCCCATAAATGCCCCACACAGTTCACAAGTGGAAACTAAAACGATACAGTAGGGGGAGGGGAAAGACCCTATAGACTAAGAAAAAAAAAGAAGTCATCTGCACACTTCTAATTGTTGTTAACTGATGAATAATTGCATTTCCTCCTCTAGTATTAAAGCTTTCTGATGCTTTTTCTGTACCAATCAAATACATTGATCAGGACCAGACAGTGTAGAACGGAAGAGGCGTGCCAGCCACAAACCGCTGGCTTGCCAGGACTTGGGTGTTTTGTTTTGAGGAGGAAAAACTTGTAAAATGAATTCTGCTTGAACTAACTGGTAGCAAATAGCTGGTAGGCACAGGCAGAGCAGTTGTTTAGCAAGAATAAGTGAAATCAACAGCTGGCAAGCCATAGCTTACTTTTTCTCAGTGGAGGGATGTTGAACTGACAGCCATCAAAGGCACAACATGATATTTCCAAAAAAAAAGACTTGTATGTAAACGTTAAACAGAAATGAGGCTTTTGTTTTTCTTTTCCTAACTCTTCTGCTGCTCCACGTTGTTCGCAACTAATGCAATAAGTTGTTTCTCTGCATTTTCCTTAACCCTCCAGGACATTGCCAAACGTTACCCTGGAGATACTGAACGTATAAGCAGGATGTCCCTGATTGAAGAAGGGAGCGTCAAGAAGATCAACATGGCTCATTTGTGCATTGTTGGGTCACATGCTGTCAATGGAGTGGCTCGCATCCACTCTGAAATCATCAAAAATACTGTGTAAGGAAACCTCTTTATTGTACTGATTGTAAAAGTGAGAAAAAAAACCACCAAGAAACTTAAAAAAAAAAAACCCCTATTTGATATAATATTTTTTAGTGTAAATATTTTGGGTGTTATATTCCATATCACCTTCTGATTGTCCTTTCAAAACTTCCCCAGGTTCAAGGATTTCTACGAGATTGACCCTCAGAAGTTTCAGAACAAGACTAATGGCATCACACCCAGACGCTGGCTGGTCATGTGCAACCCAGGCCTTGCTCAGATCATCAGTGAGGTACATGAAGACCAGGCTGGCGTATAGAAATGTAAAATAGTACAACTTCGTATTTTGGTTTTCAAAGGTTGTAAGAATAAAATCCATGTGAGGATGCCTGTCAAAATTCATTAGCAGTCATTAAACTCTTTTTGTTTGAGTCTTTACTGAAATAATAGATTTTCTATAAGAAATGAAAGGCAGTTAACTGTTTAGTTAATTATATTTTTGAACAAAAACTGATTAAATGACAATCACTAAGGAAATGGAAGTTTCGGGATCTGCAACTGAATGAGAAACTGTCAACTATTCTGTAGCAGCTGGCTGAGAATCAGCACAGTTAAATACTGCTGACAGAAACCAACAGCACTGAGTAATGTGGTGAACAAAAATACAACTCTGAATTAATAGCAAACATTCTTACTGACTGAATCTTTACATAATAAGTTAGCTCTTTAATATTTTAACTAGAGCAACTTTTCGATGACGATTGTCAGCTTTAGGCCAATAAATAAAACAGTTTTAAAGATGAGTTCTGTGCTGCTAGGACCGAGTACATGTGAAAGCTATTCATTTAAAAAAAAAAAAAAAAAAATGTTTTCAAAAAGTGCTCTGTACTTGTTACACCTCCTGTTTTTTTTAAACTCCAAAAAGGTTTTGGGTTATAAAGATCTATAGTTAGGTCTTAATGGAGTATGTACAGCAGCTTGATATAGGATATAAAACTGTTCTCCCTCTTCTTCCTTAACTTCCAGAGGATTGGAGAGAGCTACGTCCGGGACTTGGACCAGCTGAAGAAGCTTCTGGAGTATGTGGATGACGACTGCTTCATTCGAGATGTTGCTCAAATCAAACAAGTGAGAGCTTAAAATGCACAAAATAAGATGATTGTATTTTTCACTCTTGGTTTCCAAATGCATCTTTCTGCTTGAACTTTAAGGAGAACAAGAGGAAGTTTGCTGCTCATCTGGAAGAGCACTACAAGGTGAAGATCAACCTCGACTCCATGTTTGACATCCAAGTGAAGAGGATTCATGAGTACAAAAGGCAGCTGCTTAACTGCCTGCACATCATCACTCTGTACAATAGTGAGTGTTGTTTCTCTTTTTCTGGCAAGCTTATACAAAAACGTATGGGTTCAGAGTAAAAATAAATAACTCTGACACTTTTTTTCTCCTCAAATTAGACATCAAGAAGGAACCCAACAAGCACTGGACCCCCAGGACTATCATGATTGGAGGAAAGGTGAGGACCCCTTTGCTCTAATTATAATATACCCAATTTTTTTTATTTTTATTTTTTTTAATTCTAACCGAACATTAACATATAAAATAAACTTGCGTGGTATTCAGCGTTGAGGTAGAAGGTTGTTTTCAAGCTTCTTAAAATGCTGTGGCTGGAGCTTAGCAGAGCTGTGCATAAATGTTACCTCACTGAGCTGAAGTCATATTGTCAAGAAGAGTTGGACCCACTTTTTCCACAACAGTGTGGATTCTGATAACACCAAACAGAAAAAGATTACTTCAACTTATTGTTGATCATGATATTTCTACAAGCTGCCAAATCAAGGAATTTGCTTTACCAAAAAGAGAAACGGTGTGGGAGAAAACACTTTTTGTCAGTTTTTGTTATTGTCTCCAATGTTATAAGTCATCTGTTGTTGTGTTTTTTAAAAATGTATTTATATGTGTATTTTTTTGTGGACTGAAAGATTGTGTACTTTCTTTTTAGCGTTGGTGTAAGTTTGACGATGCCGACTTGTAAGGGGAACATGTCTGTAGTGATTTGTATTTATTGTTTCCAAAAATGTGGGTTCTCTCTCTCCAGGCAGCTCCAGGTTACCACACTGCCAAGATGATCATCAAACTGATCACATCAATCGGTGACGTTGTCAATAATGACCTTGTGGTTGGAGGTCGCCTTAAGGTCATCTTCCTAGAGAACTACAGAGTTACTCTGGCAGAGAAGGGTAATTAGTAGTGTTCTGGTTTTTTTGTTTTTTTTTTAAAACACACATCATATAAAAGTTATAGTTGCGAGTTAAACTGTCATGTTTTTAATTAGCAGCTGCTGTGGTCGGTCGAGTTCATGGCATTAAATTCCTGTTGGACCCATAAGGAAGCTAATGACCACACATTTGATGCTTCTCTTCTCCGCAGTCATCCCTGCAGCTGACCTGTCGGAGCAGATCTCCACAGCAGGCACCGAGGCTTCTGGCACCGGGAACATGAAGTTCATGCTGAATGGCGCCCTCACCATCGGCACCATGGACGGTGCCAATGTGGAGATGGCAGAGGAGGCTGGAGAGGAAAATCTCTTCATTTTTGGCATGAGGGTTGAGGATGTGGAGAAGCTGGATAAGAAAGGGTGAGCTTCACTGTGGTGTCGTAGATGTGAGTTACGCTGAACTAGCTATCCTCAGGGCTGGCGTGTGTACCTTTGAGAAACGTAAAATAATGCTAATCAAAGGGAATAGTTCATTATTCAATTTAACACCCCAAACTTTTGTCCCATCTGCCTGGGATCACGGATCACAATCCGCCAACAAGCTGCCAACTAAACTCCATGTTCCGGACTTGTGAGGAAAGTCAACATTGTAAGTGTAAACAAGGAAGAAGAAGGGTGACAAAAGGCGCTCTCACACATCCTTCTCTCCAGACGGTCAGCTGTAAAGAGTTTCAGTTATTGCTGCATTGGCAGTTGTTTGTTTGGAGCTAGCTGGGTTCAGAAGACATCCCAGGTAAAGTTTCTTATGTTTTGTTGATAATATGATGTTTTTTAAAATAGTCAACCATCGTACACATCCCACCTTGAAATGAGCTTTTAGTCTCTTTGGGTTTAGGGGTCTGTTGAGAACCTGGAGCTTTGTTCAGATTCAAGCCCATGTTCCCACATTCTGAAAGTGGTGCATGATTGTTAAATCAGTGGTTTCCTCAGTTGCAAGATCCAAATGGACATCTTGTAGCTTAATTAATTAAACAGGGATTACTTGCAATTTAAAAAAAAAAAGTTGCACTTTTTTGCCTTTAGATGCTTTCTACATCTGTTAATACATGAGTTTGTGAACTGGACATAGCTTTCATTTTGGCCTGTTTAAAAAAAAAAAAAAAATTGCTAATGTAAAAAATGCTATTAAGGGTTTGTGCTCTGTAGGGTGGACAGCTGCAGCTCAGGAGGCAGAGTTCAGTATCCCTCTCTTGATACTGAAGCGTTATTAGGCAAGACACTGAACGCCACGTTGCTCATTTGCCCTCTTGTCAGTGACTTTAGTGAAGAGCTTCTGCTCCATGAACGCTATTTCCTGTAAGACGACTGTGGTCAGAGCTTCAGTTTAAACTTGTGCTTCACTTCTCTCTTCAGCGAATAGAACTGGGAATGGATAACCAGGTTTCCAATTGTTGTTGATGTTTGTTTGGGTTTTTTCTTGTTATTTTGTTTGTATGGTTTGTTTTTCATGTGAAATATATCTTCTCATTCTAGAAATATCATCAGTTTTTTTGTTTACTGGATTTGATAACTTTTGTTTAATGTCTAGGATTAAGAGGGTGTAGAAAATGGGTGGATAGATGTTTTACTGGGGGGAGGGCAGTGACTTGGTGGTCAGCACTGCCGCCTCATAGCAAAGAGGTTCGGGTCCCGGACGGGGCCTTTCTGTTTGCAGTTGTTCTCCTCAAGCTTGCGTAGGTTTTCTCTGGGTACTCTGGCCTCCTCCCACAGTCCAGAAATGTGTGTTATTGTTGACTGGTGATTCTTGATGATCTGTGTGAGTGTGTGTAAGTGTGTATGGTTGTTTGTCTACATCTGGCGACATGTCCAGGGTGTATCCCAGCTGGGATTGGCTCCACCTGAGTCCTGTGACTCTGAAAAGACAAAGATTACGCATGAATGCATGAATCGAGGTTTTGTTGGGAACATAGTCTACACTTAGTCTTATAAGCCCTAACTCAGTGTGTTATGACTAATGTTTGTCCCCAGTTATGATGCTACCTCATACTACAACTGTATTCCGGAGCTGAAGCAGGCAATTGACCAAATATCCGGAGGTTTCTTCAGCCCCAGCGAGCCAGGTCTTTTTAAAGACCTTGTCAACATGCTGATGTACCATGACAGGTTAGTAGTTGTTACTGCTGACATGGAAGAGTCAGCATCTTTAGTACGCACACATGTTTTTTGGCATCCACTTTAAAGGAGAAACAAACCCATGAACACTTCCTCAGTTGTCCCATGTGAAGTAAGTTATTATGAACCTCATGTAAACGGGAACTGTGGAGTTCTAGGAAGGGACTTGCCTACTTTAGTCTCTCTCATGACTGTGCTGTTGACATTAGAAGGCTTCTAAATGCCTCTCTTGTAACTGCGTGTCTGTTCTGCAGGTTCAAGGTGTTTGCAGACTATGAAGACTACATTAAATGTCAGGAGAAAGTCAGCGCACTCTACAAGGTCAGTGTGTCAGTGAGGACTAAACCAGGAGGGAATCTAACATCCCGACACTAGACACCCTGCACAACACCGGGCAAAATGTTTCCTCTATTAGCAGCTACTATTCGTATGTCGTGAACAGTGGAATCTTAGATGAGGATTTCTCTACTTGATAAAAGAACTGAATTGGACACATTCATATCTTTTATTTACCAATAGGAAATTATGTTGCTGAATTGTAAATTACTGAGATAAAAATAAGTCAAATAAAATAATTACATTTAAAATGTACTATTTAAAAAAACAAACCATCAGTGTTGAAATGTTTCAGATGTTTCAAGAGAAAGATGGCTGAAATCGCTGGTGATTTTGAGTTGAATGTTATTTTTATACCTTGCCAATAACTGAGCTGCAGTAACAGGTCCACAATAGAAATAAAATACTGTATATATATTTTCAATGCTAGATATAGACATGTTCAATGATAAACACACTTCCTGACCATAAAAGCTATAAACAAGGGTTCTGTTGGATTAGACTTAGTGTTGATTACAGCATGTTTTTGCTGTGGCATAGTTTCAATAAACTTAAAATATCACCGCATTTATTTGCATCTAGGGGTGCATTTATTTTTCATCAAGATCATGTGTTGATCATGGAACTTTTTTTTTTTTTTCCCCCTCACTAAGTGGTTTCCTCCCAACACGTTGCGTTCTCTTCCCATCGCTCATACAGAACTGCTTGTACTGTTAAATATTGACTTGAGGTCACTGTTCTGATCTCCCGTCACGATTCGTTCCTTCTTTGACGGTGAGAGTTCACCACTATCCTTCCAGGTCTAATGTTTTTGACACTTGCTCACCCTATTTTAGTAGTTTCTTTAATCTCCTCAGTTTTTTGGGGGATGGATTATCCACATCCGTCTTCTGTATGACCACAAGAAGTTTTTTGACACGGTTGTTTAAGGAGCGAGAAGCTCACCACTGCATCGGTTGTTCGTTGGTCCTCCGTGAATTTTTCGAGTCGGTGTGGGCTCGGTATCCTGCTGGAATATGAATCTTTCACCTTAAAGTTACAACCCAGAAGTTATACTTCTTCTCTGAAGAGTGGAATCCAGCTTTTCCTTGGTCAGGATGGCTAATATTTACTGTTGGAAAATTTATCCCAGGTTTAACTTCATGATTATATCGGCTTATAAAAAACCCTGGCTTTTAATTAAAGCTGCAAGTGTCTCTCTTTTGTACAAGAACTAATTTTGCCCTCAACGTGTCCTCTCTTTTAACAGGACCCCCAAGAGTGGACCAAGAAGGTCATCCGTAACATTGCTTCCAGCGGGAAGTTCTCAAGTGACCGCACCATTTCCCAGTACGCCCGGGAGATCTGGGGGATGGAGCCCAGTCTGGAGAAGATCCCTTTTTCAGATTAACCGTAGCACCAGCCTCCTCATCCAAGCAGCGTAGCTCACCATGTGGTCCAGCCACACAGACGCAAATCTTGTGGCTTCTTCTCTTTGCACTGTGGTATTATTTCTAGACAGTATTTATCTGTGTGCAACCTTAACCAGGCTTACCCTTTATTTTGCACTGATCCACTGAAATGGGCTCATTTTGGATCTTTGTTTTCTCTGTACTGGACATATGTACTCTCACCTGTGGGTGAAAGTCTTGTATCTCCAAGTCAGCCTTTCAGGAGTAAAGAGATTTGAACATAGAAGTCGAAATTTTGATGTAGTTTCATGAAATAATAGTATCCTAGAAGATACAACACTCTCTATATGCAAGATGGGTTTATTTTATTACAAATAGCACTGTAATTATTTGGGAAGATTAAAGATGAACTCCTTCATATGTATCTTTGACCAAACGTGCATTTTAACCAAGAAAACTCGCATTCCTTTTCTCCAGAAAGCCAGCAGAACTCCAGCTAAATCTTAGGTTTCTAGTTTCAAAGCAAACATGTCTTCCACGGAAGAGAGAAGGGACCAGGTGGCCAGAGCGTGCCACGGCCGCATGACGTTACTGTGACCCTGAAAGGAAGTCCATATTTGAAGTAAATCAGTCGTAGCATATCGTATTCAAAGAGTTTGACTGATCTGCAAGTTTTTTTGATGGCGTTAGCTGAATGTATCCATCTGTGTGTTATCTTAAGTGTAGTTGTTTATGATGGAGGAGTCCTTCAGTGCAGGTTTGAGTTCACTTGTAACCTCCGCAGCATGTTTATACCTCTTCATCTTGTGTTCTCTGTTCCAAAAAGTGACCTGTTAGAAAATAAGAAAGCCTCCTTTGCCTAAAACCTAAGTGGATGAATTATCTTTCAAATGTGTGTGTTTTATCTGCTGTACTTCTGTGTAAACACCGAGTCCATGGCACTGTACTGTAACAGCATTAATATACTGTAATCTCATCCACTCGCCTGTCTGGCTGCAGAGATCCAGAATCAGCTGTCCACAGCACTGAAGCTAGCATTGTCACTCTGTGTTTTTTAGTCATTAAAAGACAAATCTGAAACACTTTTTTCTACTGTTACAGCTCTTTCGTGATGCATACAAACACGAACAGGTTATGAAATATGTCATCAGTCTTGCGTTCATGTCCTGGGACACCACCGGTTTTTTCCACATGTGCATTGACATGACAACTAGAGGCATGATACGAATGCATTCTCACTGAATTCCATGAAACTGGGATAACTTTACTAACCTAATGTTGGAAAAAATCTACACTCATGTTTCTTTTCAGTTGCCCTTTTTTTAGGTTTATGCTTACAAAAGTGTTTTCTTAAAACATCGTTTTAAGCACCGTGTTTCTGACCTGGTCCAGGGTGATCTAGATATGGGGAGAAAAAAAAAAGACATTTTTTTCAAATTTCACAAATAGAATTGAAGTTTTCATTTTTTATTTTTTATTTTTTAAAGAAGGGGTTAGGTAGAAATAAGGACTAATATAAAATATGTATGAGACCATAGAATCCATCCAACCATCCATTTTCTATATCTGCTGAATCCATGTGTGGGTCATGGGGGTCTGCTGGAGCCAATCCCAGCCCACTGCAGGTGAGAGACAGGGGTACACCCTGGACAGGTCGCCACTCCATCGCAGGACCGTGGAATCATGAAAGCTAATAATAAAATATAAGAGTCCAGGGTGAGCTGAGCACAAAGACTCCAGACTCCAGATATTTTCTCTGGGACAGATTAAACCGAAACAAAGCTAACAAGAGCAGAGTGAGGAAAAAAGTGCCCAGCGCATCATGAGAGGTCTCCGTGCACTCTAATTAAACGAAAGGCTTGTGGCCAGATCAAACTTTAAGCTTTATCAGAAAGGAAAATTTAAGCCTAGTCCTAATCATAAAGAAACTTTGTGCCTCCTGAACCCCAACTGGTTCCGCATGATCCTGATAAGTGAAGGCTCTGTGTCCCTTTCTGTTTTGGAAAACAACAGGAAACAAAAGCAAGCCTGCAGTCTGAACGTCTTCTGATGGGTTAATATGAAGTTAGGAGCTGGCTCCACCCGGTCCGTATGCCTCATTTATAACCTCAATATGTTTGTGGTTCGTTGAATCTGCAATCATCTGCATATCAGTATAATATCTGCCATTCCCTCCTGGTCCAGTGTGAGTTATAGTTTAAATGAACCCATGTATCTTTTTCTCCTGACCGTACTAAGATGTCTGACACAATATCTCACCTGGTTAAGGCAGGCCCTGGCTACAGTCCAGTGGACCAGGAAGTCATCAGTCTGTTGACCTTCTCTGGGCCTCTAACAGGTGCTTCCATACCTGCAGCAGCAAGAGCTCCACATGAAGGCTGGGAAAGGTAAGTTCCCTGTTTGGGCTGTGGCCTTGCTGGCATCTTTATGTGCAGATGGCATGCCAACTGCTCTTCTGGTGCATTCTGTTTGTGCATGTTTTTGTATATGTGGTGCCAGTCTCAATGCTCTCCAAAAGATGGTGAAAAGCACCCATGTTCTCTTCTTGCACAAAAGCCTTCTTCAGCTGAAGGAGATGATTACACAGGACATGGGTAAGCTTGTTTAAAACTGTTTTTTTTTTTCTTTTTTTCTGCTCAGTAGCCTGAAGGTCAAATACAGAAATGATCCCTTTCAGTCTGCCTTTCATATGAGCTGCTTCATGCTCTTTGCCAGTAGAGGGTGACAAGGTTCTTGGATTCCAGCTTTGGGAGAGTTTCATCTGTCTGAAGCAACTACATGCTATGAAAGGCTTCAACAAATGTAACTGGATAGTGTATATGAAAGGAGTATTAAATTATTTTGATTAAAAAAAGTCATGGTTACAGCAAAAGAATTATTTACATTAAAGTGAAAACAAAGGAAAGACCAAGTAAATACAGAACAGAGTAAAGGTTTGAAAATTAGCATTTAAATAGGAAAAAGGCTGATTTCAGAGCACAGGTTTCATGAGCAACTCCAACAAAGACAACACAAACAAACACAAAGAAAACAGGCACCTCTGCCTGCCTGCCTACCTGCCTGCCTGCCTACCTGCCTGTCTGCCTGCCTGTCTGTCTGTCTGTCTGTCTGTCTGAATGCTGTGTTGTGGTGAGCAATAAAAGAAAAAGATGAAAGAGCTTTTTGCCCGGTTTGATAGATTTATTTTGCTCTGTGAGATGCTTATGTTGTTGTTGATTTGTCCTTTGCTTTAGCCCGTGCAGACCTGAGTTCTACACCCCACACGCAGCTTTTAAAGTGTGCGGGTGCAGGGTTTTGACTGTGAGCTAGTCTTTCCTTGCTCGCGGCCTGGCTAACAGCATCAGTTTGGTGAGGCGTAGTGGTGGCAGCACCATGCTGTCAGGTACCAGAAGACTGATCAGAAATGAACAGAGATGCAGCTGAATATTTCTGGAGTGGTGTAAACTGAAGAACGGAGGAGGGACTGTGAGCAGACACCGTGATCCACGGCGACGCTGGAGTGACTTCTGAACAAGTCTCTGGCTGTCCTTCAGAGGCCTGGCCTAAACTCCGACAGCACATCTGTACAGAACTGATAATGGCAGTGAACAAGCAAGCCTCGTTCAGCCTGATGCCCCGCTGGCACATCTGTCAGAAACATACACTAACTGGGTCTGGGTAGAACGTATATAACGCCTGCAGTAAGAAGACCCCTGACTATACCTGCTACCACGAGGAACTTGGTATCTTTGTAAATGACCGTAGTTTCTGATACTTTTCTGTTAGTTATACCCTAGACTGTGTTTATGAAAGGCCTACGCGCCCATCCACACACACCTTTATATAGTATTCCTTATATTTATGTTATGATGGCATACCTCTACAATACACACCAAGGCAGCCTGATAAATGGATCAGGGGTTGTGTGACTTCCTGTCCAGGGACGTTTCAGTATTTGGACTTGAAGACTGAATCAAAAATTTAAGTTAGGTGGGCAATCTCACTAAAAATACGTTCTATAATAGTTAAGCTAAATTAATGTATTATATTACACTATTACGTAACATTTTAAGGCATCAGGTCTTTCAGGTGTCCCACCCACATGCACATGATTGACTTTCACCCAGCACAAGCTCTCTCCACCTTCCCTCCCAGCTTTAAAGGCTCATTGGCCCCGGTGTGATCTCTGTTTAGTCCATCTGATCCCTCAAACTCACACATGCAGGTATGGACGCTGATGCTTATGGTAAGGCTCCTTTATCAGCTGACTATTTCATATCATCCTTCATCGAGAGAAAAAAAAGATTAAAAAAAAAAAATTCAATCTAGTGATTGTCTAACAAATTCTGAACATTACAGAACGTTAGATGTAACGGAAATACTTAATTTACTGATATAACTGCAGCATAAATGTCGCAGACAGGTTTTTAAAATTGATTGAAATTATGATTAATATACAAGCATGTGAAGCATTTATTAACATACTATATTTGTCAACAACTACAACGTCTGTAAAAGAATCTGCATCTATAACAGACTAGGAATGATTAGGTATAGATTATAAATCCTCTGATGCTTCCAGTTTTGCTGTCTTTTTTACAGGTAGGTTTAGTTTAAAATGTACAACTTAAAGATGAGATTGGCGTGGCTTGAAGAAAATCAGTGCGATTCTTTTTGCACACTGACGCCGTCTGCTGTGCTGCTTTTTTTGGTTGATTTTGCAATCATTTACTTAGCAATGTAAATGTACTTGCTAAGGCAAAGTAATAAGAGTGATAAAACACTTGCACGTTCGGATCTTGTTTTATTCAGGGACACAATTTATCTTATGAGTGCTATTTACCCTTAAAATGATCTTGTGAGCGTGTAATAAGTATGATGTTGAGTATTTGTAATAACATTAATATTGTTATAGGGGTGGGGTTGTTTCAGCGTGCATCTTGAAGCATTAGTGGAGCTTTACTAAACTATCTGTACATGTTTAGAGTTATTCAAAAAGGCGAGGGCACCATCTGGAACATCTGTCGCATGGGTTGCACCACAAATGCAGAACACATTTGTCTCATGACCATGTTTTATGTGAGATCCAAGGAAGATACCATCGAAAATAAAACCAAAGAAACAAATGAATTAAAATAAATAAATAAATAGTGCGTAAGTGGTTAATGAGTTGGAGGTGAACAAGAAAGCAAAGACAAATAAGCTAGAACATGTAATGGTTGTGTCACAACACAGTCAAACTAGTTAATTCATAATATTTCCTAGTTCCATAGGACATTTGTTAATTTTTTAATTGGTGTGATACAACTATACTATTAATAATTTTGTTGGTAATGCATCATTTTTTAGTGCAGTGTCTTATAAACTGTTGACAAGTGTATCCATACCCTCAAAAATGTTCTTACAGTAAATTTACATTTAAGCGTGTTACTGTGTCATGTAATAATATGTCAAATGAGCAATGCAAATAAACATGATGTTACTTTTTATACTGTTAAGATTAATTCCTAAATCGGAGAATTTCATGCCCGTCTTTGCCGTTTATAATCATAGAACAAATATCTCTGGGTATCTCACTGTTGATCAAAAGCATCAAGATTAATTTCTGGTTTTTTGGTTTTGTTTTGTTTTTA
>JAOWBL010000010.1:9939835-9955939 GCA_028564865.1 Zenarchopterus dispar
ATTAAAATGTTTTTTCTAGTTTTCAATGTTTAGTTTTCGGCGGGTTCGCGAACCAAGGAATAAAAAAAGTCTGGCCTAACTCCGGCAAGTGCATTAATGGTTTTTTTGCAATCTATTTGTGAGACTTGAGTTTCTGCATCAAAGATGGCTAGAAAACAAAAAACTAACACAGTTCTAAATAAAGAAAAGTAAATTATATCACATTTTGTTTGCACTTGTTTAAAGTTTAGACAGCTACATTTAGCTGCTCTACACAACCAATTGTATATGTCCAATTATGATTTTTGTACCTTATGAAGAATGAAAAACATTTGTTGAAATTTTACATGAGTTTTCAGAACTAATTTAAAAACTGATACAGCTTTAATGTAACTATGAAGAGAAAGTTTTTGAGTTGATTTTTTTTCCTCCACATTTAAACACGTCAATGTGAGACAAGTATTACTGAAAGAGGAGGTTAGCGGAAAAATATTGAGCATGAATATTTCTTTTCCTTGTAGAATGGTGACCTTCTGCATCTGTAATAAAAAGATGTGACTGTTGTTTTGCAGCTACTGGGCATGGCCTTAGTTGGAATTGGACTGTGGGCATGGAGTGAGAAGGTGAGTAGATGTGCTCATTTAAAACAAAAATAAGAAAACCAGATGTGTTACACTGTCACTCTATTGAAGGTTCTTCTCTTTAAATACATAGTTTTACTAATAAAGAGCATTAGTGTTATAAGGACAACAACAAGGAGGACAACAGCAAGACTCTAATGTGGTAATGATGCTCCTGGTTTAAATCCTGAGTTTGTTTGGTTTTTTTTAACTTAACCTTATTGGGTCTTACAAACTCTGTTTCTTTTTTTAAATTAACCTAAAAATAAATAAAGTCATTAGCAGACTGATAAAAATATTGTTCCCTCCAACAGATTAACAGCTACATATCTGTGGGAGAAGGTGGAAGCCAAATTAGACCAATAAATGAAGGGAATATGAAACTTTAATTCTTTGTGAAAGTCATCATCAGTACAGATTACCTGCAAGAGTTGTTGTCTTGTTTCTGTGTGAGTAATTAGACAACATTTTACAAACTAAAGGTGTAAATTGCTAATGTGTGTTTTCAGCTTTGCTTCTATACCCATTGGTTACTGTGCAGGGTCATGGGGGTCTGCTGGAGCCTAAAAAAATTTAAATAAATTTATATCTCTAGAGTTACAAGGATAGAATTTCCAGAAAATGTACATGGGTATTAACAGGAATGCAGAAAAATAATTATGAATGTGAGGTAGTTTATCAAGAAGAAACATGAGTATAAACATAAACAGACATGCAGGCAAATTTTTACATTAAAAAAATGAAGTTTTTAAATTTGCTTTATTTGTGAATTTTTAACTTTAATGATTTTTTTTCACTGAATAACAAAAACAAGCTTATGTGTTGAATAAAGTTTGGGTTGTAAGAATGAAATAGATTTGCATGAAATCTGAATAAAGCAATCAGATTTTATTCAAATGCATTTGCAGTTATATCTTTATAGATATACACTGTACATACATTCATAATACATTTAAGTTCCTTTTATTTGCCCAATGTGCAATTTTGCAAATTTACACTATTAATTCTTATATAATCTTATATGATTCCCATGGAACATTTTAATCTTTTCCGTACCTGGGACGGAACCGTATATCCTGCAAATGTTTAGACAAATCCAATGATTATGACTGAATTAATCGGAATCATAACTTCTTCTTCCAACTGAGAACGTTGATGTTCCAGACTATTTTTATGCCACTTTGACCCTGGCAGCAAACACACTCTGACCTGAACGAGCTGCAGCTGTGCTGTGATGCTGTATGTCCTCCTCAGGGGGTTCTGTCCAACATCTCATCCATCACAGATCTGGGGGGTCTGGACCCCGTCTGGCTGTTCATGGTCGTTGGAGGGGTCATGTTCATCCTGGGCTTTGCTGGATGCATTGGAGCACTGCGGGAAAACACGTTTTTACTGAAGTTTGTATGTTCCTGTCTACTAACAGCAAATATGAATGATGAGAAACTCTCAGCTGTTGTAAACAACCTGATTTCTGTTCTCCTTCCTGCTGCAGTTTTCTGTGTTTCTGGGAATTATCTTTTTCCTGGAGCTGACGACGGGAGTTCTGGCATTTGTCTTTAAAGACTGGATCAAAGACCAGCTCAACCTGTTCATCAACAACAACATCCGGGCCTATAGGGACGACATCGACCTACAGAACCTTATCGATTTTACTCAGGAATATGTAAGTCCGGGAATGATTCATAAAAACCATCACACAGTTTTACACAAGCTTAAGTTTCATTTACTGCACTTTTATCTGCAACTCTCAATCATATTCTAGCCTTGAATTTATAAAAGTCCTTAAAATGATAATGCTAAAATGATGAACCATCTTTAATATGTTTTAGAAGTTCTGTTTCAGCACAGCCAGCAGGATTTATTAGTGTCATTGTTTCATGTAGTTGTAGATTACAGACTCGTCCTCTAGGATGTGAAGGTAGTTACTGTACATCACTCCGGTTCTGTGAGTAGCATCTGCAGTGCTGACAACTAGAAAGAGCTTTAAAAACCAAAACTGTTTTTGGTATAAATCACTGGATACAATTTATTAACGGTTCCTGACAATGGTAGATGTCTATGGTTTTAACAGTATGGATCTATTTTCTTTAGTATATTTAGTTCTTTAAGCATAGCAGTTTAAATGCAGATGTTTTTCAGCATTTTATATTAATGTCACCTTTTCCTCTGTTAATAAACTAGACTAAAAGTATATTATTATGATCATTATTTATTTCAGAGGAACTTTGAGTGTGCACAATCAGCAAAAGTGGAAAATAAACATTAAACCAGCAGTGATTTTACATCTTTTAAAAACTTTTTAGAGGATTTACTTTGATATCTTCATCTTCTTGCATTTGGGCATTTTCTTAACATTTTCTTACTGCACAAAAAAAAAAAAAAAAAAAAATACTGAAAAAAATAACTTGCAGCAATTATTAGACATTTAGTTAAAGTAATGGAATTTTTGTTCTGTGATTACATTAAACAACTAAAGTTCACAGTTATGTCTGACATGAAACTTTGCAGCTACAGCAACTGTGAGTCAGGAGATGAATAACTTGTAAAAACTCCTGGTTTTTGGAGTCCAGACAGAGATGACTGAAGCTGAAGATTACATTTATTTTTACTACATTTCTAGAGATGTACAGAACTACTGATAAAACACATCTTACTACATCAGTAATAATGGCGGAAAAGAGAGCTCTTCTTCTTCTTCTTGATAACTGCATGTCAGTTGTAGACAGAGCAACTTCACTGTGTAACAGCGAGTCATTTTATGATGTTTCAGAGGAGTCTAGGTTGCTCAGTTGTATGTTGTTGCTCAGTTGTATGTTGTTGCTCAGCTGCAGCCTCCATCAGTGATGATTGAGGCTTGACTGAGGAAGCAAATTTATGGTTATTTATTTATTAATTGTTCCTGTGTTGAGCCCTTCAGCTAAGCTCTGCTGTTGTTGAAGTAGATGAAGTAGATGTGGTCTTTAACATGGTTTCCTCCTCTGGCCGACTCTAGTGGGAGTGCTGCGGTGCATTTGGAGCCGACGACTGGAACCTGAACATCTATTTTAATTGTACTGATGGGAATCCCAGTCGGGAAAAGTGTGGAGTTCCCTTCTCCTGCTGCACCAAGGACCCAGCGGTAAAACGACATCTACTCATAAGGACCATGAGTGAACACAAGAACAGCGTTTAAATACTGTCAGAAATCAGCAGTTGTTATTTATGGTTGCACATTACCTAACGAGATTGAGCTGAGTCAGAATTTCTGCAAAGTGTTAATGTTCCCTGATGATGAATGGGAATAGAGGAATTGCAGCTTAAAACAAATGCTGAAGTGTGTTATTTCTGCCTCCAGGAGGATGTAATAAACACTCAGTGTGGATATGACATCCGAGCTAAACCGGTAAGTAACTTGGAACAGGAAGCAGACGGTAAAACTGTGAAACCACTTTGTAATGTTGTCATTTCATTTACCAACACTTAAAAAACATTGGTTATATCAGCCAATGAAGCCTTTTTGTCATTGCTTTGTCTCATTCTTCTTGCAAAAACGTAGGTCATGGTAGTTATATTTTTGTTCATCATCCTCTGCTGGAGACTCTTCAGCTCTGCAGGCTGGCGGGTCCAGAACCTGTACCCTTCTCTTCCTCTGCTTTGTAATGTCTGCAATATCTCATGTTGAAAAATACATGGATGTCTCTTTGAGACCAAGATGGGTTCTTGAAGACAGATGTTGCTGTAACATCTCAGAATCTTACCATCAGAGAAGTGAGCTTTACCAAGAACTCGCAGAGCTTTTTGGATTGTTGCTGATACTGGTCTGGACGGTCTGTTTCGTCAAAGAAAGGTTGATGATCGATGGGTCTTTTGGCCTCCGTGTCAGAACAGAGCAAATGTTTCTGCTGTGTGATGGTCCGTCCCAGAAGCCTCTAAAACCTGACGCATCAGTCTCAGATCTGGACAAGATTAACATGTGGCTTTTTTCTGGCACAGAAATTTTTTAAACATTTAAAGAGCATTTATGAATGAAACTGTACTGACAGAGGTTTCCATGGTAGCACTCGTCCATGTGTTCTTGAAGTTCAGGATGCTGTCTGTCTGAGGGATCAACGGGTGCTCCAAAACATGAACTTTTGACTGATGCTTAGTACTGATCTAATACAATTGTTATTTCTAATATTTTTCATTATTATTGACAAATTAAACGATACTTCAAGAAAATATCCATAAGAGATATCTATTAAGTAAAAAGAATGGAGGCATGAAGTACAGATGTCCATTAATGGTGACTCTCTCCACTTCTGTTAGCTGACATGAACAATGATTGTCTGAAACGTCTGTAGAGAGCAGTTTCAAGGATGTACTTCTGAAACTGTCTGATGTTCACTTACGCACTGAAATCAACATTTTCAGCATATCACAAGAGCTGGTCATCAAGGTTAATGAATTTTACAGTTTTGTCAAATGTTGTCCTTCTTACTGGACCTCTAGATTTTTTTCTTTTTATTCCCCGCTGCTCTTTTTTAAGAGAGTATTTATTTTTGCTGCTGATGTTCCTGGTCCAGACCAGATCTAGGATCCAGGTCTGTTCTAAG
The DNA here is from genome assembly GCA_028564865.1 of Zenarchopterus dispar. NCBI lineage: Eukaryota > Metazoa > Chordata > Actinopteri > Beloniformes > Zenarchopteridae > Zenarchopterus > Zenarchopterus dispar. The sequence continues at coordinate 9,945,009 of JAOWBL010000010.1, forward strand.
TCTTTTTTCTCATATAAATGTATAACACTGAGTCAAGCTGGGAAGATGACATGCAGGTTTCGTGTTTCAGGACTCGGAGCAGCGGGACTACATCAATGTGAAAGGCTGTGTGCCGCAGTTTGAGAAGTGGCTCCAGGACAACCTCACCCTGGTGGCTGGTATCTTCATCGGTGTGGCGCTGCTGCAGGTCAGCTCCACTCACATGTTCAAACACATCCATGCAGATTTTTCTCTCATGACTGAAGTATGTGCTTTCTTTCTTTCCTCAACAGATTTTTGGGATTTGTTTGGCGCAAAATTTAGTGAGTGACATCGAGGCAGTGAGGGCAAGCTGGTGAGAAAACTCCCAACTTTTGCTTCAGGGGCTCATGTAGCTCATCCATTTCACTTCTTTGTCTCTAACCACATGTACCTGAGTTTTAACACATACTTTTGTTGTTTGTCCGATACAAGAAGCACATCTCTGTGTATTGCAGAAAAAAAAATCACAATAATTATTGAATACAGCTGGAAAGAGGTTCACGGACATTCCTGAACCCACAAATTCAACAAACATCATAAACTGTTTTGAAGAGCTACAATTGAAATGAACTTTTTTGTTTATACCATATTTTTTTTAAAAAGTCTTCAAATGAGTTTTTCCTTTAAAAACTGCTTGATAAATGCCTTATGCCTTGGTCAGATTCTTTATCTCTAGCGTTCAAACTTTAACAATCTGAGTAATGTCGTCTGCTAGAGGGAATACAACAACTTTATAAAGATTTTAAAAAACTAAGAAGTGATACCCTATCACATCTAAACATGAGAAGTAAGTTTTGAGTTGCAGATTAAACATTTCAGAACTGTGGGAACTTGCGGAGCCTCAACAATCAGCTATTCTGTTGCTGTTTATTGACTAATTACATTCTGGATGGAGACAGACGGAGTGAGACAAAACTAGAAATAAAACAGACATCTTTGATTTTGTCATGAAGCCACAACTGATGCAGATTTCATCTACTGCCACATGAAATGACAAACATCACAAGAGCATCACGCTCCTGATTTTCATTTTAGTGTTATTGAATGTGACATATCTGTACACTTCTGGACGTTTAAAGACTTTCACAATGACTGACATTTACAGTTATCAGTTTGGTTTTTTTTTGAACCAGAATAACATAAATCTTTAATGGGATTTCTGAAATCATATTTTTGGTTGAATGTCCCCTTGTGAGCTGGACATTTAATGATAAGTGGTGAGTTTTAGACAGAATTGTGAAAACATATATGGTCTAAGCCAGACTGACTGACAGGGGTTGAATTGGATGTCACATCTGTACATCACTGCAGATGACAGAAAAATAACCACCATGAGAAATGCAAACATTAAGATTGAGACGCAGAAAGGGTTGTGAAAGAGCATCAAGGATGATCTTTAACTGATTGGTGACAAGCCTGGTAGAAACCTGATAATCCACGTTTCTCTGAAGACCCAAAAGCAACTGGAAAGAATATTAAACCACACATATTTACTGTATCTTTAATGCTTTTGCTCACATCTAACAAACCATTTTATTTTTTTATTTTTTAAACTTTATCTGATAGTTGTATTTTTTAGTCAGAGGCAGCTCTTCTTCATCTTGTCAAAACACCCCAGATGATGATACTGCCTCCACCGTGTTTGTTTCACATGAAAGGTGGCTGATCAGTATCATGATTTTACCTCAATTATGATCAGTGATTGATTATTGTAATTTAGAAACGAAAACGTAATAAAAAAAGTTTACATTCAGTTTTAATGTAAATTCAGTAGGATCTGATTAAGTACATGAAAGTAATACCAGAATAAATGAAACAATTTGAAAACGATGAGATATGAATAATTAAGTGGATTTTTGGGTCTGAATCTCGGTTTGGAGAAACTTCCCATGAATTACTCAGCTCTGATTGATTAATCGATCGGACTCCTCTGTTATTTGTACTTAACCCTTTAATTACAAATATAATAATGCATGAATTTCTGATACCTCTGGACCACTCCCATAATCAATAAAACTAAAAGAAAATTTTTTTTTCATAATATTAACCATAGCAAAAAATTAAAAAAATTAATTACCCAATTATTGAGATTGATACAAAAGTTCTTATTTTGTTTTTAATTTTAATATATAATAAACACTTCAATAAAAACAAACAAAAAAAACCCAATAGATTTTCTGTGTATTATTGTATATGTCAGGAATTAAAGGATAAAGTACAAACATTTGAAATGATTATCATAGATTTGGAACTTGGAAAAAAAAATTGAAATATGTCCGTGACTTCATTAGACTTTATAATTTATTGATCAATCCCAGTGAGAGTAATCAAACACATATTAAAAGCTGTCGACAGGTATTATTTGGTAGTTGGAGACTTCATCCAGTTGGACAATATGACTGTGAGATATTCCTCTTTTAGGAAAAAATAAGTCATACGTAATTTAGGTTTCGTGCATTCTGTTTTGGAAAGTATATTGGAAAGTCTGGTACAATGTATTTGCTAAAAATCAAAATTATAAGCACACAACATAAAACTATAATCTTTGGGGATTGAAAATGCAAAGATGGTAAAAGATAACAATTTAACAACGAATCCTTGAACAAACCTTCCTTCGCTGTGGCAGACGTGGCGAGAGTTTCCTCAAGAATATAGAGTATTTAGGAATTTCTGATCTTTACCATCCATAATGCCAAACCTCACCTCACACATCATTCTTCCTCCTCTATGCTTCATCAGGGTGCCCCCCTTACCCCCCTCCATGTGCCGACTCCCACCACCCTCCAGCAAGAAATCATCGGCTTACTACTCATGAGACACACACACACAGATTTATAGCTGGTGGGTGTGATAGAGCTGTGTGGTGACTTGTTTTGTGTGCAGCTCCGTATGATCTCTGTTGTGTTATTTTACCTGTAACGTGTTGTGTGGAAGCAGAATATCGCTAGATGTTTATCAATTTAGGAGCAGACTTTGGAGAAAGATCAAGTGAAAGTCTTTAAAGCGGTGTGACTGTACAACCACCTCAAAAATGTAACAGCTGGGCAGTTAATATTTGGACTGATGGCAAGAAAAAACAAATAATGTTCACTAAAACATCTGTAGGGGGTCTCAAATGATCCTTTTAGCATATAACCAAAAGCCCTGTAAACACAAAAATCATATTTAAAAAAAAAAAAAAAGAAAAAGAAAAATCAGAAACTGACCACCAAGCTAAAATGTAATAAAGCTAAGAGCTACGACAATGTCACATAAATCTTAAAATGATTGTTAACTATTGTTAACTGCTCCTCCCTGAGCCGCCACCTTATCATGCTGGAGGTGTTTGAGTGTTCCAGTGATCCTAGGAGCTCAGTTGTTCGGGGTTTAAGCCCCTGGTAGGGTCACCCAAGACAAACAGGTCCTAGGTGAGGAGCCAGACAAAGTGTGGCTCAAATGACCCCTATGATGTATACAACCAAGAGTTTTCGTTTGGGTCGGGGATCAGATGCTGCGCCAAGTGGAGGAGTTCAAGTATCTCAGGGTCTTGTTCACGAGTGAGGGAAGGATGGAGCAGGAGATTGATAGGCAGATTAGTGCAGCGTCTGCAGTGATGCGGGCTCTGTATTGGTCCATCGTGGTGAAGAAGGAGCTGAGCCGATTTACCAGTCAGTCTACGTTCCTACCCTCACCTATGGTCACAAGCTGTGGGTCATGACTGAAAGAACAAGATCGCGGATACAAGCGGCGGAAAAGAATTTTCCTCTGCAGGGTGTCTGGGCTCCCCCTTAGAGATAGGGTGAGAAGCTCGGTCATCCGGGTGGGGCTCAGAGTACAGCCGCTGCTCCTCCACATCGAGAGGAGCCAGATGAGGTGGTTCGGGCATCTGGTGAGGATGCCTCCCTGGTGAGGTTTTCCGGACATGTCCCACTGGGAGGAGATCCCGGGAAGACCCTATAAAAACTCTGAAGCTTTTATATAAATGTAGATAAAGCACAAATCAGAGTTAATGGAAAGTTGTTGCTGTGCTAAACCTCATTCTCTTGGCTACAGCGCTGAATATGTTCATGATCATTACTTTTCTTAATTTTATTTAAAACAAACAAACAAAAAAAAAAACATTGTAGGATTGCCTGCATCGCAACGTTTGATAAAACGACTTTCTGTTCTTGGTTTTAAGTGGAGAATTTGAATTTAGTGTCTACTAGTATTTAACTTTGGACATTCAGTAACATTATAGTAAACAGCTAAACAAAAACTAAGACTAAAACTGAATCTAATAGTAATAAAATAATCCAGTTAACTAAAATAAATATAAAAACTAAACATTTTTATAAAACTAAACTAAAATAGGATTCTATAATCCTAGATTTGTTTATCTGTAAGTCACACCTCAAAAACTAAAACTAAGACGAAAATGAAACTAAAACTAAACCCGGACTACTAATGCGCTTGTTAAACTAAATAAAACTAAATTGAAATAATAAAAAAAACTGAGAAACAAAATAAAAATAAACTATTTAAAAATCAAAACTGTTATAACTGTTTGTGAGGATGTCGTTTGTATAATACTAAAATCCTGTCCCAATCCTTTTCTGCTTGACACAACCAGGACTATGTAAATATCTGTCAACTACAAGCAAAAACAGGGTTTAAAAAAAAAAAAAAAATCAATCAATGACAAACTAATTAAATTACAAATTAAGTTTTTTTTTAAGTTGTTCATGACAAACTTTTTAAAAGATTTTTATAATGGGTACAATCTGGACATTTAGTAAATGTCTTTAAAAGACAATGACGTGAGTCAACCAGTACAAATGTCGGTGTGACTGCAATCTACTCAGACCCACTCCTCCACAGACCCGCTTAGATCCTCCACAGATCCACTCAAGTCCTCCACATACCTGCTCAGATCCTCTGCAAACCCACTCAGGTCCTCAACAACAGCGGTCCCCAACCCCCGGGGCGCGGACCGGTACCGGTCCATGGGTTGTTTCATACCGGGCCACACAGAAAGAATAAATAACTTACATTACTTCTGTTTTATTTATTATCTGACTCTGAACAATGTTTTATTTTGAAAAATGATTGGATTCTCTTCGTTACATCTGTCTATGACACACGTCAGTAGGCTTGTCTCGGTCACGTGATACATTAATGCTAATATGAAACCCACACGTTAGCAAAACGAGTAACAAAACAAATGTCTTTAGAAAGTTTCTTTGTGCAGGGTAAAAGAGCCAGTCAGGAGACAGAAGAGTCTTTGATTTCAAAAAAAAAAAAGAAAAAAAAAAAGAAAGAAAGCTGCATTTAACAGACAATACCAGGAGTCCTACATACGGATTTATCGCGACACGTGAGTCCCACGCACCAAGCCCGCTCTGCATAATATGCTGCGACCGGCTCTCTAATATGTGCTTCAAAACTGCTCTGCCACTCGGAGACCAAGTATTCTGCATTAAATTAAATTCTGCTCATAAAGTTGCATACACAGTGGATTCACGTTTGGTATTATATGTAGAAAATACCATGTCATTTTATTTTGTTGTATTAATCTGCCACACCTTAGAGGCCGGTCCCTGAAAATGTTGTCTGACATTAAACTGGCCCGTGGCGCAAAAAAGGTTGGGGACCGCTGCTCGACCTCTGTTCCTTCCTGGTCTGCAGTTACTTCTGTCTGAGCTTTTAGTTTTAGACCTCTGCAGGGTCATCCGTTCAGCCCTTAGCTTCTCCATTAATCTGCTTTTCTCCTATGTTGGAACAGTTAGTGAGAAGATGATTGTTTGATTTGAACTGGGCTTCAAAGGGTTAAAAAAAAAATCCAGTATATTTCTGGAAACTTTGTAGAAACCTTCCATGAGAAGATGGGGAAAGTCTGGAAATATTCCAATTTGGAAACTTTTCATAGGATTAAATAGAATGTATGGGAATTATCAGGAATTAATTGTAAATTAGTGATGATTTTCTGCACACAAATGAATGAGAGGTGATATGAATAAATGAGTCAGTGTATTAAATCAAACTGGCATTTATATTCCTATTTGTACAATAATAAACTATTGAAGAACAAAGAATCGCATTAATGAATTATCTAGTCTCTTCAGTTGTCAATGAAGCAGTGTTTGTGAGTTTATATTTAGCATATGTGATGTACTTAAAATATGTTTACCCTTGTAAGCCAAACTTTAAATGAAGGATGTAGTTTTGGGTTCAGTGATGGAGGAATGAAATAAATGTTTCATTCCCATTAATTCCCATATAATAAGCCCATTAATGGAGAGGTCCAGTTTTGAAAAGTTTAGAAATTTTGCAGTTGTGCTTCTTACTAATTTTTGCTTCTATCTTGTCTTCCAGTTTCTTTACCTAATCCTGAAGCACCAATCGAATCCTGACAGGTAAACATCTCATTTAATGATATTTTATATTAAAATTTAGATCTAAAGTCAGTCTACTCATTATATTTTGCTTCTTTTATCAGCTCTATCATTGGCTACAGATCACCTGCACCATTTTCAACCAGCACCTTTTTTCAAGGCACTAATATGTGAAATGTTCTGTACATAAACAAGTGTGACTACTGTAAAACGTTGGAGAAGATGGTGAAACAACGAGCCGGTCATCAGCCAGCCAGTCATTGCAGTGCTCTACTTGTATTAGCTACACATAGAAAGTAGTTTTGATACATCTTTTTGGTAGTAGATGTGTATTTTTCAGTATAGAAACAATGGCACGGTGTTGAAAACCATCACTGAGTCAACACATGAAACTGAGGTGCCCACTTCTCAAAGTGCTTGCTTCATAGATCTTTCCACCACTTGTGCAGGATAGAGACACTGTAGAGTTCACCCTAAAAATATAATAAAAACCTTCAGTGTTTATCCAAGTTTTAGCTAATGTCAACTACATTCACTCTGATTCAGTCGTCTGTGGATCTCAGAATCTAAACAGAATTCTTCACACAGCACTAAACCTGGTTTTTATTGATCCAAAAAGCATGAAAGCAAAAAAGGCTTGAAGTACTTAGAAAATTATTTCTGACACAAATAATCGACTTAATAGGACGGGGTGTTTCTAAAAGAAGTAATGCACCTCTCTGAATGGGTTTTTTAAATTAATTTGCCATAATGTCATCTTCAGCTAAGTCACAAAAATAGACAAACACAACACACTTTGATTTTCTGTAATAATTTGTCATAAAATGCAACCTGATCTTTATCAAAGTCACAATAACTGAGAAACACAAACTCCAGAGTGTTTGTATGGTTTATCTTACTATTCTACTTATAATTTGGACATGAAATACAGTTAATTCACAAATTAAAAGGGTTTCTTTTAGAAATTTATTTCTGTGAGATTTTAAAAAAAAAAACACCTTGGATAAAATTTTGATTGACAAAGAATAAAGGAGGCGTTCCCAGTCCAGATCTCGTATTGTATTTACATGTATTAGTACCATGAAGGTTTAGAGTCACCTTAACCCTGCAGAACCCACAGGGTCAAATTTGACCACCATTTTTTGCTGATACCCAATGTAAAAAAAAAAAGAAAGAAAAAGAAAAAAGGTTGTTGGGTTTTCCAGGGTTAAACTCTTGATCTTTTTTAAATTGTACATAGTGTGTGTTCAAGCCCTCATACATCAGTGATTACAGACTGTCCATATAAACCCTCATCATGCCACATCTTTTCATGTGGTTGTTGTATTTCCCAAGGAACTTGTTTTTACTGGAAAACTTCAGTGAAGTTTTTGGAGAAGTTGGGATTTGGGTCAAAGGAGGAACTGTTTGATAAGGTTTGTAACAGTTTTTCATATAGGGACGTGGACCTTGAAGACCATGTTTAATATTTGTTTAAAAAAGAAAACATTTCTGCTCTTGAATGAAAAATCTGGCACTAGAACTCTACGATTATCCTTCTCTCTGTACTTTAATGCAGATATAATCAGTTTTCACAAGTCTGAATGAAAACTGTTGAAGTGTTCATGTGAAGGTTTTTTTAATGTTTTCTTTTGGTGTTTTAAAGTGAATTTAAGCTCAAACCATGCACTTGTAGCACAGGACTTCCAGTATTTTTCAAGCAGTGTTTTAGTTGTGAAGTGTTTGAAGCCCATGCTGAGAGTGTTATGTTAAGTTATGCTGAGAGTGTTAAACTACTGAAAAAGGGATCACCACTGTTTTTTTGACACTAAATATTTATTGTACATTTTCTTTAGTTTTCTGACACTGTAACATTCACTTCCAATCAAATTACTTTGTCACACGTTTGATGAAAATATTCTAAAATTCCTGCTTTAACCCACTTAGTCACAGTTTGTCTCGTGTTTATCAATTGATTTAATCCATAAACATTGTAACTACCTCCTCATTTCCCATTATGTCCTGTTAAAACCACACTGATTTTAATAAAGTAAAATTAATTCCTAAAGATCATAACTACATTGCTTGTTAGTGCTTATTTCTACACATACGTACGTGTGTGTGTGTGTGTATATGTGTATGTATGTATGTATATAGATTTATATACACACACACCTCCCTGAGCTGCCACCTTATCATGCTGGAGGTGTTTGAGTGTTCCAGTGATCCTAGGAGCTCAGTTGTCCGGAGCTTAAGCCCCTAGTAGGGTCACCCAAGACAAACAGGTCCTAGGTGAGGAGCCAGACAAAGTGCGGCTCAAATGACCCCTATGATGTATACAACCAAGAGTTCTTGTTTTCCCTTGCCTGGACGTGGGTCACTGGGGCCCCCCTCTGGAGCCAGGCCTGGGGGTAGGACTCGATGGCGAGCGCCTGGTGGCTGGACCTGCACCTATGGGGCCCAGCCGGGTACAGCCCAAAGAGGAAACATGGGCTCCCCTTCCCATGGGCTCACCACCTGTGGGAGGAGTCATAGGGGTCAGGTGCAGTGTGAGCTGGGTGGTGGCCAAAGGCGGGGACCTTGGCGGTCTGATCCTCAGCTGCAGAAGCTGGCTCTAGGGACATGGAATGTCACCACTCTGGTGGGGAAGGAGCCTGAGCTGGTGTATGAGGTTGAGAGGTTCTGACTAAATATAGTTGGACTCACCTCAACACATGCCTTGGGCTCTGGAACCAGTCCTCTTGAGAGGGGTTGGACCCTGTTACAGTCTGGAGCTGCCAAAGGTGAGAGGCGCTGTGCAGGGGTGGGCATACTTATTGCCCCCCGGCTCAGTACCTGTACATTGGGGTTCACGGCGGTAAACAAGAGGGTAGTCTAGGTGGGGGTGTGCGGAGGGGGTAGGCGACTGCTGTTTGTGCTTATGCACTAAATAGCAGTTCAGAATATCCACCCTTTTTGGGGTCCTTGGGTGGGGTACTGGTACCTGCTGGGGACTCTCGTTCTGCTGAGGTACTTCAGTGCTCATGTGTGCAATGACAGTGAGACCTGGAGGGGTGTGATTGGGAGGATCAGCCCCTCTGATCTGAACCTGAGCAGTGTTTTGTTTTTGGACTTCTGTGCTTGTCATGGGTTGTCCATTACAAACATCATGTTCAAACATAAGGGTGTCCACATGTGCACTTGGTACCAGGACGCCCTAGGTCGCAGGTCGATGATCGACTTTATTGTTGTATCATCTGACCTGCGGCCACGTCTTGAACACTCGGGTGAAGAGAGGAGCGGAGCTGTCAACAGATCACCACCTGGTGGTGAGTTGGCTCCGATGGTGGGGGAGGATGCCAGTCAGACCTGGCAGACCCAAACTTATAGTGAGGGTCTGCTGGGAACAACTGGCGGAGCCCTCTGTCAGAGTAAGCTTCAACGCCCGCCTCCAAAAAAACTTCAGTCCCGGAGATGTGGCCTTAAGATGGTCGGCGCCCGTCGCGATGGTAATCCACAAATACACTGGTGGACACCAGCTGTTAGGGATGCCATCAAGCTGAAGAAAGAGTCCTATAGGGCATTCTTGGCCTGTGGGACTTGAGAGGCAGCAGGTAGGTACCGGCAGGCCAAGCAGCATGCGGCTTCGGTGGTGGCTGAGGAAAAAACCCAGGCGTGGGAGGAGTTCAGAGAGACCATGGGGAATGACTTCTGGATGGCTTCAAAAAGGTTCTGGTCCACCATCCAGGAGCTCAGAAGGGGGAAGCGGTGAACCACCAACACTTTGTATGGTGAGGACAGTGCTCTATTGACCTCAGCTTGGGCTGTTTTGAATCAGTGGAGGGAATACTTTGAAGACTTCCTCAATCCCGTCGACATGCGTTCCCATGAGGAAGCACACCCTTTGAGCTCGGAGGTGGGCTCGTCTATCTCTGGGGCCAAGTTTGCCAAGGTGGTTGAGAAGCTCCTGGGCAGCAGGGCACAGGGGGTGAATGAGATCCAGCCTGAGTTTCTCAGGGCTCTGGATGTTGTGAGGCTTTATTGGTTGACACGTCTGTAAATATATATATATATATATATATATATATATATATATATATATATATATACACACACACATACATACATACACACACACACATATATACACACACATATATTTATACATATGTAGCGCTTTAGTTTCTCCTTTCCCACTAGGAGAGCGCCCTAGGTTCAACTATTTTGTATTATTTCCCTTTACAGCCATATCACTAAACTTGTCTTCATTTTATACCAGCTCAAATAGAAAAGAAAAAAAAACCATATACCCCAACAATGTATTTGAACACCTCTCCTTTACTTGAGGAGGGAAACAAACAGGAAAATAAAATAAATTCAACAGTCTGTTTTTTGTCCCCCCCCACCTATTAACAAAACTTAAACTGTGGATCCACTTTTAGAACTACACCAGCTGGTGATTAAATGAACTTTTATCCTAAAATCAGCACTGTTCACCAGTTCACATAAATACCCCCAGTTGCAGGCCTATATATATACATATATATATATATATATATATATATATATATATATATATATATATATATATATATATAT
>JAOWBL010000010.1:9970526-9981816 GCA_028564865.1 Zenarchopterus dispar
TAGATAGATAGATAGATAGATAGATAGATAGATAGATAGATAGATAGATAGATAGATAGATAGATAGATGGATAGAATGTTTACTCCTGAGAAATGTCACTAAAAGAAAACAGAAGTATTAGCAACTTATTCATTCATTCACAGATATATTTAGGCCTAAGTTTAATATTTATCTGTTTAATTTACAAATAACATTTCAAATTAGATTTACTCATTATAAAAGGATGAGAAACTTATATGAACCTGAAATACACAAATCTTGGAATTCAGTTTGAATATTTCTGAGTGAGTAGACTTTTACAGGGAGAAAGTTAAACACCCTCTTGGTCTATGAACCCCAGCTGGAGCATCATGTGTCCTAGACAGGACTTAGTCATGTCTCTGCTCCTTTTTAGATACTCAGCTTGAGACTTCACGTGCGCAGAGCTGGAATGTGTGGAGCGCGTCCATGTCGTCGGAGTCTGTCTCCCCGGACACGGAGCTCTGCGCGCTGCACCATCTCTGTCTGATAGACGGAGCAATCCTGGGTGCCTCCATCTCTGCCGCTGCCTCTTTTGACCCAGACACCACATGGAAGCTCCAATCTGCCTCTTCCAAAATGAAAAATGAGCCAAGCTGCGTGGAAACATCTGGAGCTGAACTCCGAAAGATGACAGACCTGGCAATCGAACAAGCCAAAGGGGGACACATGGGGATACAAGACAAGTACGAGCATGTGGAGTTAGAGCACGGGAAGTCAGCTGGAGCCAAACTGGAGGACTGTCGCTTCGGTAGCAGCGAAGTTTTGTGCGTAAAGAAGCCAAACTGCGAGATTAAAGACGACATGTCTGCGAAAAAGAACAAAAACGCTACAGCTGAGAAAAGTGGAGACGATCTGAGCGGGAGGAGTGAATCTGATGATTACGAGGTGGAGGAGGTTGTTAGTTTGGTGCTTTCTGATGACTCCGGTCAGTGCGTAACGGAGGACGAGTCCCACTACATCACCACGCACGAGATCCAGCTCTCGGAGCTCTCCGACCACGAAGGGGACTACGACCTCGGCGTGGGCTCCTCCACCAGCTGGGACATTGAAGATGTCAACCAGGTGTACTCCTTTGTGGATTACTCTTTTGAGAATGATGGTGCGGCGGGAGATAGGGGGGACGGGCGCCAGTCGCGCACACAGGGCGCAGCAGCACCAGTCAGCACTCTGCTGGAAAGTGATCCGTGCGACGCGGCCAAGTGCGCCACCTCAGATGAGAGCTTGTCCCAGCCCCCGCAGCAGCAGCAGCAGAGCGGCGGAGGCAACGGGGGACAGATCCACCTGTCAATCAGAACCTCTTCTCGAACTATAAATGACACTGGCAACATTCAAGAACAGGAAAACATTCTTTATCATGCCAGGCGCTCCGGAGACTCGAGTCGCTATGTGTTTAGGGGAGTTAATGGGAAGGCAGAGACGTTGTGTGACAGGGCGAAGTGTCTCATAGCCGCGCCCGGACGCGTACACTTTGGCGGCAAATTGAGAGGAAAGGAGGTCACGGACTATTCCAGCGGTACGTCCAGCGCTGTCAGCGAGCTGGACGACGCTGACAAGGAGGTGCGCAACCTGACTGCCAGAGCCTTCAAGAGCCTGGCTTATCCATACTTTGATGCCATCAAGTTCAGCACCTCCAGCGAGTCCTCTGCATCAGAGCACGGGATAGGGATAAACAGCTGGTCCACGTTTGTCGACCTGAAATATGGCAACGTGAATATGTCACAGGGAGTAGACCAAAGTCTCGTTTCCTGCCAAAACTCGAGGGCCTCACTTGAAATAGCCAAAAACATTGAAGATAGGAGTTATAAGGATATTGCACTGGCAAGCATCAAATCGCCCAACAGCAAGATATTCACTTTGAAAGGCAGTCCTCACGGCGCATCGAAAATACAGCTAATGGGGAAATTTGCTCAGGGCCACAGTGGGGTGATAAGGCTCACAGAGACTCTGAATTTTCGCTGCAATGTCAAATCGGGAATGTCTGGGGGAGAAAGATTTACACAAAACACCGCAGGATCACGTTCCACAGATGAAGTTACCAACAAGCTGCTCAGCAGCCAGCTGAGAGGGGCCAGCAAGTCGCCCTTTAAAACCATGGAAGACACGCACAAGAAAGCCATATTCGCTTCGAGTCTGATCAAAAATGTGATTTCTAAGAAGATGCAGTTCGAGCAGGAGCAGAAGATGGAAAGAGGAGAGATAAGCGAGCCGCATCAAACGCCTTCTCCGTGCTTTACGCACCAGGAGAGCGACACTTACAAAGGGAAGGGGGGCAGAGAGCTGCAAGCGCACAGTTCCAAATTTTCTGAGAGCAACTCTGACTACGCTATAATGTGCGTGGATGAATTAGGAGACTTCGTGGACAGTGGTTCATGTGATACCAAGAGCGACTCTTGGAGAAAACACGCGGCTGCTCCCGCAACTGAATCTAATTTAGAGCCCGCGAATGAAGCTGGGATTGATACTAAAAAAGGCGCATTGGAAGCGTCCAAAAGCACGCTGCTTCGCAGCCAAAATAGCGCATTCAGATGCTGGAAGGACGAGGAGCTTAGGTTTCAAAAGGATCATAAAAACGATAAAACTCTGGAGGACAAGCTGGGTTCGGCTTCTGACAAACAGGGCGAGTGGGATCAGTGCTCAGAGGGCGGCAGCAAACTGACTAAAATGTCTCATTTGTTTGTTCCAAGTATCCAACTGCTGTCCAGTGACGGAGAAGTGGGACAACAGCTGCAGAGCAGAGATTATTCCCAACGTGGAGATGATGGCGGAATAAAACTGCGCTCTAACAACACTTTATACATCACAGACTCCAGGAATTTGGCAACATCAAAATCTCCGGAAATCAAAATTAATCTAAGGAGCGTCAGAGACAATAAAACGGAACCTTTCGGTGTCTCTAAACTGCGCGCCCCTAATATAGACTCGAAGGCACCGAGCCTTATCAGAACAGATGACTTCAAATGCCAAGCACTGGCTGCAGCTTTGAAGGGTGAGTCCTCAGATAAAGTTCCCCATTTCATGGTGAGAGACATTAGAGATAACAAAGGGAAGTTGCAAACGCCTATTCACCAAGTCAGAGATGTGCGTAAATTGGTTAAAAGTTCATATCACTTTGTTTCTTTGGATAACAACGAAAACAAATCCAACTTCGCCTCTGTTGATAGTCATCTAGAGCAAACGAAGCAAATGCACAATCGGAATTCCAATTCTGTCTCCCCCATAGTGATAAAGTGTCAATCTGTAAATACTAATAATACCGCGAAACAATCGGGAAATCCCGAAACAACCAGCAAAGAGCCTCTGGAAATACACAATTTGTCTCCAGAGGGCGCTATAAGTGCTCCACCACAGAGTGCAGCAGGGAGAGCGCCAGTAACGTCTAACAGCTCTTTTGAAGGAAGCATTGGGCCGAGAATTGAGACCAAAGAAGCACCAAAGAAGCAGGAAAAAATATCTGATACAGAAAAGAAACCAGAGTCAAAGATGGCAAATCAGATGGCTTTGGAGAAACTCCAAGCTGCTGTGAAAACCATGGAGCAGCTTTATGTGTTTGAAAAGAATGAATGGAAAAGAAAGAGAGAGCCACAGCCCCTGACAGACAGCCATGTGCTGTCACTGATAGCCAGTGAGGAGCAGGGAGGACCTGAAGAGGAAGGAGCAAAAGGACCCACCATGGACAGGACAGTCAGGAGAGATTCCTATCCCAACATGGACAAAACACCAATACCACCCAGCACTGACAACCTTCTAAGGAAGGAGGAAAAAGACCAACTGAAGTCCCTTCAAACATTCTGCAGCCATGATGAGAGGCAGTCTGCTAACATCATTCAAGCCTTTAACACCACAGGAAACAAAAACACGTCCAGTCTCAATTCTAACCTCAAGGCTTCCACAACTGCAAATACCCGGTCAAAGAACATCACACAAGCACCTTATAGCAACAAGACCTTTGTCCCTAAGTCCCCTAAAATACCTCTGTCACTAAAGATCAGTCAGACAGGCGGAAACAAACAACTTGAATCAAAGGATATGGAAAAATTTGAGCATCAGTTTTCAAACACATCAGCTGACAACGAGGACTACCTAACCATTCCGGTCAAATCCCACTCCAACAACAGAAAGCAACCCTCATCTGCTGATAAAACTTCCGTATATACATTTGCCACCCAGTTCCAGCCAAGCCCTCCTCCAGCGCAGGAGGAATGTGGTGCCAGGGGCCAGGAGGACTACAACCACCCCACAAAACGCTCCAGCATCGTGATGGAAACCCGTTCTTCAGAGATTCCTTCTGCTGCCATCTACCACTCTTTGCCATTGGGGATGTCCACCAATCAGTCACACATGTACTGCTTCTCCCCAGTGTTAACCCCAGTCCCCACTATTGACCCCTTTCAGACTACGCAGAGGAAGATGCTCCTGGATCCCACTACTGGGAACTACTATCTGGTGGATACTCCACTTCAACCAGCCACAAAGCGTCTCTTTGACCCAGAAACAGGGCAGTATGTGGATGTGCCCATGCCACAGCCTCCTATGACACCTGTACACATGCCCATCTCACCATTGGCCCTCAGTCCTGGAGCATATGGCCAGACCTACATGATCTATCCCAGCCTAATGGCTGCATCTTCAGTGATGCCTTCCCGGCCCCTGGTGCAGTCACAGATGGCAGTGCCGTTGGAGGAAGAGAGTGGGGAGAAAGCCTCTGCACAGACTGAGGGGATGTACATGGAGACTCCCTTCTACATGGCAACTGGAAAGTCTTCCCAGGCAGCTTCAGGAGCCCAACAACAGACTGGCGCCAAGCAGCCAGCACGTGGCCTCTCCACGATCAAGCAACCAGTCATCAGCATCACCTCCCAGCAGGGGCCCCGCATTGTTGCCCCTCCCTCATTTGATGGGACTACCATGAGCTTTGTGGTAGAGCACAGATGAACAGCAGCAGACATAGACAGGTGAGTAGATCACACTTCATGAGGACATCAAGTTTGGAAATATCTGAGCAAAACTGAACATTATTACATCATACTGTTGTGTTCATGGTAATTCGGAATATAGTAGAAATGTTTTACTATTAGAAGTCTTCATAATTTATTGCTCATTTATACTTTGCTATATTTATTAAAAGATTTCTACACAATATTAAGGACAATGTTTTTGACTACATTAGTCTCATGGAGTACATAGTGTTTTCCTCAGTGAAGGAAAGCAAATATAATTTGAAGGCTTTGTATAAGTTTGTTGTCAGGAAACATTTGAAGGTTGCATTCAAATCAGCTGTTCACAGATCCCCTCAGATCCCATAAGATTGGTATGTTTGGAGCTTTGAGGCCATAAAAGACTCTTCATTGTGCTCTTTCAGCCTTTTCTTTTTAGCATTTTTTTATGACGTTGGTTATTGTTCTGCTGGGAAGAATGATGCTCGAGGAGAATGCTGTTGTCATATGGGGGTGGGATTAGTCTCAAGAAATGTTAAGATTTATGGATATTGTATAAATAGCATCGGCATAAATATCAGGATACAGATTTTTTTTCCTGGAAAATGTTGTGTTACAGTATGATGAGCACATAATTTTAATGACCAGGTAATAGGTGCATCTAATTTAATAATACATCTGTATTATTAAAGTACTACAAAAGTACTATTATTGGTCTGCACCTATTACCTGGTCATTAAAATTATGTGCTCATCATACTGTAACACAACATTCTCCAGGAAAAAAAAATCTGTATCCTGATATTTATGCCGATGCTATTTATACAATATCCATAAATCTTAACATTTCTTGAGACTAATCCCACCCCCATATGACAACAGCATTCTCCTCGAGCATCATTCTTCCCAGCAGAACAATAACCAACGTCATAAAAAAATGCTAAAAAGAAAAGGCTGAAAGAGCACAATGAAGAGTCTTTTATGGCCTCAAAGCTCCAAACATACCAATCTTATGGGATCTGAGGGGATCTGTGAACAGCTGATTTGAATGCAACCTTCAAATGTTTCCTGACAACAAACTTATACAAAGCCTTCAAATTATATTTGCTTTCCTTCACTGAGGAAAACACTATGTACTCCATGAGACTAATGTAGTCAAAAACATTGTCCTTAATATTGTGTAGAAATCTTTTAATAAATATAGCAAAGTATAAATGAGCAATAAATTATGAAGACTTCTAATAGTAAAACATTTCTACTATATTCCGAATTACCATGAACACAACAGTATGATGTAATAATGTTCAGTTTTGCTCAGATATTTCCAAACTTGATGTCCTCATGAAGTGTGATCTACTCACCTGTCTATGTCTGCTGCTGTTCATCTGTGCTCTACCACAAAGCTCATGGTAGTCCCATCAAATGAGGGAGGGGCAACAATGCGGGGCCCCTGCTGGGAGGTGATGCTGATGACTGGTTGCTTGATCGTGGAGAGGCCACGTGCTGGCTGCTTGGCGCCAGTCTGTTGTTGGGCTCCTGAAGCTGCCTGGGAAGACTTTCCAGTTGCCATGTAGAAGGGAGTCTCCATGTACATCCCCTCAGTCTGTGCAGAGGCTTTCTCCCCACTCTCTTCCTCCAACGGCACTGCCATCTGTGACTGCACCAGGGGCCGGGAAGGCATCACTGAAGATGCAGCCATTAGGCTGGGATAGATCATGTAGGTCTGGCCATATGCTCCAGGACTGAGGGCCAATGGTGAGATGGGCATGTGTACAGGTGTCATAGGAGGCTGTGGCATGGGCACATCCACATACTGCCCTGTTTCTGGGTCAAAGAGACGCTTTGTGGCTGGTTGAAGTGGAGTATCCACCAGATAGTAGTTCCCAGTAGTGGGATCCAGGAGCATCTTCCTCTGCGTAGTCTGAAAGGGGTCAATAGTGGGGACTGGGGTTAACACTGGGGAGAAGCAGTACATGTGTGACTGATTGGTGGACATCCCCAATGGCAAAGAGTGGTAGATGGCAGCAGAAGGAATCTCTGAAGAACGGGTTTCCATCACGATGCTGGAGCGTTTTGTGGGGTGGTTGTAGTCCTCCTGGCCCCTGGCACCACATTCCTCCTGCGCTGGAGGAGGGCTTGGCTGGAACTGGGTGGCAAATGTATATACGGAAGTTTTATCAGCAGATGAGGGTTGCTTTCTGTTGTTGGAGTGGGATTTGACCGGAATGGTTAGGTAGTCCTCGTTGTCAGCTGATGTGTTTGAAAACTGATGCTCAAATTTTTCCATATCCTTTGATTCAAGTTGTTTGTTTCCGCCTGTCTGACTGATCTTTAGTGACAGAGGTATTTTAGGGGACTTAGGGACAAAGGTCTTGTTGCTATAAGGTGCTTGTGTGATGTTCTTTGACCGGGTATTTGCAGTTGTGGAAGCCTTGAGGTTAGAATTGAGACTGGACGTGTTTTTGTTTCCTGTGGTGTTAAAGGCTTGAATGATGTTAGCAGACTGCCTCTCATCATGGCTGCAGAATGTTTGAAGGGACTTCAGTTGGTCTTTTTCCTCCTTCCTTAGAAGGTTGTCAGTGCTGGGTGGTATTGGTGTTTTGTCCATGTTGGGATAGGAATCTCTCCTGACTGTCCTGTCCATGGTGGGTCCTTTTGCTCCTTCCTCTTCAGGTCCTCCCTGCTCCTCACTGGCTATCAGTGACAGCACATGGCTGTCTGTCAGGGGCTGTGGCTCTCTCTTTCTTTTCCATTCATTCTTTTCAAACACATAAAGCTGCTCCATGGTTTTCACAGCAGCTTGGAGTTTCTCCAAAGCCATCTGATTTGCCATCTTTGACTCTGGTTTCTTTTCTGTATCAGATATTTTTTCCTGCTTCTTTGGTGCTTCTTTGGTCTCAATTCTCGGCCCAATGCTTCCTTCAAAAGAGCTGTTAGACGTTACTGGCGCTCTCCCTGCTGCACTCTGTGGTGGAGCACTTATAGCGCCCTCTGGAGACAAATTGTGTATTTCCAGAGGCTCTTTGCTGGTTGTTTCGGGATTTCCCGATTGTTTCGCGGTATTATTAGTATTTACAGATTGACACTTTATCACTATGGGGGAGACAGAATTGGAATTCCGATTGTGCATTTGCTTCGTTTGCTCTAGATGACTATCAACAGAGGCGAAGTTGGATTTGTTTTCGTTGTTATCCAAAGAAACAAAGTGATATGAACTTTTAACCAATTTACGCACATCTCTGACTTGGTGAATAGGCGTTTGCAACTTCCCTTTGTTATCTCTAATGTCTCTCACCATGAAATGGGGAACTTTATCTGAGGACTCACCCTTCAAAGCTGCAGCCAGTGCTTGGCATTTGAAGTCATCTGTTCTGATAAGGCTCGGTGCCTTCGAGTCTATATTAGGGGCGCGCAGTTTAGAGACACCGAAAGGTTCCGTTTTATTGTCTCTGACGCTCCTTAGATTAATTTTGATTTCCGGAGATTTTGATGTTGCCAAATTCCTGGAGTCTGTGATGTATAAAGTGTTGTTAGAGCGCAGTTTTATTCCGCCATCATCTCCACGTTGGGAATAATCTCTGCTCTGCAGCTGTTGTCCCACTTCTCCGTCACTGGACAGCAGTTGGATACTTGGAACAAACAAATGAGACATTTTAGTCAGTTTGCTGCCGCCCTCTGAGCACTGATCCCACTCGCCCTGTTTGTCAGAAGCCGAACCCAGCTTGTCCTCCAGAGTTTTATCGTTTTTATGATCCTTTTGAAACCTAAGCTCCTCGTCCTTCCAGCATCTGAATGCGCTATTTTGGCTGCGAAGCAGCGTGCTTTTGGACGCTTCCAATGCGCCTTTTTTAGTATCAATCCCAGCTTCATTCGCGGGCTCTAAATTAGATTCAGTTGCGGGAGCAGCCGCGTGTTTTCTCCAAGAGTCGCTCTTGGTATCACATGAACCACTGTCCACGAAGTCTCCTAATTCATCCACGCACATTATAGCGTAGTCAGAGTTGCTCTCAGAAAATTTGGAACTGTGCGCTTGCAGCTCTCTGCCCCCCTTCCCTTTGTAAGTGTCGCTCTCCTGGTGCGTAAAGCACGGAGAAGGCGTTTGATGCGGCTCGCTTATCTCTCCTCTTTCCATCTTCTGCTCCTGCTCGAACTGCATCTTCTTAGAAATCACATTTTTGATCAGACTCGAAGCGAATATGGCTTTCTTGTGCGTGTCTTCCATGGTTTTAAAGGGCGACTTGCTGGCCCCTCTCAGCTGGCTGCTGAGCAGCTTGTTGGTAACTTCATCTGTGGAACGTGATCCTGCGGTGTTTTGTGTAAATCTTTCTCCCCCAGACATTCCCGATTTGACATTGCAGCGAAAATTCAGAGTCTCTGTGAGCCTTATCACCCCACTGTGGCCCTGAGCAAATTTCCCCATTAGCTGTATTTTCGATGCGCCGTGAGGACTGCCTTTCAAAGTGAATATCTTGCTGTTGGGCGATTTGATGCTTGCCAGTGCAATATCCTTATAACTCCTATCTTCAATGTTTTTGGCTATTTCAAGTGAGGCCCTCGAGTTTTGGCAGGAAACGAGACTTTGGTCTACTCCCTGTGACATATTCACGTTGCCATATTTCAGGTCGACAAACGTGGACCAGCTGTTTATCCCTATCCCGTGCTCTGATGCAGAGGACTCGCTGGAGGTGCTGAACTTGATGGCATCAAAGTATGGATAAGCCAGGCTCTTGAAGGCTCTGGCAGTCAGGTTGCGCACCTCCTTGTCAGCGTCGTCCAGCTCGCTGACAGCGCTGGACGTACCGCTGGAATAGTCCGTGACCTCCTTTCCTCTCAATTTGCCGCCAAAGTGTACGCGTCCGGGCGCGGCTATGAGACACTTCGCCCTGTCACACAACGTCTCTGCCTTCCCATTAACTCCCCTAAACACATAGCGACTCGAGTCTCCGGAGCGCCTGGCATGATAAAGAATGTTTTCCTGTTCTTGAATGTTGCCAGTGTCATTTATAGTTCGAGAAGAGGTTCTGATTGACAGGTGGATCTGTCCCCCGTTGCCTCCGCCGCTCTGCTGCTGCTGCTGCGGGGGCTGGGACAAGCTCTCATCTGAGGTGGCGCACTTGGCCGCGTCGCACGGATCACTTTCCAGCAGAGTGCTGACTGGTGCTGCTGCGCCCTGTGTGCGCGACTGGCGCCCGTCCCCCCTATCTCCCGCCGCACCATCATTCTCAAAAGAGTAATCCACAAAGGAGTACACCTGGTTGACATCTTCAATGTCCCAGCTGGTGGAGGAGCCCACGCCGAGGTCGTAGTCCCCTTCGTGGTCGGAGAGCTCCGAGAGCTGGATCTCGTGCGTGGTGATGTAGTGGGACTCGTCCTCCGTTACGCACTGACCGGAGTCATCAGAAAGCACCAAACTAACAACCTCCTCCACCTCGTAATCATCAGATTCACTCCTCCCGCTCAGATCGTCTCCACTTTTCTCAGCTGTAGCGTTTTTGTTCTTTTTCGCAGACATGTCGTCTTTAATCTCGCAGTTTGGCTTCTTTACGCACAAAACTTCGCTGCTACCGAAGCGACAGTCCTCCAGTTTGGCTCCAGCTGACTTCCCGTGCTCTAACTCCACATGCTCGTACTTGTCTTGTATCCCCATGTGTCCCCCTTTGGCTTGTTCGATTGCCAGGTCTGTCATCTTTCGGAGTTCAGCTCCAGATGTTTCCACGCAGCTTGGCTCATTTTTCATTTTGGAAGAGGCAGATTGGAGCTTCCATGTGGTGTCTGGGTCAAAAGAGGCAGCGGCAGAGATGGAGGCACCCAGGATTGCTCCGTCTATCAGACAGAGATGGTGCAGCGCGCAGAGCTCCGTGTCCGGGGAGACAGACTCCGACGACATGGACGCGCTCCACACATTCCAGCTCTGCGCACGTGAAGTCTCAAGCTGAGTATCTAAAAAGGAGCAGAGACATGACTAAGTCCTGTCTAGGACACATGATGCTCCAGCTGGGGTTCATAGACCAAGAGGGTGTTTAACTTTCTCCCTGTAAAAGTCTACTCACTCAGAAATATTCAAACTGAATTCCAAGATTTGTGTATTTCAGGTTCATATAAGTTTCTCATCCTTTTATAATGAGTAAATCTAATTTGAAATGTTATTTGTAAATTAAACAGATAAATATTAAACTTAGGCCTAAATATATCTGTGAATGAATGAATAAGTTGCTAATACTTCTGTTTTCTTTTAGTGACATTTCTCAGGAGTAAACATTCTATCCATCTATCTATCTATCTATCTATCTATCTATCTATCTATCTATCTATCTATCTATCTATCTATCTATCTA
>JAOWBL010000010.1:9993319-10005296 GCA_028564865.1 Zenarchopterus dispar
TATATATATATATATATATATATATATATATATATATATATATATATATATATATATATATATACATATTTATATATGTAGTCTGGACATGAAAGCGTCCTAGGATGGATTTAGGGACAGGACAGGCACTAAAGATGGAGAGCCAAAACAACAGATGCAGCAACACTACAACAAGCCACCCTATGATTTCATCATAACCTTCCAGAAGTACATCATACAGAATAGGTTAAACAGTGGTTGTTAATGGATCTTACAAGAGCACTTAGTCAAAGTTACCCCCACCCCCCACCCCCTCTTCCCCCAGCTGGACATCTAGTCCGACACGACTTTGACAGATGGCCCAATGGGACTCTGGAGACAGAGGAAAGAGAAGGAAAAGGATGGAGGGTGATGGGGAGGGGTCAATGCAAATATAAGAAGTGTAAGCATATGCAAGTGTGTTTTTGCACCTGTTCCACTTACAATATGAGAACATGAAACATTTACACAGTTACATTGTGGGTATATCACTTGACACCCATTTTGGGAAATAAAGTCTTGCATTATGTAAAAACATTATATTCATTGTTAGTTTTGTTTTTTATTGTGGAGACTTGACTCCACAATAAAGTGCTCAGTGTAAATGTCAACGCACATATTTGTTTTGCCTCACATTTTGTTGGGGAAAAGAGTTGGGGAAGGGGAGTTACAACTGAGGTGAAGACATGATGAGGTTAGGTTTTAGCACGCAGCTGTAATGACTAGGTTGAGGGGCGCCTCCATTCTCTCATTTTATGTTAATGGAGGGTCCCCAAATATACTGTAAACACTCAATATCAGACACACACACACAAAATAATAAAGTTTTCCAGTGAGTGTGCATATGTGTGTGAGAGAGTGTGGATTGTGTGTGTGTGCAGAAGGAGAGTCATCTGTTCCTGAATGAATGGAGGAATAAGAATAAGGGCTATAAATCTTGGGGGAGCCACGGGGAGACAATGTAGTCTTACTGATGTTGCATTAATGCTTATATGGAGGGTTATACACATGTTTTCAAATGCAGTTGAAAACACTGGACATACAATACCCCCACTTTATTTCTGGTGATTTAATATGGAGGTTTTTGTTGCTATTATGAAATAAAGAAATCCTTCGACATATAGAAACACACAACTGCCTGCCACAAGATGGTGAAAACAGTTTAGATCGATTGACACTTTGGTTTGTGGCACAAAAAGTAAATTATAACCAGAAACTTGATTTTTGAACCAAGAAAAGCTGAGGTCCCTCCCCCATTTTCGTCACTTATTGTGGCGACGCCCACCCCTCCTCGCACCCTCGCGCTGGCTGCATGACTGCACCCTTCCTCAAACCAAACATGAAAAGTAGGTGGAGTGAGCTATACTTTCCTTCCACTTCCGACTTGAGCTGTCAAAATAAAATGTGTTGTTGTTGTTATTATTATTGTTATTAACAATTCACTTTGACCTAGCAACAATTTTCCTTATGTAAAAGAAGGTGTCCAGTTTAAGATTCAGTAGGTGCCTTTTAGTTTATATTTTCTGGGTCCGTCTTGTGTCTGTGTGGGGTGAATGCGGATACTCTTAATTCCTCTGAAAGTCCACCCACAGTTCACAGAACTTTATCACTTTTTTTAAAATCAAGCAAAAACATAAAAGTCTCTCATTTGAAAAATACTCCAGTAACACATATTTTATCTTGCAAACAGTTATTGACCCTATGCAGTGAGCAGTCTCACTTTCCTGTAAGAACAAAGTCAGAAGACACATCCTGGAAAAGATGTTACTCTGTTTCATAAGGGTCACATTATTAGTCAAGAAAACAAAATAAATAAAGAGAAACGTTTAATAAAATTGAGTTAAGAACTAGCCAACTTGTTGTTAAAACATTTTGTGTAGTCGAGGTAAAACTTGTAACTGTGAAAGATGTTGAAATGAGGGGGTTTATGGAGAGAGTTTAACAGTGACATCAGCATGACGTTGAAACACGACCTTTCATAAGATAATCCTTATTTTTGACAGTGCATAATTTACAAAGCACACTGAAATTTGTCCTCTGCTTTTAACCCATCACTAGTTACACTAGGAACCGTGGGCTGCTACAGCACCCACGGAGCAGTTAGAGGTTAAGGGCCTTGCTCAGGGGCCCACAATGGCTTGCCTTTGTTCACCCAGGGGATTGAACGTGAGTCTTCCATGCCCAAACCCACCTCTGTTACCACTAGGCTACCACTCCCCCTTTGATAATCTCTGGAGAAGTCAGGCAGACATTTCTCTTCCTACTTTTCAGATGATTTTTCCAATTTAAATTCCACTTCAACATTTCACTTTCGGTAAACCCTCCTGTTATATTCCAGGTCAAATTGACCCATTTCAAAGTTTGAAGATCTAGGAAAAATAGCTAAAATGATTTTTTCAGTATGAAACTTCTGCTTGCCTTAATTAGTGTAATCAACATATAATTTCGGACATCTTTTGGATAATTAAACATGCACTGGGTCACAGTGACTCGAGAACACGTTTGCTGTTCCTGACAAATGAACATAACTGGAGGGTTAATAACATTTTATTCAATTCGATTCACTCTAATTTACAAACTTAATAAGTAATCTGAACCAAACAAACTAAGGTGTTTGTCTGCTCTGGTTCAGATCAATTCTGACTCCATAACTTTATAGCGTGTGAAAAATCAAGGCATAACTGACTCACTATGTAACTCAACTCTTGGTACAGTCCAGGGATATATCTACACCTTCTGCAATACCTTCCTAGCTACTAATTTGCTTCATAAAACCTCTCCAAAAAATTCAGAAGGCATATCTGGCCTTTAATCAACCCAAAAGGGCACCTGTCACAGTTCTGTTCATTGACCAGATTGTTGCTGTCTGAATCAAACACAAGTTACTAATACTTGCCTACAGAGCGACTTTGGGGTCCACACATGTTGACCTCAATTCAGCTGTAGAGTCTTCTGGAATGCTGCACATTGACTGGTCACTCTTCACACAAGGTGATCTCCTCTGTGGTTCCCTGATGACGATGGGGACAAAGGAATCTCTTGAAAAACCTTGCTCTTGTAAAAGACCTCTTATCCCAACAACTGTATCTCACTATCCTGATAACCCACATCTACATGTTCCTGTAACTGCACTTGTTTACCATAGCTTGATTGTTTTCCTCAACTGTATGTATTTTTCAATAAACGTATTTAATTGTAATTCAGTGTAATAACTAAATCATGCTTTTTGTATTTATCTGACCATTGTCAGATAGTAAAGTATTTAGTTATTTTGTTAGTACTCGTCTGCTTCTGTTTATTGGAACTCAACCAAAACACAAATTGCTTGCATTTGAAAACCTGATTCTGATTCGGTTGGTGAGTTGAAGTGTTTTAAAGTACGCTCGAGCTTTTATTTTGAAGGAAAAGTAGTTTGAAACGATGTGGTTGGTAAATGTTGTGTCTTGACGTAACTTCCTGAAAGATTGACAGCTTGTGCCGCTCTGGTTCAGGAGTGGGTGCTGGTATAGCTGCTGTTGTGAGAACAAACCTGAAGTCGCTAATCGTGGATTTAAAAAGCACTTTTAAAGAAGTTTAAATCGAGGGGGCTCGGTTTGGAGTTTACTCGTACCTTCGGGGTATGAAAGTGGAGCGGACGCATCAAATAAAGTAGAAGAGGAGGGTAGACCTGTACGTTTGATGGCTGCTGGGGATGGAGCCCAGCTGCCGGCCACAGTAGCGGCCAGCCGGAGCGTGGAGAAGGCTCTGGAGGAGGCTGCCGCCAGCGGCGCGCTCAACCTGTCCAACCGAAAACTCAAGGAGTTTCCCCGCAGCGCCAAGAACTACGACCTGTCCGACATTACTCATGCAGGTGGGTTATTTTAAACCCTTTAAACCTCCTCCCTGAAACTTACAAAGCAATGCGAGCGTGCTCAGCTTCTTTTGTTTTATGGCCACCTGCTTCTTTTCTTTTGACGGGACACATCCTTCCTCAACCCCGCCGTGTTGCGCAAAACTCCCCCCCAAAAACCACCGCTCGCTCTTCGAGTTTTGTCTGGAGGATGGTCGAAAGCATGTAGCTGATTAAATGTGAATTTCACATGAGCTGGAGCAGCCACTTTCTTCGGTTTATACATGTAGTATTGAAGTTCATCACTCTTCATCTGGTCATTTTCGACTGTTCATGTCTCCAAACTGAAGCCTGAGCTCGTTAGCAAGAAGTTGTTCAGCAGATAAACATATTAGCAATGAATCATCCGGATTGGTGCTCTTCATTCAATTATGAGTTCATGTGTTTGGCTTTGTTTTTGTGTTTTAAAGGTATTTTGCGTTTAGTTTTAGAACAACTTAAAACACAAAAAGGGAAAGAAAAAAAAACCCACTGACACGCGAGTTCCTCTTTCTTTTCCAAGCTACTATTAAACCTCTGAATTCACGGTGCTCCTCTGTGACCTCCTGCCCACTGACTGTTATCTTTCCCTGGGTTGGTGTTGCTACACCTTTCTTAAATTTTGGGGACTATTTTCTCTCGAGCTGACAAAATTACAGCCTTTCTCACAGGTTGGCTGAGAGTTTTCCCTGCATTTGTCTCATCACGTCGAGTGAGATTACCGAGGTAGTCGCTGAGAGTAAAATGAAAACACCACGTGGGTGAAAGTGGATTAGGAGGACCTATCTTTGAACTACCTGGCCTTGTTGAGAAGAGGATTAACCCTTTCAATTAGTGCAGCCATGAAAAACAACTTCCCCCATGTTCTGCTGCATTGGTAATTCTGACCATCTGCTAAAAACAACCCAGGTCTAGGCCCGGTGGGATGAGACGGCCTCGAGCACACTAAACCCACGAACAGACACCTGCCAGAGTGGCAACCTGACCCTAATGACTGGAGGTGATTAACGCCAGGTATCTCATACTTGTGGTAATGCCACTTCATTTGAATGTGTTTATCGGTGTGGAAATGCCTGGATAAAGAGTAATCCAGCTGGCGAGTTGGTAAAAGATATCACATGGCTTTAGAGTTAGATGTGGAGATTCACTCTGTTGATTTCTAGTTGATTACTAGTCAAAGGTAAAGTTAACTTGCCATGAGTAGGATAAAATCAGTTAAACACTCCCATGATGGACTTTATCAAGTCTTACACAACACCTTCACCCTGGCAACTTCCACCAAGATGATGTAAAAGTGATGTCATCGAGGCTGAGGCTGGAAACTAAAATGATTTGGACAGTTGTGAAGCAGATATGCTTTTGTGGACTCGGCTATAGAGATGAAGTAATGTAGTATCAAGCATTTTGAGATAAGTGAATTGAACTGAATATTACTTTTATTTGTCCCCAAAGGGAAATTATATTTATGTAGTATAAACTGAAAATAAATAGTAAAAAATGTTAGAAAGTTGAATGTGTAGCAGAGATAGAGCCTTGTTTGGAAGCTCTGAAGATTACCATGGAGTCATGTTTGTAACCTGGAAATAACCGAGCTGATGAAGTGCCTTTCAGCACTGGTGGACAACACCGTTGCTTATCAGGACAGCTGATTGGATTCTTGCTAATGGTTTTAGCATATCTAATTAATCTTTCAAATGATTTGGAAGATGATTAGCTCAGGCATTAATTCTAGGAATCATTTGAAGAAATTAGGATTCCAGTCAGTTCTTGATGTGCTTCCTCAGAACTTCACGAATCATCCACATAGTTGAGTAATGTTTCACAATTGCAGTGATGACTTCATGAAATTCTTAAGTGGGCTTCCTTGTTGTGGGTTGATGTTTTATCATCTTTGGTTGTTGTTTGTAGGCTGGCTACTCTGCACACCATGCAGTGTGTTGTATGGACTCCCCACTGGAGTCATTGTTTGGCACTGTAAAGGGGCTGTGGTTTGTTTTATATCCCAGCGGTCATCTCTACTTTTTTTCTTTTTGGGGAAGTGTAAGTAAACAAGTATGGGCTACAATTGTTGAAGAAAATAACATCAATATATATATATATTTTTATTGTCTGTATACTGTATACTATATTTTGCTAAAATACTAATGTGCTAGTAGTATGTCTGGCTTCAAAAGTGGCATAATTGGTTGAACATACAGCTGCCACACTTGAACTCTACATGCATCCATTTTCGGTACCCGCTGAATCCATTTCTGGGTCACGGGGGTCTGCTGGAGCAAATCCCAGCCCATAGCAGGCGATAGGCAGGGGTACACCCTGGACAGGTCGCCAGTCCATTGCAGGGCCACATATACAACGAACAACCACACACACTCACACCTATGGGCAATTTAGAATTCTCAATCAACCCAATGTACATGTTTTTGGACTGTGGGAAGAAACTGGAGTACCTGGAGAAAACCCACGCAAGCACGGGGAGAACATGCAAGCTCCACACAGAAAGACTTCTGCTGGAAGTCGAACCAGGAACCTTCTTGCAGTGAGGCAACAGTGCTAACCACTATGCCACCGTGCTGCCCTTGCACTCTACAGTAAAGAAAATATTTGATATTGTAAAAAGTTGAATAAATAAAAGTTCTTCATATTAATTTACTACATATTAGTAAAACATAAGTAGAGCGAGCCTTTAGCCCTGAATTTATTGAGGTGACGCACCACAGGGGAAGTAAGACTTTTACTGAAAACTTCTTGCTTTTACTGCTTTTACCCACTACTGTGGGTGGTAGTACACTACCAGTGGTAGTTACTATTTGTAACCCAGCCAGGTCACTACCTGGCTTTTCTGTTCCTTCAGCTTTCCCAATTGTGGTGGGAATTCAGCCACAGCAGTTGTGTATGAAGGTGTCTCTTTGGGGATCTTCTCAGTCTACATAAACCTCCATAGCGAAGTTTCTCGACAGCAAACAGGAGTAGAGACACGGTTTCTCAAAAGGAAGACTTCCTGTGGTAAAGTTTTGTTTATTCCCCACCTGGAACAGCCTAAAGCCTTCATCACTGCTTTTAACTCTGGCTCAGAGGGACTTGTTTATTCATTTTGCTCTAATTCTAGGGTTGTGCTCTACTACAAGGACTGTCAATTGTCAATTACTTCTTCAAATTGTAGAGATTCATTCTTTAATACATGTTTTTTTCCAGCACATAAGGTATCTTTATGGCAGTGGCTAGTGTCTGAGTAATAAGGTGCTCTCAGTTTCACTGAGACACCTGGTAGTTATGCCTCCACACAGACGTGTCAGCTGAGTTTCCAGCCAGAGCACCGTCTGTTTGCCAGTGTGGGTGGTGACAGTCATGATGCAGTCATGACTGATATCAGGTAAGGGCCTGCCAAGGTAGAGCTGAGATAATCCTCATGTTAAACTTGAGAGGAAAGAGACTTGAGTTGCATCACAAGCAGAACCAGTGGACGTAATATGCACCTTAAAAAGTATAAATAACATTTAATTCCAAGCAATGATGGTAATTTTTGAGATTATTTAGAAGCTGGGCTTTAGAAAACATATATTTCTCCTCAAAAAATGTAAGGTAAATGTTGCAGAGAGCTTCACCTCATGCACATATTTGTAGTAATTATGTCTATGAAACTCACCAAAGATGAAGAAAAAAGATAACATTTCTAACATGGCAGTTCCCCAGAAACCATGACACAGGACATCCTCTTAGAGCAGATTTCATTTTCACTTCATGAATGTGATGACATGACTCTTGTCCACTAAATACAGGGACCAGAACCTCAGTTTACCTCAGCAGGCAGACAGCAGCTGTAGTGTGTTGTTGATATTTTTTTAAACTCATCATCAGATATTTTTCATTACTGAATGCTACAATGTTTGCCTCCATTTTTGCAATAAATTTGATTATACAGTCAGACTGATTATATCTGTTGACATCCGCAGTCACAAATCCAAATCCTCGATAAAACCAAATTGCAAAAATCACAGTCACTGAAGTTGAAGCTACACATCACCATACTGAGGATAATCCACTCAGGAATAATTTTTATCCTTTTGCTGGTCATTGTGTATCAATTCTGGGCTGTTTTCAGACACATTTGCACATCTGAACATGCAGCTTGTCCTGCCTTGGGTGACTTCTCACTGACATTGACATTAGAAAAGCTGCTGTGTGTTACAGAAAGAGATGGATTTGGTAGTCGAACTGGGATAAGATTGCGCTGTAAGGCCCCAGCAATGTTTATCGCAACATCAGCCACCCCATCCTTGAGAGAAAACGGCTTCCCTCAGGAAGGTCAAAGGTTCACACACACACACACACACACACACACACACTGTGGAGACTTGGCTTGACTCCTTGGCGTTTCCTGGTAGCTGGAGTGGAAGAGAACAAAGCTCAGCTATTGTATGTTGTGTGCACCTTGTGGACCCACGGGCATGTCTGTTGTTGCAGACGGTTGTTTGATGAATGTATGTGGACTGCCTTGGGGGGGTGGGGAGTGTGCTTTTATTACGGACTGTGTAGATTTCGAAGGGGTAATATGAGTGGTCTGGGAATGAAGCTTCCCAGTAGGGCATGTTTAGTGTCTGTAAGTATGTTATGATGAGATTTTTAAGGCCAAAAATTAAACAGTAGGTATAAGATTTTGTTCATATTGTTACCACTCAGATCAATCCCTCTGTGTTTGTATTAACCCTCTGGGTTATTGTGTCCCCATTTGTGTGGGATGGAGGGGGATGGTAATGTGAAAGGACTAACCTCCTACAAACAGGTTTTTCAGAAACTCATTCCAAATAATCATCACATGATCAATTACACTATTCAGTTAAGTGAACAGATTAATGCATTAATCCGTTGAAAGACGTCACCAGTGATGTGTAAAATGATCAAAATGCAAACGACCACAAATGCAATTCTGTGCATTATTATTCTCTTAATTAAATTCTTGCACAAAAAAAAAACGTAACAGCCAAAATACAGAAGACATGAATTGTTTAAAAAAAGGCACAGTCATCTTACGTTACTGTGAAGGATTTTGTTTTGTATTACAGTATGGTTATGTTTGAATCTTACCTGCTGCAGATGGCAGTTGTTTGGAGAAGCAGGGAGGAATGGAGGAATTCTGGTGGAACATCTAACAACTAATCAAATAAGGGCCATGGAAGAATAAATGTTCAATGTTTAAAACATGTCAAAGTTGATACATTTCATAGTGGTTTGAGCCAGTTCTGTACTAGATACTTTTACACCATGCCACTTTTGCACCAGATGGTAACTTACTTTGTTTCTGTTATCTCGATGAAAATTTGGACCAAATTCCTGACAGACATCTGAGTCAGTCAGGAGTTGAATCATACTTGTTGTGTAATTCACTTACAGACATCACCTTTGCAAAGAAGTAAAACAGGGCACGTTTGTGCTTTTCTGGCTTGTTAAAAAAGCATGTTGCTCTTGTTTTCACAGTTTTCATTTTTGCTATTAGTGGTTTTTGTGGAATTAGACTGGGCAAATTGTCAGTGTGAAGTGCTTGGCGCCAGGATTTCATCCTGAGCTGGGGTGTATGCAGTAATGGTGGGGTAGTTCTGCTCATCAGTCCTGATCAACAGATTTCAGGGGAGATATATTAACTACCAGCAACAAGCTTAACATAGCATAGCTGGTTTTAACCAAACTTCTTCAGCTGTGGACTAGCATAGCATCAGTAGTAATTTGTGTGTTGTACACTCTTAATAGTGGGCATGTTCTGAGTATATTGGCACAGTGGGATCATGATTACAGAAGTGGAAGACTGCCAATCCAGCCATGGAAGAGGGGATAGTTTGTAAAACTATGAGCTGATAAATGAGACCGTGATCCACACAGCTCTGGAGACATTCGGTCACTGACCTCAGACACTTCACAAACTTTGTTTCATTGAGTTGGTTCACAGCCCGCTAATTTCTGTAGTGTCCCGGGGGTCTTAAAAACAAACAAACAGAAAAAAAACATACACGTGATTCTAATTAAAGGTCATCATCAGCATGTCATCAAGGTCTGGAAAAGTCTGTTAATGATACAGTCATGTCTATCAGAGTGTGTTGAAGCAGGGAAACATTTAAAACCTGTAGGTCCTCAAGGACCGACTGTGCACCCATGTTCATTTAGCCCTTGAATCTGCCAAACATGAATCAGGTTCTCCTTCAAAGTTTCTGGTTTGGTTTCAACTTTGCTCTTTACAAGATTTTTTAAAATTATCCTCATCTTAATATTCTTAAATTTGCTCTGTGAGCTCTGCAAATTCTGTTATCTTGGGAAGATGCATTTCTGTGACAAATACAGAACAGTTCACTTGTTTTAGTTGGTGTGTTTCAGCTGTCACGACGAATGCTTGTACTGGACTTTGAGACTGCTGGAAAAGAAAAAAAATCAGATAGGAATTGTACATATTATCTTTCTAGATTCTGAATTGATCGACAAAGTAGAAAAAACAGCTTTGGTTTTTGACTTGGTTGATGTACAGTCGACTTTCAGAGTCTAAAATCAGTGCTGTATGGATGGGACAAGAAATGCAGCAGGAGATGCATGCTGTGTTGTCTTCAGTAAAGACTTGGACTCTTTCGACAGTGTTCAGGAGAAGAAGGAACCAGATGTGACTCATTTATTATGCAAGGTTTGAAAAATAAAAGTCAAATCCTTCTGGAGCACCATTATTGTTTGTCTTTTTATTATATTATGATCTTCCATCACTGGATTGAGAAAAATTGAACAAGTGAAATAAATGACTGACATCTGACCAGCGCAAGGTGTGACACAACCAACTCCAAGTTTCATCTAGACACCTAAGGCTTGTAAAAACATCATATGTTTGACTCGACGTGAAGATGGAACCTGAAAGACCTAAATACAGTCAGCATGCCTACTTCCATCTTTCTAAAGAAATGATGGAAAAATGATTAATCCACATTTGTTTAACAATGAACAACAAGAGAACTAATATTTGCTTATTGTTTTTAAAAGTTGCTTAGTGTCCTAGATGTCATAGAACTTTTACCTTCTTTTGCTTAATTATTTTCTGCTTTTTACTGATTTACCTCACCCAGTGTCCAAATCATTCTTTCTTAACACACATCCACACCGTTTCCTCTACATGGATTCAAACGGCTTCTCTGTTTTTAATTTCTACTTTGATGTAAGTGAGGACCCCAGAAAAAAAACCAGATGAAAATATTAGATTGGACTCAGGTTGGGATGAGGACATCCCTTGGTTTTAAACCAGGTATTATTATATCCTAGTTCTTACTTTATTGAAAATCATGTGGGGGATAGCACTTGTGTAAGAGGGATTTTAGTTGGTCTGATAGCAGAAGCAGTGTGAATTATTGTTATGTGGGCACCAACTTAATAAAGCAACCTCCAGTCCAGATAAGAGACAAAAGCCTGTTGTTGACAGCAGGACGAGTCTGGTCAGTCACACAGACTCTGAACCACATCTGAGGATCCCAGCAGCTGACTGGGAGTTATGATTACGAGCAAGAGGGTCATTTGCTTAAGGGAGGGGTGTGTGAGGGGGGCACGACCATGTTTCCTGAAGTGAAAATTAAGGCATGATTTATTTTTAAAAAATTTTTCCCCCTCACCATATTACTGGATTGTATTTAATAGGTTTGAGAATTCCATGCTTAAAATATCTTCTCCATACATGAAAGTTTTAATTTATAAAAATCATCTTCAACCATTTTGACTTGATTGATCAGGGTCTTTTAGGTTAAGCAACCAATTCCACTTTTCTGTCAACAGTCCAAAAAAACGAACAAACAACAAGAAAAAAAACAAACAAGCAAACAAATAAATTAGCACTGTGGATTGAAAAGGTGCAGCATTGTGTCTCATTTTTTGTTTTTATTTTCGGGACAAACATCAGCCTCCTCAATTCAATTCAATTTTATTCATACAGCGCCAATTCACAACAAAAAGCCGCCTCACACTGTAGGAAAAGATAAAACAGTGTTACAAGGAAAATCCAAACAGTCCAATGATCCCCTATGAGCAAGCACTTGGCAACGGTGGGAAGGAAAAACTCCCTTTTAACAGGAAGAAACC
>JAOWBL010000010.1:10005396-10016496 GCA_028564865.1 Zenarchopterus dispar
CCATCATCTCTGAGACCACCCCAGTCGGACCTCCTGCTTTTCCTTTGGCCATACTCTTTAGGGCTTTGGCAACCTCCACTTCTTGTATCTGGCAACATGGGCCCTGGACAACCTCACACTCAACCTCTCCATCCCACTCATTCTCACCTGTGCTAAACAAAGTAAGGAAATATACCAATGATCTCACTTTACACAAACCTTTACATTTTTCATCCTAACTGAAAATGTATAGATTATCACTCCATTCTGTACTGCAAAGTTATGTCCTCTGAAAGCTGGATCTCATCTGTAAGGTTTGTTTATGATGAATTTCATTCAACTCATCTGAATTCAAATCCATTTTATTATATACCCTCTATTACAATATGAATTGTCTCTAGGTCCTTTTCAGAGACCCAGAACATGACCTTGAAGAAACCTTGAAACCTGCTGAATTCAAGCCGTGTAGAGGAAGAGAAGAGGAGGGAGAAAGAACAGAGAGGAGAGAAAGAAAAGTGATGTCAATATTACATAAGAGAAAATATATAAGTATATGAAGCTAAGAGTTCCATGTACTTATATTATGACAGATACATGGTTAGTTGATGCACTACAGAAACGACTACATCAACAAGTGTAGACAGCAGACACTGAGGTGGTCAGAGCGTAAGATCCTGTCAACATGAAGGAACAAAGGGCCTCATGTACGTGCTAGATCAGTCTCTACTTAAAAATATCCACTGATAAAAATGTCAAACTTTAGTAGTTAAGATAACCAAATGTTGCACATGCTTATATGAAAAATCTACATTTCTCAAGAAATGTGGAAACTCATGCACGTCATCATTGAGACTGTGAAAATAATGAATAACTTTTCAAATGATTAAAAAATCCCAAAATATTTTTTTAATGTTAATATAGGTTGACTTACATTTATTCACTTCCATCAGGAGCGCTCCTGGTGTCCACAAAAGAGTTAGGACGGTGCCAGTCTTTCTACCACATTCTCTTCTTGTAGTCTTACAAACTAAAAACTATCACTGATATCTGTGTGATCTTGGTAGAAATTCTTCCATCATGAAAGGTTATTTATAGCAACCAAATCAAAATAGACTCAGTATTACGTTCTCATCTGCAAACAGTGTTCATGCATGCAAATATGCCCTGAAGATTCTGGTAAAAATCAAGGCCTCATTCATTCATTGTATGTCTTGCTTTGTTATCAACAGACTTTCACTGACATTAACATTTTGAATATTTAAATGTTTCATTTCCTGGGGTGGGGATCCTCAAAATTTCTTTCTAGAAGTGCTGAAGTACATAAAGTTTCCCGGTCATTCCAGTGCAACTACTTTCATCAACATGTAAACTGATCTCAAATGTTTGCATTTTAACTCATAACATGAATAGGCTTGCAAGCATCTTAGCTAGAAAGCAAAGATTTGAGATCCATTTAACATGTTGATATGCCATAGGAAATTAAAATTATGGTCAAATTACAGTACAGCATAGAGATAATGGGATTCAATGATTTGCATTTTGCGGTTTAGCATTAAGTACAAAAAAATGTGTAGAGGTGTTACTGAAAACACTAAGAACTGGAGTGTAATTCCAACTGCACGCAATGATAAAATGTGGCCGATACGCAGATTAAAAGTATAAGAATAAAGCCAAACCATTGTAGCCATGTGTAATTGTCGGAAAGGCTTGTATTTTGTACATTTCCTTATCTGCGTCAGTTTATAAGGTTTGACTACATTCAGGCCAAAAATGTGTCATTTCTGCAGTTTTTGAATTCTGACTACAGAGTGAAATGTCCCATTCAAAAGCATAAATAAGTCCAGACTGAGCACTGAAGACCAAATATAGATGAACATTAATTCTTGGTTTTAGGGAATAGGCTCAGACAAAAAAAAAAAGTAATTTCTGAGTTTTCAGTCAGAATTTCTCATAGAACAGAATTATAGTTATAATTCAATACTGCACAGATCTGTTGGAAAAGAATATGTCCATGTTTTGTCAAACAGCTAATTATTTTCTCTTCTTTTTTCTGGGGGGGGGGGGTTCCTTTTGAACTTTAAAAACATTAAATATCTACCTTAAGGAACATTCTGGTATTAAAACAACCCGAGGTCGAGTAATAGCTGGCAAGGGATGTTTACTCTTGCTTCTAATACTTGACAGTTTTGTCATAAATACCTCAGTTCTAATCCAGTTCAATGGAAACAGATGTCATGAACTTTCCTTTTTTTTAAAATCTCCTCACAGAAGTTTCAGCAACTTCAGTAAACAACTTACAAGGTGGTGGCGACTAGAAGGAAATCACTGTTCAACCAAACCTTTTCTAATCACTTTCAAAGTTAAAATCACTTCCATTTGATTATCTACACTTTTGCTTCAGTGGAATGACTTTGAGTCTTTTCAGGGCTATAAAATAGCAGTTTATTGTCATACGGATTGTTTGCTTACATTTTAAACACCTTTTCCATTCTCACTCAGAACCACTTCATTTCATGTCACTTTGGTCCCTAATTGAAGTTTACACTCCTTACAATATAATAAACCTGACTTTTTTAACTCTAAAATGTTCATTTAAGATTTTTTTAAGTCCTTTAAGGAAACCAAAATTCCCTCACTTTAATCCATTATTAATTCATTTCAAGAACATTCTCAATTTCCTAGTCGCCAAATTGCAATAAGCTTTATAGATAGCCTTGTATTTTTTTTTAAGTGAAATGTGGAAAGTTTTCATGAAATTAAGAAAATGTGTGAATAAAATAAAGTGATGACAAAGACAGAAACTCATTTTTTTCAAATTTCACAACACATGAAAACTGAACAGCAACTGAGTGACAGGTGTTTGTTTTAATGAATATAAAAAAAATGTACACAGCAGTGAAAGAAAACCAGTGAAAACACAAACATGACATTCTCTTCCAGAATCATCAGCAATCACCTAAATTAAATATGCATCTCTTATAAACATCTTACATTTTTAGATCATTTGCTACAAGCCTTTACTGTATAAAAAGAGTTTAGACAGATTCAAATTAGTGAAGACTCTTCAGAAATTTGAAACAAAGAACAATACAGTTTGGGTAAAAGTAAAGAGGAGGAATATCTTAATTTTATTAGGCCCTTAAATTATAATATATCAAAAGATGCTTTCGTTTTTCTGTCAAAAAAGAGGAAGATATAGAAATCACAGCATGACAGCTTCAAGTCAATGATTCACCAGCTGGGTCCTCTACTGACTGGAGTACAGTTGTACGTGGGAACTATCAGAACAAATCCAATCAGCATTTGCTCTTGATTAACAGTAAGTGCTCCTGCTAAATGATGTTTAATTGTGCTCCAATAAGATCAAAAGTACTTTTATCAACAACATCTGACAGTCTCATCC
Source organism: Zenarchopterus dispar (assembly GCA_028564865.1). Taxonomy (NCBI): domain Eukaryota; kingdom Metazoa; phylum Chordata; class Actinopteri; order Beloniformes; family Zenarchopteridae; genus Zenarchopterus; species Zenarchopterus dispar. Next base: position 10,008,779 of record JAOWBL010000010.1, read on the forward strand.
CTCAGACTGAACACAACTTCCAGATGAGTCACTACCTTGACCGGCGATCTTTTCTGTTCTTGTCGAGACTTTTGTCCATGGTCTTTTCGTTGTCCCCCCTACATTTGGGACAATACCACTTGCCCTTGGGCTTGTAAGTAAGCCCCACGCAGGAGAAGTGGAACCACTCGATGGGACACTGATCATTGTCGCAGCCAATCATCTCGCCATATGACACCTGCTCACAGAGACAGTAGGTGGGCTCGTTGGGATCGATGGCAAAGTCAACTGGTGAGGCATCTCGCTCCTGTTTGGCCTTGCGCTTCTTCTTCTTTGAAGATTTGGACTTCTTTTCTCGGGGTGGCGGGAGGGATAGTTCCTCCACAGAATCATCCATCAGAGAACCATTGGCCGATGGGTGGGTGGAGTCACGGCTCTCACTGATACGTTGACGTCGTGGACGGCGAGTGGAGGTGCGTTCAGGGGCAGGGGACTCCTGGAGACTGGAACGCCTCTCTATACTGATACGATCAGTTTCACTGGGCTCCTGGAGGCACAGGGAGTGGGAGTCCATCTGGCGGGAGCGGTTCTCCACCAGCTCTGTCATCTGGGTCACTACATGGATCTTCTCATCCCCCAGCTCCTGGCTGATGATCAGGGCTCTTTGCAGCTGGATCTGCAGGCGCTTTCTTTGAGCTGTGTCTTGTTCACCTTTGTATTTCTCAAACACTTCATCCACCTCCTTCAGCACTTCTGGAAAGCATACACAAATGAGTGTGTTAGCACACCACACTAATTTAAAAATCACAATGCATTATCATGTACTTTTGTTTAAGATTCATATTCTGACATTTTTGGGGAGATGCAAAAACATGCATGTTTATGTCACTTTATCATCAGAGTAGGCTGGCATTTGTGTTGTCTTGGAAAAAGTTAAAAAGACGTCTTGTTTAGAGTAGAAGGTTTTTTACTTATTCATATATAATTTTTTAATTAAACTGGAGTTATAAACCAACAAGGAGCAACTATGATATCGCTCATTTGCTTTGTCAGCTGTATTACTTCTAATGTCAGCAGGGAAATGTTTCTACTTATACTGCAAAAAACACGTCAAGCATGTGAAAAGAGAGAAAAACATACAGGGAAGTTAGGGGAAAAGTGGAAATCATCTATTAGTCAAAGACAAAAAACGATTCTGGCTTTATTAATATCTTTGATGCAATTTTCATCCACAGAATGAACATCTTTGTCTTGATGTTGGTTCAAAAGGTCACGGAAACGCTTTAATTTCAAAAGACAGGAATAGGCCATGCTATTACACTTTCCAGTTAACCAGCGCAAAAAGAAAATTAAACTAAATCAAACTGAGACAATGACCACACAAGTAAATGCTTAAATATATTTCCTTTGTTTAATTTGAGTAACGGAAACCCTGCAGATCATAATTCTAACTGTCCTTAAGGATAATGCAAACAGTTTGCCTGCAACTTTTTCTTTCCTCATTTTAAAAGCTGTTATTGCCTTTAAAAACTTGATTCAACACTTGTACACATTAATCTCCTGTGACATATTTTATACTGTGTTAAAAGTGAAGGTTATTAAGATTTATTGGCTTGTAATTTAGGAACTGCTGTTTAAGCAGACACATGTTGGACCAGCATAAACTATGTACAAGTGGCAAAACATGTTGGTTGTTCCCAGCATGTGAGGCAAATGGAAACAAAATAGAAAGACTGCAATGAGGAAGCTTAGAGGTAGACCCTAGAAGATATTAAAGCACCAGGACATAATACTTCGAGCAGCATGCTTAGAAAATATAAAATGAACAGTAAAAGATATGGGCAGAAACAAGGGGGCACTGTTTGTGACCAGAATATAAGAAATTCACTGAAGAAAATGAGATTTACAAAACAGAAAATCCAAACATTAACCATCATTAATACCTAGAAAACCAGGTTAGTGTGGGCTAAAGAGAAGCAACCACAGACTGAATTTTTGGATAGAAAGTGCCATTCAGTGATGAATCATGAATGTGCACTGGGCAAGACGCTCAATGGAAAGATAAAAAGATGCCTGTCTGAGGAGATACAATCACTGATGATATGTGGGGGCACGTCAGGTAAAGGACCACTCAAGATGGTAGTCATTATTCTATAGTCAGTGTACAAATGTACATTGAAATTTTGGACAGTTTTCTCATTGCATCTGTGGAAAGTAGGTTTGGTGATGATGAAATTGTTTAGCAACATGATAATGCATCTTGCCACACAGCAAAGAGTATAAAACCTTTGCATCAAGAAAGATTTCAGCTCAATCACATGGCTAATAACTACCCTATATCCCAATCTGACTACAAATGTATGGCAGTTCTAGAAAAAACGGTCAGTGACAACCAAAGCTGATCTGTCAGCTACTGTGCATGAAAGAACGAGAGCAATAAGGAGAATCTATTAAATCCATGCTGAAAAGAATCAACAGCATCATGGAAGCCAGAGAAGAGGCACAACAAAGCTCTAACTGCAATTATTGCAGTTTGTGATGTCATTACTATTTTTATTTTTATGGGGTCATGAGTCTTTCAGAAATGACAGTATGAAGTAGTAACATTGTTGTCTGGATATATAAAGTGGATGCAGCAACTGAGGTGTGATCCAGTAGTTTGTGATCTTAAACTTGCAGTTTTGGATTTGTTTGTGTCATACTCATTTATACTCCTACACTTTTTTGTTTGTTTGCTTGCTTTTGTTAGTTAAGATGTAATTATACTGGGACAAGACTATAGAGCTGGAAGGACACACTTGAAACCTGATTAGAGAAAACACCTGGGGGGGCTGCAGTGAACTCCTGCCTACAGGAAATGACGTCAGTCTGACGCGGAAGGGGGAGGAGCTTCAGAGCGGAGTGATCTATCCGGTTCTGCAGTTCACGTTCAGAACCGGGGAAGAAGGAGCAGATAAGAGTGGGAATCGGACCTCGGCAAACATCGCCAGGGTGGAAAATCTAGTTTAAAAACAATCAACATACAGTACATGCCGTATTTTCGCCGACATAATGGGGCCTTTAAAAAAAAAAAAAAGCGGACGTTACTTCATCACCTTGCTGCAACATGAACTAACAATGAGGATTGTTGTCCTTTAGTTTAGGCTGTTCTTATGACTGACTACATTAGTACTGGTTATTTTTGAGAAGATCGAAGTGTCTTAACATCGAGCTGTAAATCAATTGTGCCACGGCACTTCTACGTGTACAGAAGCTAGCGCCAGATTACATAATGAAAACCGCCGTGCGTGGTAAATACAACCATCAAACAAGGATTCACACGAAAATCAACACACTCATCGACATCCTAGACATCTTTATTCTGCGTTTATAGGTTCGGCATTTGTTAAAACACGAAAGACTCTTTCAGTTCAGATAAATGCTTGGATTTAGTTTCCGTGCTCATAGACCATCTCTGTTTGTGAGCAATAATCCTTCCTTTAACACTACTGGCAGCGGTATGTACCCACAACATCGGAGAAGGATTTTAATCGTACAGTCCTGCTGTTTGGACTGAATGGTCGCCGATTTTACCACCCATGTAATAGTAAAATCAGCAAAGCTCTCGTATCATAACATATTAACCATATCACACCCGCCTGGAGGGAGAAACCTTAAACCCTGACTTTGTTTCATTGACTTTAGTCTTCCACACAAAACAGAGCTGTACCAGCTGATGCATTTCTGACTCTAGTCAACACTGTTAGTGAGTGTTGTTGCTCACACAGTTCAAACATTGTTCTTCAAAGGAGGAAGGAACAAGGACCACTGGGTTTTTAAGAAAAAAAAGGAACACAAAGCTCACGCCTGCTCCACCATTTCAACACGCTGTTCTACATTACTGCACATGTTGTAGTAAACCATAAAAGACGTAAATACAATACCTTGATACTTTGCATCAATCTCTCGAAGCAGAGAAACATTTCTTTGTATGTCCAAAGGCAGGGACTCCACGCATTCCAGATAATCTTCCACATAGTTGACCAGTTGTTGCGACTTATCGACATTTTGATAATGATGGCCTAACATTGTTTCTACGACACATAGAAGAACACAATAAAACTGAACGAAATTGAGGAAAATATGCTGCTAAAATCCAATGTTTGGCGACTTTGCAGCTTGTGGGGCTGTTCCAACAGCAATTCACTTCAAACAAAACTCCTGCCAGTGCGCATGCGTGAGTATTTTCCTTTTTTGGTCTTGTACAGGTTCCTCTCATTCGTCCCCGTCCACGGCGGGTTCTTCAAACTACCGGGCGGCTGCAGGTCGTCACAAAACACCCCTACGAGCAGAGTTTTCCAAGACATGGTGCTGACATGGTGATGAGCCCAAATTTGACCATTTGTTTCATATCAGAGCAAAGAAGCAGAATGATCAATGGCCCAATTTACAAAAGTCCTATTACTGGTAAATACAATTTAAAGGTTTGCATGAAAGCAAGCAATACAGTGTTTCATAGCTGATTTTTCTGTTCAGGATTTATAGGACAGGTTTCAAGTCAGTCCTTCACAGTGTAGCTGAGTATGAATGTGGTGAAAACGAAAGCCAGCCCTGACCATGATGCTGTGAATTCATCCAGTAATATGTGTTAGCCTCAAATGGGTCTGATATAGCCTCTGGACAAATTTATTGGTAAAAAAGAAAGAAAAACACATAATTGTCACACAAATAACTTAAAACTGATCAAATATGAAATGATTTACTGAACACTGACAAATAAAAACTGGATGCTGCTTTTGAACTGTGGTTCACAAGAAACAAATAAAGAAAAACAAACTAAAGAATCCCCAGTACAAATTATTTGGTACCCCCTGACGATGTTAAAAACAATTTCACATTAGTGGACTTTTATAATAAAGCGCATTGTAACTAGCATCATAGGTGTTTTCAGTTTTATGTCTATTGAAAAGGTGAGAAGAAGCAACACTGTTATTTCGTATCAAGGTGAGCACCATTCTGAACGTAGACCAGAGAAAGCAACGGAGAGGAATGTCTGGGGAGAACAGAAAGAAAATTCTAGACAAGCACATTAAAGGTAAAGACTATAATCAATTTGATATTTCTGTGAGTGCAGTTGTAAAATTTAAACAGACATTTAGAGTCCATGGGACTGCAATCAACCTTCCTGGATGTGCTCGTAAGAGAAAATCGATGACAAATTCAGGAGATGGGTATCACAAACGACAAGCAAAGAACCCAGAACAAGCTCCAAAGATTTCACCGTCTGTCGCCATTTGAGCTAAGGTGGAATTAATGAAAGTCGGATGAGGAAGACACCACTGTTGACAATGATCACAAAAAATTCAGACTGGAATTTGTCAAGATGTTGATAACAAGCCATAAAGCTTCTGGGAAAATGTCTTTTGGACAGATGAGACAAAACAGAGCTTTTTGGCAAGTCACATCAACTCCATGTTCACAGACAGAAAAATGAAGCATTTAAAAAAAAAAAAAGAACACTGCAGCTTCTGTTAAACATGGACGAGGAATTTCTGGAGAGAAATGCACTGCCCACTGTCAAAAAGCTTGGTCTCAGTCACAGGTCATAGGTCATCCAACACAGCTAAAAACACCCAAGAATTATGAAGAACAAAACATGGGATTGTTATGAAGTGGCCTTTAATGAGCCCTGAGCTAAGTCCTTTTGACATCTGTGGAAAGAGTTGAAACTTGCAAGATGGAGAAGAAATCCTTCACACCTGAAACAGCTGGAGCAGTTTATTTATGAAGAGTGGGCCAAGGAAATCTATCTACAGGTGCAGAAGTCTCACTGAGTTACAGAAATCATGTGATTGCCTCAAAAAACCTCAAAAGGTTGTGAATATATTAAGTTGAGGGTCTCATTGTTTTGTCCAGGACAGTTTTATTAGTTTCTTTTTTATGACTCTGTTGAACCACAAGTCAAAATTAATGTCTGGTTTTCATCCATTTTCAGTTCATTATTACCTTTGCCAGTTTTAAGTTATTTCAGTGATCATTTTTCCTCACCAAACAAGCAAATAACAAAAAAAATGTCCCCACGTATATAGCAAGCTTAATGTTCTGTCTTCATCCCAGACATTCATCTCATCTGGAAGCCACAACTACATGCCTAAATGGAGAGGGAATAATGGGACAAAGAATAATTTAATTACTTTTGGAGAAAACAACATTTAAATGGAGACGTATGGGATACAAATGATCTCAAATACAGGGATTTATGCTCAGTGTCTCATGACTAGCGGGGTTGTGTCAGGAAGGGCACCCGCCTTAAAAACGGGCTCAAGTCGATGTGCGGACTATGATCCTCTGTGGCCACCCTTCTGTTCAGAGGGATGAAACCGAAATGGTTGAGAGTGAGAACTCAATGTCTCGTGAAGTGACTGCAGGGGGACCCAAGTGCAAAAGATGAGGACAGCAGGAGTCAAGCGAAAGAGCAACACAAACAGAGATCCAATAAAAACTCAAAATACCGCCACTGAAGGGAAGAACCACAAGCAGGGAGACAAACAGTACGAACCAACAGGGAGGAAGGGAAAGACAAGAAAAGATATACTAACAGGACTGACAAGACACAGGTGCAAACAATCAGAGCCTAGGAGCAAAGGAAAGTTAAATTCTAACTAAATACATGGACACAGATTTTCCAAATAAAACAGGAACTAATCAAAAACCAAACCCATGACACAATGGATTAAAGAGTCATATTAAGAATCCAATACTTTGGCTGTTATGGAGGTTTATGTTCATATCGTAACTTAGTAATGTGGACTGTATGTGCATATCACTCCATAGATTTATTCTATAAAGAGCCAAAGCAGCAACTAGAAGGTTAAATGATTACTTACCTTCTCTGAGAACTTAAAAGGTAAGTGGATGTTTTCAGTCAAAGGATGTTGTGTAGATGGAATTGTGCAGAATGGTGACAGAGTTGCGGACTTTTGCCAACAAGTGCCTCATTTTAAAAACCATGTTTGGCTGCCACAGTAGCATCCCACAGGACTGACACTCTCTTCCCCACACCTTGTTGTTATATTGGCAGAGACCTGGAGCTTATTGTGGGTGGACACACCACCCTTAGAAAGGTAAGTAATGCTGTTAACATGGTCCACAGCTGGAAGGAGGCAGTACAGCATGCATTTGTGATTTTTTAGGTGTGCAGTTGTAAGCAACAGGATGACACCAAATTAATACCCTTCGTGGCTGTCTTGATCATTGTTGTTTGTTTTTCTGCTTTACTTTAACTTTAAAATCAAATACAGCTTTTAAGGCAATTAATTTAGATGTGTGATCTAATCAAATGATGGTAGTGTAGGTAGAATTCAAAGTACAAAGCTGTTTTATTGCAATGTTTGCATTATTTACACCCACATATTTACAATGTCAACTTGCACATTTTGTTGGACAACTATGAGCACACTGATATTTGAGATCGATAGCTGGATCAGTGCAGCGTCTGCAATGATGCGGGCTCTGTATCAGTCCGTGGTGGTGAAGAAGGAGCCGAGCCGAAAGGCAAAGCTCTCAATTTACCAGTCAGTCTACGTTCCTACCCTCACTTATGGTCACGAGCTGTGGGTCGTGACCGAAAGAACAAGATCGCAGATACAAGTGGTGGAAATGTGTTTCCTTCACAGGGTGGCCCCCTTAGAGATAGGGTGAGAAGCTCGGTCATCTGGGAGGAGCTCAGAGTAGAGCCGCTGCTCCTCCGCATTGAGAGG
>JAOWBL010000010.1:10028210-10058726 GCA_028564865.1 Zenarchopterus dispar
ACGCTATACAGATTTTGATATTTGATGATTAATTGGCTTGGTGTTGCAGTTGTGTTTGGTGTGTGTAAATATGACTTGTATGTGCTTGTAGTGGAGGTTCTCCTGTCTAATTTTATGTACAGTGTGACTTTATTTGTACATGATTAGTGCAGTCTTTTGTGCTGTTTGTTGCGGAGTGACCCCAAGGTCCCCCCAGTTGAAAGTTCCAGGATAAATGAGAAGCAGTCTTCAGTGAACGTTGTTTATGTTGCTAAATGGCAGGTTGAGCTGGAAAGTTGATCTTGGAATAGCTGACTAAACTGATTCACCACAGATGTTCTCCCTCCTGGATGTTCTGAAGATGGATCACGTCTCCACATTTCAGAGACTTGTTAAGAATATCAATCCTGATATTGACAGTTTTGGTCCAGTATTTGGTTGCTGACCATCAACAGCTTAACAACAGCCACACCTTAGATCTTGTAGTGCCACTGTTGATTGACAGACATAAAAATGTGTATTTTCTGTTTTTGTTAAGCTGTACTTCTGCCATTCAGAAGTACAGCTAGCATGGTAAAAACTGGAGCCACATTATAATTTGAAGTTGATCTTCAAATTTGTTAATGCACATTGATCATTAGTCATTTGCACCAAAGACCTCGAGGTATCTTCTAGAGGTCTTGCTCCTCCACTCACCTTTCTTTTCTCTGAAGGTGATGACACAATGACGGGTGATGGAGGGGAGTATCTGAGGGTTGAAGATCTCAGGGAGCTGGGAGACGACTCCCTGCCAGGACAGTATCTTGATGGGATGAACTACCTCCGATTCAGCCTGGAGGGAGGTCGTGCTGACAGGTATGACACACATGAACATGGGTTCGAAAGGAGAAATCCTGGGGAAAAAAATAACTTGTGGTTGTGAAAAACCATTTCTAAATAAAAACTAGAAGAGGTTTATAACCTTACTTATGCTCCATACACACAGGATTAAAATTATTTGGGGACCTGGGCTAATTTGTAATTATCACAGACGAATTCTGTGTTTTTAAGCCCATCGTGCGCCCTCGTCTCACGTGCGTACGTACGCTGTTACGTATGCTAGCAATTGTTGGTTGCGCAGGCTCATAACTTGGCAAGGGAATGGCCGATTTGGATGGTTGACACCTTGTTTGAATCGTCAGAGCCAATAGATTTGAGGGTCGAAATTTGTGCCAGACTCACCAATGGCAAACCGGAAGGATGCGAATGCCTGGTGTCTGAAACGAGCGTCAATGCATTCTTCTGATACAAAATGCTCATCAAACAAAACAGAAGTTGGTTTCAAGTTGTGCGCCATGTCTGTGATTTGTAAAGTAAAAATTCCATCACATATTGCCTACTGTGTTTCAGCAAACACCAAGGTCATGAGATCATTTTAATCATACTTGAATGCACACAATTTCAGCCAATATCCATCCCATATAGTGTGGTGATCTGGAATTTTTGGATGATAAACTTATAGAAATTAATCACTATTAAGCTTCACAGAGAGATATATGAAATAAGAAGTCCACATGAACAGAAGACCGAAGGTGAGATGAAGACATGTGTGGCTGCCTCATGCAGTAAAAAACTTTTTATGTTTCAATAAGCTCAAAGCCTCTTTGACAGCACAAATACTTAAGGGCTTCATTGAAAGCTTCAGTTACTTTTACTGTTAAGTTTACTGTTACCATGGCAACTTAACGCATATGCAAATGACAATTTTCATATTTGATCTCTTCTCAAAATATGACATGTAGTCACTGAAATCTAACTTATGAGTGTCTGACAAGATATTTTACTTTACTAACTAAATATTTAAATTTAATGTTACATAAAAAGTAATTATTTTAATAAAGATATGAGGCCTCATCGTCACTTCTGAGATGAATGTCTGTAAATTACAATAAAACACAGACTTTGTTCATCCAGGGCAAATGCACAGAACTAAATCCAGATGTCAGGGTTTAATTTTAGATGTACTGCAGGTCCAAAGGTCATTTTAGTCCAATATGAATAGGATATTAGAGTGAATTCCTCACATTGTGAAGCAGGTGATTGTTTCTTGTATCCTATTATTATAGGATACAAGAAACAATCCTATTATTATAGGATACAAGAAACAATCACCTGCTCGGAGAATAATACACATGGAGATATTATTCTTATTTTTAGTCTAACCTTTTCTCCTCTTGTAACTGACTGTTTAACTCTGGCATTCCTGTGTTGTAACTCTTCATTCTTACCCCGTCACTGTCTAATTAATTGACCTTTCTTTTTCTGCACAAAACAACTGTCTGCATTTGGTTAAATTTTGGTCCTGATCTAGGGCCACCAAAACTTTAGGTCCAGCCCTGACACACGTTGTACAATTTATATTTAACACTTATTTTCTGTTCATAGGCCACTAACTTAGCAGTGTATTTTTTTTCTTATAAATCCTCAACATGTTGTTCCTGTAAAATCAGCAGATTAAAAAATGTGTAAGTTTTATTTTTGCTGCTTTTGGATTTTTAGATAAACTGTGTTAATGTGAGAGTGTTCATGTGAGGACAATGCTAAAGCTAAACACACATTTTGTTAAAATGATCAAATGCAGTCCTAAACTCAGTGTGTTCATCATCACCCCTGTCATTTATTTACATTTGCTTTAACTAATTTGCATTCCTTTAAATTGAGAGGTGTTGTATCACAAAAAATGGTTGGTTTCACTGATGTTTTTGTTTTTGCCTAGTGCGGACAGATCCTTTACACCCACCCACCACAGCTGCTACTCTCCACGACATGAAGGCGTGATGGACGACACCCTCACCCATCACCAGGTGCCATGTGTACATATGCATTTATTTTGTTTGTAAAATAATTTTCCAGTTGAATTTAATTGGAAATTTTATTACATTGGCCTTTTAATTTAATGTAGTTGATATTTTGAGAATTTCCTTGGACAGGCTCTCTGTGGTGGTTTAAGAAATTTGAATGGACATGCAAACTATGTATAAAAGAGTGCTTCATCAGCTTTCAGACTCGAAACTCACTGAGCCTCTGCCAGGAGAAGCAGTTCCCATCTTTAACTGTTGAGGTGTTATGTGTGTGATTTCAGGTTTCATTGCTATCCAGGGAGAATGAGAGGGATTCCTACAGGCTGAGCTGGGGAACGGAGAACTTAGACAACATCGCTCTATCTTCCACCCCGATTCATTCTGGGTAAGTACAGTCACACTGAAGGGAAATACTGTTAATGCAGGGAGGCAAAGCAGTGAAAAGGTTCAGTTCCCTTCATATTGAACACAGAGACTGTGTATGCACCTAATGGTCAAATTCATAGATGAAAATAAATAAATCCATGTCGAAAGTTGAGGAAAATTCTTGGTTTGGCTCAGTTAGGCTGCCTGTCTCTTTCAAAATGTAACAATAATGAAAGAGATTTTTATTTCAGTGCTGACTTTGGCCTTAAACAGTTTGGAGAAATCCATATGATAGTTTTTTTTAAATTAGAAGCTTGTGACATCACTTGAGTTAATATGAGACACAACTGTGGATGGATATGAAAGCTACTTTACATGATGTCATGGAAAAATCAAAAGATATCAATCAGGGATCAGGAAAACAATCAAGGACCTTCACAAGTTTGATTCATCCTTGGATACAATATTCAGATGCCTTCATGTCCCATGTTCATCTGGATATTGTATCCAAGGATTGTTCAAACAACCACATTTAAACAATGACAAGCAGAAACAGTATGGAGGCACACAGCCAGGAAGGAGATGGATTCTATTTCTGAGAGATCTACTTGTTTTCATAGAAGACATGCAAATGAATCGAAGAATGTGAAGGAAGAAGATTGTAAAGAAGCTGGTTAAATCTGGGAGGAGCTTATGACATCCATCCATTTTCTTGACCCGTTGTTCCATTTCTGGGTCACGGGGGTCTGCTGGAGCCTATCCCAGCCCATCACAGGAGAGAGGCAGGGGTACACCCTGGACAGGTTGCCAGTCCATCGCAAGGCCACATTCAAAGACAAACAACCATTTACACACACTCACACCTATGGGCAATTTTTAGAGTTCCCAATCAACCTCACATACATGTTTTCGGACTGTGGGAGGAAACCGGAGTGCCCGGAGAAAACCCAAGCAAGCACGGGGAGAACATGCAAACTCCACACAGAAAGACTTCTGGCTGGGAGTCAAACCAGGAACCTTCTTGCTGTGAGGCAACAGTGCTATAACCACTAAGCCACCATGCTGCCCCGAGCTTATGACATCCCACAATAAAACATGATCTGTACTTGAGCTGAAGGGTCATGTAGTAAGAGGAAACTCCAAAACCACAATAAAAACAGAAGGTTATAGTTTCCAACTGCACATGAGGACACAGATCTGCATTTTAGAGACATGCCCCATCCTCTGATGAGACTAAAATTGAATTGTTTGATCATAATTATCATAACATCTGGAGGGTAAAGATGGAAGCTTGGTTTAGGGTTAGGGTTTGTGGAGGTAAATCCAAGATGTTTGAACCAAGTTAAACAGTGTAAAGACACAAAGAAGTAATAAAAATATATCTTTAATTATTCTGACATTTCACAAATTAAAACAATCAGGAATGCTAATTGATCAACAACAGGAAAATGTCCATCAACCAAAAGGTGCATGACTTCTAAACTGTACGTAAACCTCTTCTTGCAACTATAGATCAACCTTAAGTGCTCATAGCTGATGAACTTTCTCTCCTGTTGTCCCTGATCGATTCACACTCGCTCTAATTTTCCTCTCGACTCTTCTGAGCTCTTCCTGTTAATTTCTGATTCTTTCTGTCTGATGTGGTTGTTCTTTCTAGCCATTCCTCCCCGTGCCATGATCATGGGGACCACAACAGGTGACCCACTGCACCTTGGTGAAACCATCCTCATCATCTGCCACTGTGTGCTCTCCTCGTGGAGAGGTGTACATGTTACTGTCCTTCACAAACATTGCCTCATGTACTTCAGACTGGTCACAGTTCTACAGATCATAGTAATCTGATTGAATCTATTGGACCTTAAATGGTTAACAGAGCTTAAGTCGCCACATTTTATAGAGATTATGTACATAAAACACACTTTAATCTGTATCTGGGTAAAATGAGGAGGTGAAAGTGAATGACATGCTTGATGATTTCATTCCATGTCATGTGAATTGTGTGTTTGCACTAACATGAAGTCTGTCATTTTATTGTCAAATGATGACTCTGTTGTGGGTGATATGGCCTGATCTCTGGTGGAGATCTTTAACAGTTTTTCTGGTGCTGCTGAATCAGATAACATGGTTAATGTCTCATGTGTGTTTTTAAACCTGAAGCTGAGCAGAAATCACAGTAAAAGCTGTCAGTTTGTGATTTCATGTTGTCAGACTTTCACCTAGTCACGGCCAGAGTCCTGCATCAATGAATGTTTCACGTGCACAACACCACCATGCATGAGGAGTCAATGCAAATGTGAACTTGTCCACTGAATGGTGAGAAAACTGACACGAAGATCATGCTGTGTTTAGACATAAATTCAGTTAATCAACACTGTATTGGTGCCTGAAGGGAAATTACACATTACAAACCACGTATTAGGTACAAATACTATTACAACCTTTATTTGACTCAAGAGATGTAAAATCTCTTTTTTAGGAGTCCCCTGCCCAAGACAGGCAGCAGCAGATTTGCTGAAATAAATCACTTGTCCATGTAGTTATATTAGCTGTTTATTTATGACGATTCTCAAGAGGTCAGGTGTCCAGTGTTATCCTTCCCTTTATTCTTTAAAATCCCTCCAGATTGTTTTTAAATAGAAACAGGAGAGTTGGAGCCTTATAAATCTGGAACAAGCTGCACTCGCACCAACCTCGCACTGACCCCCATTTTGCCTGAAGTTTGACACTTTTTTAAATATCTGTTTCAGTCTTATTTGGAAAAATAGTTGATTATTTCTATGGAACATCTATAGGAAGTCTCGTAAATGAAAACGCTACCAACGTAACTTTGTACTCGTGTCCTGGTTGTCTCACTCACACCACCACGTCACGCATCACTAACGATGACGAAACCAGCTCACAGACCCACCGTGGATGTCCTGACAGAGATGACTAAGAGACTCAGAGATGAGATAATGACTGAAGTAGAGTAAAATTTAATGAAACTTAATCGCCACACCTGTGGCTGAAAATTGCCAAAGTTTCTTTGTGTCTCTTTGAATTTTTTCTTAAATGTCATTTTGGCTCCATCTTTAACTTATTCGTACCTTGTGATGCTTCTAACTTTGCTCATCTCCATTGTTTTAAAAAAGCTCCACAAATAAAGGTTGGATTGGACATGTTTTTCACACATTTGTTGACAAGGTGCAGGTTTTAAAATAACTGCGTTGATTGTGCTTTCCATTATTTTTACAGTAGTAAAACTCCAGATCCATGCTGACTTCATAAGAAAAATACTTTTCCCAGTTGTCGAGACACTGTATGGGATCCACACTTTCAACATTTTTCATCCATTTTTGATTAACTAGGGGATAGTCTTGATTATGTTTTGGAAGTAGATTTAATCATAATTACCTCTCAGTAAAATTTAAGACTTTAACTTTATTAACCAGATCTCAGTGTTCTTCTTTTATTTGGAAAATATTGTAGAGGATTTCATCTCCTGACCAGCTCTGGTGTTGATGTTCTCATCTCTCAGTGGACTCAGAAGTATACAGTTTGTCATTAATTTGGGTAAACTCTTTTTTCACCTCAGCTTCCTGGTCAGCTTCATGGTGGATGCTAGGGGCGGAGCCATGCGCGGTTGCCGCCACAACGGCCTCCGCATCATCATTCCACCCAGGAAATGCAGTGCACCGACGCGGGTCACATGTCGGCTGGTGAAGAGGCACCGCCTGGCCACCATGCCCCCCATGGTGGAAGGCGAGGGCCTCACCACCAGGTTGATCGAGGTGGGGCCATCTGGAGCCCAGTTCCTTGGGTAAGACTGCAGGAAGCAAAGAGATGATTGAAAACATCGACAGGGTGATAACATTAATATAACACACTCTCTTAGATAAGTCACACAAAAATTTTAAGAATGTGTGGGATGTGTAACAATTGGCTAAAGATTCAGCCAAAATTTAATAGATAATCTTTATTATTGGTAGTACATATGTTATGAAATACACTGAAACTTGTCCTCTGCTCTTAACCCATTGCTAGTTAGACTATGAGCAGTGGGCTGCTGAAGCGCCCAGGGAGCAGTTAGAGGTTGAGGGCCTTGCTCAGGGGCCCACAGTGGCTTGCCTTTGTTAGCCTGGGGGATTGAACCTGGGTCTTCCACACCCAAATCCACCTGTGTAACTACTAGGCTACCACTCCCATCAATATGCATTAAGATGTGTTAAGGATAAAGTGGAACCCCTTTTTCTTTCTGTAGCTTGCTGGTATTTAATTGTTTGAGGCTTTGCTGTTTGCAGTTTGCTGGCATTTTTCTTTCAAACTCGTTTCCTCTACTAAAACTATTTCTGCTCTTGCTTTCTGCTGGTGCCAGGGTCTACCAGTCTCTGCTCTTCAGCATGCCCTCTGTTATTTCATAACAACTACAGTCTAACTCTTAACCTCAATCCCTAACCCTGATCCAAGGGTCTTTCTTATTAACCCCACCTTCAGTATTGCACCATGATTGCTTTTATATGTGGCCTCAATCTTGCCCTTTAGTGGCGATGTTTGAGAATGTCATGAACTTTCTTCTGTCTAGTTTAAGCTTTAGTCCTAAATCCTTCAGCTCCAGGTGACACGCACACATGATCGAGGTTGTCCTAAACCACTGAAGTATTTTGGTCTTCTAATGATGTTAATGTGACATGTGTGATGTTATGTGTTTATTGAGTAAACAGCAGAGAAATTAAGATCTGTCAACAATCATTTTTTATTTATTGATTAGTATTTTGAGCAAACTCTGTTTATTATAATAATAATAATATATAGATACAAAGATATAAACAAGTTGATACACGCTTATTGCAGGATTTATTTGAGAAACTGTTATATTCAAATCTCTGTTATTGATAAATCGTATATACAGAATATAATAATGTAAGTGTAAAAAAAGTAAGAAGAAAAAGTATGAATCTGCTGACAGTACCTGGTTTCCTGAGTTAATTTGCCATAGAATGTGATGTGATCTTGATCTAAGCAACAATCAGACAAACAAGGTGTTTAAGCTGATAACAAACAAACAATTGGAATTTCTTTTGTCAGTTGTAAGAAAAAGTAATTTTAACCAGCAATCACTTCACTGAAAGGTAATGAGAGTCAGTAGTTTGGAGTTCAAATAATTTAATTAGTTTAAAAGTAAAGTTTTAGGTTTGCTGTTCTCATTGTGCATCTTTAAATGTGGACCAAGCCTAAAAAATGAATAAAAAGAGGGAGATCTGTGAATACAAAGGATCAAGAGTAGTTGGTCTGCGTAAGGCTGCTGGAGAGGGATACAGAGTCATCTCAAAGTATTTGAGGATCCAAATCAACAACATGGATTGAGATAGTTCAATACTGTGGTGGTATTCCTCCTAGAAGGAGCTGTCAACCAAGAAGATTTTCTATTCACAGAATCCTCAGTGAAGTAAAGTAGACTCTACCAATAACATCTAAAGGCCTGAAGACTTCTCTATAGTTGGTGAATATCTGTGTTTGAGTCTATCTCATGTATATCACTGAATAGAAGGATGTCTGAGGGATGGACGAAGCCACTCTCTTCCAAAAAAATCTGCTGCACACCTCAAGTTTACCAAAGTGCACCTTAGTAAATCTCAGTCCTACTGGGAAAAGGTTCTGGTGGGTCAAGCTAAAGTTGAATTAGTTGAAGAGTTTACTGAGCTATAAGTATCCTGCTCGAGCACAGTTCACACACATCCACCCAGAGTTCTAGCATGGGGGAGGGAGCATCAGGATGTGGGAAGGCATTGCTGCTTCAGGGCCTGGACTACGTCCCATCATAGTGGGTGATGCAGCCTAACAATGAAGCTAAGCTTGGAAGTAAAACCACCACAAAATGACTTCAGAAGAAGAAAATACACCTTCAAGAGTTGATCAGTCAGAACCCAGACCTTAATTCCATAAAGAAGCTGAGGAATGACCTTTTAAGACAGTTGTTCACTCCAGACATCCTAGAAATGTGTGTGAAGCAGGTCTGGAGAGAGGAACAGTCCATATTTCCTCCTGAGTATTTTACAGCAGTGATCCAGGGATGCTGAAGGATTGGAAAGTTTTACCAGCTTTTTACTCTGAGCTTTACTACATTTTCCTGTGTCACAATGAACAGTTAATAAATGTGTAGCTGAGGATCACAATCACGTTTCTTTTCAGCCTTTGTTTTGTTTTGTTTTTAAATTTAGGAATTATTCCCACAGTTATTTCTTTCACACCTCTGCACCTTTGTAGGGGAATTTTTTCTGCTCTTGGTTATCACCTTCCTACAAGTGGCCTCAGTTTCCATCCAACCAAACATGTGTGTGCTCTTTCTTCCACTGCTGCGTTTGGACGCTCTCTGTGTTGCAGTAAACTTCACCTCCCTAGTGCTCCCCCTCCTCTTAATGAGGGAGAGAGTTTGGTTAGCCGAATCCTGCAGCTTGGACCTCCAGGGACAAAATTTCTTGGGTAGGGTGGAAAAATTGTCCAGATTTGCATATGAAACAATCCATGGATGCTGTTCCCTGTACTTGCCTTCCATTTCCTGTTCTGTTCCCTCATGCCTTCATATTTTTGTTTCCCCCAGAGCTCATATCCTGTACTCCCTGTCAGCTGTCCTTATGACCCTTCAGACATGATGTCTTTGTGCTTTCTCTTTTTTTCTTTCTGCGACAGTGTTTTTATGCCTCCCATCTTCTTAGTATCTGTCCTTTTTTATTTTTGTCTGAAGTTTACGTGGACATCTGGCCTGCAGGTAACCTGAAAAAGAGGAGTTGACTTAAGAGCTTCTCTTGTCTTTTAATATTTGTTGTTAGTCCTGGATGCTCGAATTCCTAATTCAGGAGAAGCTAAGAGTAATCGTATAGTGTCACAAAATAAATGTGAAAGTTGTCACTTTAAAACAACATATTCTAAGAGTAATGTTAGAAATGGAAGCAGTGGAGGAAAAAGCTGTTTACTTTCAGGCCAAACAACCATGTAAATATCACGTAAAGGAGTCAGCCATTGTGCTTAAATAGCATGTGTGCATGTGTGTCATAGATATGTGTTGTTGTGTGCTTGTGTTTGCACATCAGGTGAGTACTGAAGTTAAACCTGAAATGTAAAGTTTTAAATGAAGACAATCCACATGAAACACACACAAACCCACAATTCAGTTTATCCAATACCGAAAGATCTGAAGTTAAACTAAATGTGTTAAACTATGAAACATTCAAAGAACAAGCTTGTTTAAAACAAACAAAATCAATAAAGTTAGAACAACATACACAATGTAGACAGAAAACTAACTCGGTCATTCTTACAGTAATGATGATTTTTATTTCTTCACAGCCAGCATGAACCCAGGACATGTTTTTATTTTTTCCCCATATCAATAAAATTACATTTGTTAGGTAACCTGTTTTTGAATTTCAGGCCTGCAACACATTTAAAAAGTTAGTAATTCAACAAGGTAGCTTCTCTACTGTGGTCAGTGGAAATAAAAATAGTGATACCATTTCAAACAAATGATGTTAACAAGTGCTTGCAACAAGAGTTTGCAGTATTTATGAGAGGCAGACAGAGTACTTCTACTTCATCAACAAATGTGCTAGAAATCCCTGAATATTTTCAAAACACATTCCTCTAAAAGAGTTTGGAAGGGATTTGCATTTCACTCCATCACAAGTACGTAATCTGATTAAACTCCTTACAGAAACTTGAGGGATTTGAGTGTAAAAAGTGCAGTGATGCAGGTTTGACCCAGACACTTCTGATCTCATCTCAGATGGAAATACTGAAGGAACCTTTGTAAAACACCAAGGTCCTGAGCTTAACTCACAGATACCACGCTCAAACAAAGAAGTCTTGTAGATCTAATGCACAGACATGATCTGGGTAGACCATCATGTTGTAGAACCATGGACTGTGGGAACTTCTCTTTGAATATCTCACACATTTTTGAAAGAAATGGATACCATTTGCCACAGACCAAAGAGGAAAAGGGTCATTCAGACTGTTATCAGCAACAAGTCCTGAAGGAAAGCGCTGCAATGGTTTGAGATGATCTCAGGTGGTCTGAGAAGGTCTCAGGTTGAATTAGTATTCTTTTACGAAGCTTATTTTCACATCTATAATTTTCTGCATTAATGTAGGAAGTGATTTTAGATTGTTTGTTACCTTACAGACCACATATTTTCCAAAAACGTCCATGCATTTTTCAACAAGGGAATTTAAAACCACATTCTGCACATATGACAAAGTTGTGACTGAGGAAGATGAGGGAATGATTACTACAGTTCCTGGCTCCATGAGTGGACCAAAACGTGACACCAATCCCAACCCCAACACTAAAAAGTTTTTATAGAAAGACTGCAGCCACATAAGTCCTAAAACTCTTCATTTCTTGGTGTCAGAGTGTTCTTTAATAGTTTTGCGAAGGACCATCAAGAAAGCTTCAGTGTCCTACCTTTTCTTGAAGGTGTTGTAGGCCTGAAATGCAAAAATTTATTAACATTAATTTGTATTTATATTGTCTGCAAAGACCTAAAAATCAAGGTAAAGTCAACACATGAATAATTCTTTTTTATTACAAAAAGGGCAAAGATACAAATGATATAAGTAATAGAGGTGGGCGGTGTTTGAAACTGCATACAGCATAAAACTGATTTTACTTGTCAAATTGAAGGAGAAACTGTAGAAGCACAAATGGACATTTTAGAAGAACCCAGAGGAAAAAACACATACTGACCTTAACCAATACGAGTCCAAATAAATTTGATGAAGGTAACGTTGACAGTTCGAGGTGCACATTTACCTTCCATTGCACCATGACCTCAGTGACTGACACCTGCCTTCCACTTCTCCAGTCCTGTGATTGTAGAGATCCCCCATTTCGCCTCCCTCCGAGGGAAAGAACGGGAGCTGGTGATTCTGAGGAGTGAGACAGGAGAGAACTGGAAGGAACACCACTGTGAACACACCCAGGAGGAGCTCAACCAGATACTCAACGGCATGGACGAGGGTCAGTCTCTGATGGTTCACCAGCGGTCTGCAAAATAAAAACAACACCTTTACCCTCACACGTCTCTTTTACTTCACCTCTCTTTCAGAGCTTGACACGCCTGAGGAACTGGAGAGGAAACGCATCTGCCGAATCATCACCAGGGACTTCCCACAGTACTTTGCAGTGGTGTCGCGCATCAAGCAAGACAGTAATCTTATTGGTCCTGAGGGAGGGATCCTAAGCAGTACTGTTGTTCCCCAAGTAGAGGCAGTTTTTCCTGAGGGAGCCCTCACTAAGAGGATCAGGGTTGGACTGCAGGTAGTTGACAAAACAACTCATGGTGTCTGTGGTTACCCGTTGCCTGTTTTCTTGTGATTAGAGGCTGTTTTGCATCATATGTCTTTGGATCCCAGTTAACCACCCCCTTATGAACATCATCATGACAAACATTTCATTCAAGAGACCACTGATACCTGACCAGAACTCAGACATGACCCTCTGTAGAACCTTTGTTCAGGAAACTTAAGTTTGTGTACATTCTCCGCTCTCATAGGCCCAGTCAGTGAGTGGAGATGTGGTGAGGAAGCTCCTAGGTAATAAGGCCACCTTCAGCCCTATTGTAACCCTGGAGCCCCGCAGGAGAAAGTTCCATAAACCCATCACCATGACCATCCCTGTGCCCAAGAGCAACTCTGACCCAGTCCTCAATGGTTTTGGAGCAGACACCCCCACGCTGCGACTGCTCTGCAGTATAACTGGTTTGTAAATCTTCATATCAGAACCTGGGAAGCTATCTAACATCCTAACATTATAACTTTGTGATTGGATTACTGTTCAGGTGGAACAACACCAGCCCAGTGGGAAGACATAACAGGAACCACTCCATTAACTTTTATCAATGATTGTGTTTCCTTCACCACCAACGTGTCTGCCAGGTAAAACATCTTGTTGGGGCACATGTAGAAGCATCACTGATTTTAAGCTAATTCAGGTATCAAACATCACAAATTCCTCCTGTTCCCCTCTTGATCTCCAGGTTCTGGCTCATAGACTGTCAACAAGTCCAGGAATCTGTCAACTTCTCCACCCAGGTGTATCGGGAGATCATCTGTGTCCCCTACATGGCCAAGTTTGTGATCTTTGCCAAGACCCATGATCCTATTGAGGCACGCCTGCGCTGCTTCTGCATGACTGATGACAAGATTGATAAAACACTGGAGTATCAGGAGAACTTCACCGAGGTGGCGCGCAGCCGAGACGTGGAGGTGAGACAGGAGGCTGGCGGAGAAGTTGATGCCTTGATGGTCATCCACTTGAGAGCTGGAAAGAAGACTCAAATTTAAAAAAATGTTGTGTTGCAGAAGCATACTTCAACTTTTAGGATGAATTTTGTACCCACTAACAGCGTGAAAACATTCAGGTTTCAATAACTTAAGCTGCTCTAGCTCTACTGTACTTAAATTATTTTTATTTTCTGTTCTAAAAATGTTCAGGCAGCAAGAACTTTACCTAGTAGAGACACAAGTTCTTGCATAAAGGTTCAGGAACCACTAAATATACATTACATATACATTATCTTGAAAGGTCTCTAGGTAGCACTATAATAATTCAGTCTAATTTATTTAGCATCTATTACAATATAAATTGTCTCTAGGTGCTTTTCAGAGACCCAGAACATGATCCCTGAGCAAATATAATTAAATACAGTAGTAATGGTATCATATGTAATAAGAAGATACATATTTTGTCATACTTCTCAAGAACTGTAGGACAGAGAAACACATCCATTCCCAACAGTTTCTGCCATTAAAACTTTTCCTTGAATTTCAGAAAGCTAAAGGTGAAAGTAAAATGTAAAACACGTCCTACAGATACTCTACGGCTTGTTGAAGGACAACAGATCCACGGTGGGAGCTAAAATTTGTGTATGTTGATATGTCATCAAGAGACTGACAGAAAAATCTGAAACTTTAGTATTTTCAGACCAGGTTTGGAGATGGTACTTTAAGTGTCAGTTGGCCAAATCTTCAAAATACCACCTTAACAAGTTAATAAGCCAATCACATTTCAGAGGCCAATATTGATGTTTCTGAACCTTTCTGGCCTCATGTACACATGGAAAGAATGTACCAAATTTAAAACCAGTTTTTCCAGTAGAGGGCAGTATAATTAACAATTATAAGTTTTTGTTCATATCTTGACGTGAATGACTATTAAAAAGAAGTCTTCTTGCAGCCTCTGATTCTTTATATTTTTCTAAATTAAATGGCTTTAATCACAGTTCTATTCCTTCAACATTTTTTATGATTACAGTTTCATAAAAATGATGGAACATGAATCCTCCAAGGTGCTGTCTTCAGTTGTTCAGTGAAATCTGTGATGCATCTTCTTCAGACATCATAGATAAAAAGCCATCACAAGAATTTTAATTTGTCTTATTGTTTTAGATGTCCTTAAAATTTATAGGTCCAAAACAGTCTGATTGACAAGTTTAATTGTCATAGGATACAACTTAACTGATCTTTCTAACATACTTTTAATGTTTGCCAAATGTGTAAAACTTTCATCCACATGAAGATACTGTGTCAGCCACTCAACAATGAATCTGTTTGAAGCTGTTGATAACCACTTTCATCTCTCTAGTTTTACTTCATTTTGTTAAAACTGAACTGACAGTAATTGTGATACATTAAAATTATGCATGTGTTTAATTTGGAGAGAAATGATTGGATGACTTTTGTTGGTTATTTGTCAATTTAACTTTTCTATTAAACTGTCAGTGTTATTTACACACAAGAAGAACCGTTTTTCTTAGTCTATCTACATAACCATTCCTAGTGTGTTATTTGATAATTATCAATGTGATGAGAAGTAAAAGAGTTGTTTTTGTTTGAATTCTAACAAGGAAAAAGCCCAAATCAGTGTTATCTGTGTATTTTGTTGTCATTTAGTTATTGGAGTTCTTACTTTCCTCAGGTTCTGGAGGGGAAACCCATCTATGCAGACTGCTTTGGAAACCTTGTTCCCCTCACTAAAAGTGGCCAGCATCATCTCTTCAGCTTCTATGCCTTTAAGGAGAACAGACTAGCACTCTTCATCAAAGTAACTACCATTCCTTCTTTAGTTTACAAACATGTCATTTGTAACAGTTCTTTAAAAACTCAAACAAGAAAAATCTGCTTACTAATGCAGAACTCTGTAACTTTGCAGATTCGAGACAACACTCAGGAGGCATGTGGCCGACTGTCATTCATGAAAGAGCCCAGAAACTACAGGTCACTCACCCAAAATGCCATCTGTAACCTCAACATCACCCTCCCATCCTACTGCAAGGTGAGGACACAAATATTATTTTAGATCATGTTGGAGTCATGTGAAAAAAGAAAGTATCTTGCCTTTCAATTCTAAAATTTCACATACCAAGACATATAAAACCCCCTGGTTTTAAAATGTGCTACATTAGATCAACAACTCCACAAGACCTATTATACCGTGTCATTATTTATTTTGGTTCTCACTGGTCCCATGGGAACTGAAGACTGTAATCTTGCTAATCAAATGTAGTTGATGAATTGATCAATAGAAGGTGTGTAGAGCTGCTTTCAGATGTATTGTAACACAATGCCAAGGTGGACAGACATCAGATATGATCTTAGAGAAGCAACACTTGCTGCCTGTCAGTCTGGGAAGAGTCAAAAGACCATTTGTAATTATTTTAACTCCATCATTCTGAAGATAAAAGATTATTTACTGGAAAACATTTGATACAGTTGCCAGTCTTCCCAGGAGTGAACGTCCCAGCATGATCCCTTGAACTTACACAGGGTTGAGGCAAGTCTCTGTTTTTGGATCGATATTTCAGCACAACTCTGAAAAACTGCTGGGTGAAAGGTTGGTGTCGACTCAGTGCTGATTGGGGGTGGCAGTTGGTGTAGTTTTCTCCTAAATTCGGTGCATTCTATCAATGGTGTAGTTTTATACAAAACTCCAAAATAGACATACCCAAAAGTAAGCAAATAATGTACTAAAGTATCACATTAGTATATTTAATTAAATGAAAATTTATTCTACTAAAATGTCCTCCTCTCAAATGATGTTGTTTTAAGTGACTTCACTGAATTATTTAATTCCTCTTCCAACTATATAGTATTTATCTTGCTTATGTAAAATATGTACATATATTTCAAAGTATTTTATTTTATCTATATATATTTTTCTTTTTCTTGTGGGCAGTGGTGAGGCGGTGCCCTAGCGACCTGTGCTGTAACAGCAGTGGCCAGCTGCCACTGCTGTAAGGGGTGGTGTATAGTCCTCTCCATGTCTCCTTTGAGTTCAAGTCGTCTCTTCTCACTCATATCCACCATCAGCGTGTATGTAAACAGCAAAACAATAGTAACAGTCATCTCAACTTCATCCAACACGGAGACGTAACATTCCCCTCCCAACCTCTGAGGTTTTACACCACACCCCCACTGATGAAATCCACATAATTACTTCAAGTTGCTGCTGCTTAAAGTGTTTCTACAAGCTACTGAATCATGGGCTGTATTTTTCACACACTGCTTCTTGGTTTAGTTTAAATAAATGATGACACATATGTGTGAAGTCTCATTGTTCATTGTCCTGGTGAGAACCAAATTATTCTTCAATAAATGTCCCCAGATGTTTTTTTTTTCACATGATTTAAGGCAAAATTGGTTGACATCTGCTGCATCATTTCAGGTTACAAAGCACTTGATTAAAATATCCAGGTTTCTTGTATATTATCTTTCTAAGAAAGTCAACTTCTTTATTAATTATTGGAAAATAACAATGCAGAAAGTTGTTTCCTAGTTCGTATTCATGGGCCTCCATTGCTATTTTTCATGTAACCTTTTTCTTTTTTTATCTTCCTAGTGAAAGTGTCCGTGCTACAAGCCTTTAACAGTGTTTGTCTTACATTGGCGGGTCATTAAATAATGCTCAGGCTTTCCCTGAATCCCGCCGACTGCTTGTCTGTGTTATTTCAGTAACCATACATTGCCCTCCTGTCTGTTTTCTTTTTTTAATGTTATTTGTGCTCCTTTCTGCTTCTCGCTACTTTTTGCTCCCAAAAGGAGTCAGATTCAGATCAAGAGGAAGAGGAAGAGGTAAAAGCAACCACTGCTTCTCACTTTGTTTTCCCCTCATTTGCTCTGCTGATCCATGTCTTCCACCGTCTGACCACCAGAACTAAACTCAAAGAAGTTTTAATGAGTTATTTTTAAAAAAAATTAGAAAGCAATGATTTATTACAATAAAGAATAGAAATATAACAAATGTTTAAACTCAAGAAATTTACCATCTCACAGAAAAAAACAACATAATTTTGAATTAGATGTCATACACATGGGAATTGAGGAGGCAAGCTGCTGGAGTTCTGGGTGGTGAATGTTGTCCCATTTTTGTCTGTTAATACAATCTGATCTTCTCAATAGTCCTGTTGTATATCCTTTTACACCAGAGGACTTGGCATCTGAGGTGTCCAAAAAGAATAAAAATTTAATTTGGCAGGTTATGGGCCCATTTCCTACTTTGCCACACTTCATTTTAAATATTATTCGTTTCACAGAAGACAATGACATTTCTGGATCGTATTCAAACATGACAGAGCTTTAACCTACATTTGTGGATGGCACGATTAAACTTAGAAAATGACTTCCTGAAGCATTTCTAAGTCCATGCAGGCTTTTATGTAACAGAATCACACCTGGTTTTAATGAGCGCCTGAAGATTAAAGGCAAGCCATGATTTTTCTCCTTTGCACACAGAGACTTCTGCAGATTCTCTGAATCTTTTAATAATATTTTGTACAAAACTCTTTGCAGAGTAGTGTTATTCTGAAATCATTTAATTTCACAGATTGTTGAACCTCTTTATGTCTATTCCCTTCTGAGACTCATCACGTCACATATCAGTTGTAGATTTTCCATCAAGTGCTTCTTTTTAGTTCCACTTTTCCAACCTTTTGTTGGTTATGTCTCAGTACTTTTTTGACACATGTTGCTGCTGTCAAATTTAAAAGAAAGTTAATATTTTATGAAATTATAAAATCTCTCTCTGTCAACATTTGTTGTTTTCTATTGTGACTAAAATATGATTTTGTGAGAATGACAGGTCTTTACATTCTATGTTTACTTGTATTTCATGCAGAGTCCCAACTTTACATTAGAACTTGTTCTTATTATATTAGATTTACTTGAGATATGTGAAAGCTGTAGTTTACTGGTGATGTGATGTTTGTTTTTGTGTGGCTTTCCTGAAGTAGCAACTGTCATGTTTAAGGGATTTTTTTTTTTAAACAAACTAATTGTACATTTTACATTTTCTTTTTCAGACCAGCAGGATGTTCGACAAATGTAAGATTTTTGTTTTTTAATTTTAACATTTACATGCTAATAAAAGTACTTGGTTTTATTAAAGAAACTAATATCAAAAGGGGTGATTCTGTGTGAGTGATGCATCTAATATAATTTACCAGAGCAGAAAATTAACT
The DNA here is from genome assembly GCA_028564865.1 of Zenarchopterus dispar. Taxonomy (NCBI): domain Eukaryota; kingdom Metazoa; phylum Chordata; class Actinopteri; order Beloniformes; family Zenarchopteridae; genus Zenarchopterus; species Zenarchopterus dispar. The sequence goes on from JAOWBL010000010.1 coordinate 10,046,887, forward strand.
AAACTATACACTCACAAACTAAGCATCATTGCAGACGGTTTGAATGCAGTCCAAGCCTTTTAAGCTTCTTAAACATTTGTCTTGTCGTCCCATGCTCATGTCCATGTTACGCATCTCCCGAGGCTTAACTTCTCTTCTGAGTTGCTTCTCACTGTTTTTTTTTTTTTTTTTTTTAACTTAATGCCTCTTTGTCATCTCTTTAATTCTCTCTCACCTTCAACTTTTAAGATGAGATGTACAGGGAAAGAGTGAAACACTGTTGTCTGCATATGTACATGAAAACCATGAACTATTATGTTTGTATAATGGCCCCTGTTCGTAGCAGTAGCATTAACCCAGTCACAAAGCCATGTTAGTTGCCGATTTGGTCAAATATAATTTATGCATTTTTAGAAACAAATCACAAATAAGTAGCAAATACCAATAAATCACAGGCTATGATTGTAGTAGTACTCTAGCAGTAGTTTAACTGTAAAACAGTAATGAACCTGTAGACCATCTCTGAGTCCCTCCCCTCCCACCCTCCATGCTTTGTTCATGCAATCATGTTAAAATGTAATTTTAAACCTTTAGTGCTACATTTGTCAAGAAAAACTTTTTTTCTGTATTCATTTGCCATAAAATGATCAAATCCTTTTTGGTGCCTAAACACTTTGCAATTACTTTGTGTCTCTTTCTAGCCTGATAGAAAGGGATTGTATTGTTCCTCAGAGATATTCAGATTTTCTTTTGACTTGGATGAAGATCAGGGCACATTTTTTGGCAAATTACTGCAAAACTAATTCCAAGTGGTTCAATACTTTTTCTTTTCCTTCTAAGTGAAATGCGGGAAGATTAAATGTCATTGATCACAACTCCTTTTAGGTTTTAAGAAATGCATTACAGTAGGGGAGAAGCACTTGTTGCTTGTCAACTCTAACGTAAATTTTAAAAGCAGTCATTATTTTGAATTGTCTGGTCACTCCATTCACTTTTCCATGACCTTTCCATCAGCACTTCCCTTTGCTTTGCATGGAAATAACTTGCCTTAAATGTGTGTGTGTGTTGGTGTGTGTATGTGTGTGTAATTACATGTCACTAATGAGTTGATATATTTATTTTTATGTTGATTTTGAAATGCCCCATCATAACACCATTTTCTGGTGGTTTTTCTTGATTTTGTGTGAAGTTGTCAGTCTAGAAAACTACATTTTATTTTCAGTACGTCATGTCATCGTGTTTTATATTTTGTGATTCTAATTTGTTGAAGTCAAATTTTGTGTTTGGCTCATCACTGGCTTTCTTTATTTAATGTATTATCATTCTCAGTTGTGTTCAAGCCACATTCCTGTCATCGCATTCATTTATTACACATTTGGGCAATTTTGAGATAGTTTAATGTTGTTTCTTGTTTCTTTTCCTACTGTACTTGTTGGCTTTTATGAACTCATTCATAGCTGGTGCCATATTTTTGTGTGTGTATTCTACTCTATAGTTTGTCTTGAGTGTGGGCGCGAGTGTATAAGCAAGTTATTTCCTGCTCATTTTTTTCCCTATTGTTTTCATTTTCTTCTTGCCATTTCACAATTCCCCAGAAACATAAGGAAGTATAAGCCTAATTCCTCTGTTACCCTTATTTAGAACCTGTTGTGAAATTGACATGTTATGATCCCTGCAGTGTTTTCCAGTGTTATCCTGACCACCTTCTCCAATATCTGTCTCCTTTGATTTAATTTTTTTTTTTTTTTTACTTTCTTTACTCCTAACTTGTTCTTCTTCCATATGGAAGATGAAGACACGGAGACATCAGGCCTGAAATCAGAGCAGATTCGAGAACCAGATCTTCTCTCCGACGTGTCAGAGATGAAACAAGATTTGATCAAAATGAGTGCTATTCTAACGGCAGACTCAAGAGAAAAATCCCCTTCCATTGAAGGGTCCACTCTAGAGAAAGGGACTGAGGATGTTTCTGGAGAACCATTAGAAATAATGGAAAAAGATTTAGAGAAAGTCAAAGAGGACTTGGAGAAAGTCAGTGAGATACTGAGGAGTGGAACATATCAGGGTGAGGTGGGACAGGAGGCAGCGAAAACAGAAACAATTGCAGAGGACTGGGTTCTCCTTTCAGATAGTGAGATAGAAGATGCCAAAACAATGGCATCTTTAGATGTTCAGGAACCTGTTCTACGTGAAAGCAGAGCTAACAGGGGAGCACCCAGACCTAAAGCCATAAAGGGCAGTGGTGACCTTGAAGAATACCTCCTGGATGCACCAGTAAGCTCTAAAGTAAAGACTAAAAAAGAAATGGGTGTCCAAGAAAAATTCACTGATGTTGTTCTACGCAAAAGTGGAAGACCAACCACTCCAACTAAAGTTCATGAGAGAACTACAATTGGTGATGTTAAAAAGCCAGTGAGAAGGAAGGGGAAAGACCAAAGTCAGGCAGATGAACTGAAAGAACCGAGGGCTTCTTTAACTGTACCTACTACAGAGAAAGCCTCACCCGTTTCTCCTGTAATTGAGGAAACTCCCATTGGGTCAATAAAAGACAAAGTGAAAGCCTTACAACAAAAAGTAGAAGCAGAGCAAAAGACCAAAAAGATCAGTGGAAGCAAGCCTTCACATTTGCTCATAAAAAGCAAACCCTCTCCAAAAGCCAAAGAAAGCCCTAAATCAAAACCACTACCCCCTAAATCTCCTAAAGCTGAATCTGAAAAACTTGAGGAGACTATGTCAGTAAAGGAGCTGATGCAAGCATTCCAAACTGGGCAAGACCCCTCAAAGAGAAAGTCTGGGTTATTTGAGCTCAAAACAGCCTCTGCCTCAAGATCAGTGAAAACCCCAAAATCTGAAACTATTCAGTCCAAATTTGTGACCAAAGAAGTAACCTCACTTGTCCCACACGAAAAAGAAGTCTCACTGGATTCCAAGCCATCTAAGAAGTCAACTGCTTCCCACTCAGCGCTAACTGAAACTAAGGACTTTGGAAATGGTGGCTTTGATGACAGCTCTGACAGCTTTAAACATGAAGCCGTGGCAGACTCACTAAGCACCAGTTCTGGAGATGGAACCCCTCACTTGAGCTCAGAGGAAAGTTGCAAACATGAAGGTCTGGCGACTCCAGGCACAAGCCCTGAAAGTCTGACTGGACCACAGAAGTCTACAGCATCAGTTGCCACAAAAGTTAAAAAAGACATTAAAGAAGCTGAGAAGTCTGGGGACTCTGGTGTAGGGACCACTGGCGACCAATTGTTTACAGAACTGACCGTTCCTGTCTCTTCCAGCGATGCTGCAGATGACCATACAACAAGTGAGTCCATATCTGTCAGGAGTGAGTCTAAGCCATCTAAACCTCAAAAACTTACAAAGAGAGTTTCAGAGACTATAGAAACATTTCTTAGTGATGATGATACCCCTGATCATCAGTTAGCATTGTCATTAGTTGGTTCTCCAGACTCTAGATCCCCATCTCACTGTCATGAAAGCTTAGACATGGCTTTGAAACAAGAATCAGATGCTCTCAGTCCATTAGCTGATGACTCTTTGACGATAAGCCACAGAGACTCTCTAGAAGGTAGTCCTCTATTGGAAGAGAATTCCTCCCATAAGTCCCCAGACTCTATTGAACCCAGTCCAACCAAAGAATCACCCCCTCATGACTCCTTAGAGAGCAGCCCTGTAGAGCAAAAAAGCCACCTATCCTTCCCATCAATACTTCATCCACCTTGTAAACCCTCTAGTCATCCAAAACCCTCCAAAGCTCCTGAATTCCCACAAGATGCATTGCCTGGTAGGCTGCTTCGAGACCATGAGGGTAGTGCTGATGATGACAGTTGCGAGCAGACACCTCAGATAACAAGTCCTGGTAAGAGTCCCCTCAACCCTGATACTCCTAGTTCTGAAGAGGTAAGTTATGAAGTTAACCCCAAATTCCCAGACTATGCATTCCTCTGTGCTCCATCCAAACCGTCTGTCATCCCTGAAGACCCAGAAGAAGAGGATACAACAGACAGCTATGAAGCTAAGAGAAAGATCACTCCAGAGGAGGAGATGTTTAAAATGGCAGCCAAAATAAAAACATTTGATGAAATGGAACAAGATGCAAAGAGAATAAAGAACTCTAGAAAAGATTTGATTCCCTCATCTGAAGTCAAAATAGGGGATGACAGCTGTGAAACATTAGAGCCCACCAGTGAGAAGCTTTCGCAAAGTGAATGCGGGTTGAGTAGACCCACTGAGGATTCAAAGTTAGCTCTTTTTATTGATCCCGGTATTAAAGTACAACCTCCCTCTCGTTTTTCAGCAGGTTTGCATGATGGACCCCACATCAAAGAGGCCAAGAACACAACTTCAACCACTTTCACTTCAGAGGGGCCTCACTCTGTCTCAGACCAGCTTCATTCAAAATTCCTACTGGAAACAGAAGAAAGCTTCCCGTCATCAGTTGTTAGTGCCAAAATAACATCAACAACAGACACAGAAAATAGGACTGATGAACAAAAAGAAGAGAGCTTAAGGAAATTGAAAGAAAATAAAGGAGATGATGAGGATGGTGAAAAGTTGGGGGTTATTAGGGGACAGTCAGGTTTGCTAAAACCATATAGCAATGTAACAGATGAAGTGAAAGAAGATCAATGGGGATATGTAGGAGCACCAGATGTAGAGCTGAGTGCATCTATTGCAACTGGTCAAACAAAACTGGAGGTTTGTAGCTACAATGATGCAGATGAAGAAGATGGGGCACTGGATCTCCCAAAAACTGAATCAAAAGGCGTCACTGCAAGGGTGGACAGTGAGTCCTGGTCTTCCATGCGAGAGGATGATGCCACTTTTGCAGCTCGTGTAAAAGAAGAAGAACAAAAGATCCTGAATCTGGTTGTTGATTGTCAGACTCTGCAAGTAACTCCAGACACTACACCTGGTAGAACACCTACTGAAGAGGGCACTCCTACCAGTGAACCAAATCCTTTTCTTTTCCAAGAAGGAAAACTATTTGAGATGACCCGAAGTGGTGCTATTGACATGACTAAGAGAAGCTATGAAGAAGATGGGAGTGGTTTTGCTTTTTTCCAGATAGGAGAACAACCTTTAGAAGAGGCTGTCTTGGAAGAACCTAGGGAAGAAGGTAGATCAGCAGCAGACCCTGAAGTTGGCCTCAATCTAACTCTTAAGATCAAGACTGAGGAAGATGAGGTAGCAAAAGAGCCTCTTGAATCACAATTTCACACCCCATCTGAAGGGGATCCGCTGAGCTCTAAAGGTGACATGTCCAAATCTAAAACCCCTAAAATGGGCATTTCAGCTTCAGCCAAACCCATAAAGAAAGATCAGGCAGCCCCAAAACTTCTAGAAAGTAAAGTGGACCAAAATATAAGTGAAACATCCATAGAGTTAGACACAAGTTGCCCTGAACAAATTATTACAAATGTACAGACTGCAGAAACTACCATCACTAGATCAGTTTACTCTGAGCAGGGGCAAGAATCCTCAGATTCCTCTCCAGAGGAGGCACAGTTAGTCATAGAAATCCCCAAAACATCAGGCAAGTCCAAGCAAAGTGCTTCTAGTACTATTAAGAAAACAGTGAAAAACCAAGCGAAGTCAATTTCTCAAGGTCGAGGCAAATCTATGATTCCTTCTCCATCTCAGACAACTTCTGCATCAACTGCTCCCAAAAAAGAAGCCTCTTTCATTTCAGATTCTAAATCTAGAATTCCCATAAAGGCTAGCAAAGTTGATACTAATGTAAAATGTGCTGAATCTAATCAAGATAAAAAGCTTAAGGTCTCAACCAAAAAGGATGCAAGGAGAAAATCTGAGACAGATGTGGGTCCCTCTGTGGATGTTAAAACCAAGACACCATCCTCAAAAGCCAAGAGCTTCTGTGAAGGGGAGTCTCCAAGGTCATCTCCTAAAAAGGAACAGGGCCGTGCCTTGAGTGCCGAGTCAACAAAATCTAAAGCCTTCCAGTCCAGATTGCCAGTTCGGGGCAAAAGTGGTCAGTCGTCTCATTCAACAGCACCTACTAAAGAGAAAAGTGAACCACGTAAACAGTCCAATGAGTTCTTTGAAGAGATAATTGATGAAGCAGCAAAGCTTGTGGCAAGGTTGGCACAGACAGAAACAGAGAAAGAGCAAGAGGCCATATCTGCCCTCTCAGATGATGAGAGCAGTCTCATTGATCCTTCAGTTATAGAAAGAGAAACTTTCCCAGAGCTGCAATTACCTCCCTCGGGAGACATCTTTCCCATTAGACCACTGTGGGACGATCCTGTTGAGACACAGATGCAGCGAATCCCAGACGATAAAGTCCAAAGTCAAGGTATCCCCCCAGTTTAAGGGGCTATTATCTCTCTCTTGTGCCTCATTAGTCTACTAGCTGTAAAGGTGCTGCCTCTCTGTCTCTTGTAGTTATGTCCCATTGTAGATGAAGAACCCATGTTGCTGTGTTTCCTGAGCTGTGTTTGTGTTTGTAATGATGTCTCTTTATTTCTGTGTATCCTGAAAAATCTTGAGATTGACTTCAAGGCTTTATGGAACTCCTGAAAACATTTTCATCACTAAACCTTTCAAATGCCAAAATGAAAATACAACCCCCTTTTCCAAAAAAGAAAAAAATATATTTTATTCACAATGGTACATAGAAAACATACCAACTTTTTAAAGGAAATGAAGACATTGTATTAACTTTTGGAGGAGAGGGAGTCATTTTAAATTTGATGGCAGCAACACTTCTCATAAGTGTTGGAACAATGTTTGCCATTATGACACAATAGTCAATACAGTAAATGTGTGGTAACTGAAGAGAACAGTTGCTAGAGTTTTGGGATAGGAATGGTCTTACAATCTCATTTGATTTAGGACTTGATAACTCAACGAACTTCAACTTTCTCTCATTTTTTTGTTTTATAATGAACCAAATGTTTTCAATAGGTGAAAAGTCATCATTTACCTCTTTTACTTTTAATGGATGCAGTGTGGATATGCATTGTCTTGCTGATATATGCAAGACCTTTCCTGAAAAACACATTGTCTTGGTTGGGGCATATATGGTTCTGAAAACCTGTATATACTTTTCTATAGACATGTTATTATTCAACCTGCCCATTCCCAGATAATGAATGCAGCTCCATACCATAAGCGATGCATGACTGTGCTGTGATGACAAGCCAAATGATCACTCCTTATTTGAAGGGATGCAACATCCATGGTTTCCAAAAAGAATATCAAATTTCAATTCCTCTGACAATAAAACAGTTTTTAAATTTCCTTAGTGCATTTTGGCTCAGAGTAGGTTGCGCATTTCTAGATCATGGTCACATATGGCTTCTTGTTTGTGCTTGAGCTTTAACCTACCCATCTGGATGGGACAGTGTTAGATGTTAATTTCCATAAGAGTTCCTGAGCCTAAGCAGTGATTTCCATTAAAGAACCATGTCCAGTGCTGCCTGACAGCCAGAACAGTATTGATTTTAGGCCTTGTCCCTTGCAGACAGAGATTTCTACAAATTTTCTTCATCTTTTGATGCTTTTAAGTCTGGTAGATGAGATATTCCATTTTTACAATTTTTCACAAATTAGCATACTTCTGTCCATTTTTACTTTTGATGCACTGTTTCTTTTTAAGATGGTATTTTCTTAATATTCAGTCATGATATTGACCTGTTGCTATCTAATATAATTAGTTGCAAAATGTTCCCCCTCTTTTTAGTACAACTTCATTTCCAAGTTTTTTACAGTCCACGTCCAAACTTTGTTGAAATGTGTAGCTCTATAAAATTAGGAATTAGCTTTTTTTTCTTTTTCTTTTCTTTAAACAAAATGGTAAAAAATCTAAGTTTGATGTTTTCTGTGTTCTGTTTGGAATACATCCTGATTTTATAATCCTTTTTACACACTAACACTTTTGGAATTGGGGGTTTAGACTATACCAACACTTTTGATGGCAGGAATTTTCTTGACACTGAAATGTTAATTTCTCAATATTAGGGTAACCATGTCATGTATCACAACTACAGACATGTCATGTTTATATCTCAGAATATGCAGTTGTCCAGCCTCTAAAATGCAGTCACAGAGAGATGCAGTTTAAACGTCAACTAAGCTGTTAAAGGCCCATAAAGAAGAAAGCCAGTGAATGTTATTTCAAGACAGAGTTTGTAATTGTAACTTAACTTGGTCAAGCTTGCGGCTTTGACTGCTCATGGCTGACTGGTGGTATTTTCAGTAGATCCACAGGATGAAGCAGAGAGAAAAGAACGATGGTTGGCCATTGTAGCCGACCACCTGGGCTTCAGCTGGACAGGTGAGTCACACTTAACAGCACTGTTTAATAGTACCAAGCTTGAGATATACTCATAGTTAACTCTCATAAATGAAGCCAAAAATATCCAAATTCCCTAAACGGTGTCTTAATTGCTTCCTTATTTTCTTTCTTGTCCTCAGAGTTGGCACAGGAATTGGATTTCAGTGAGGAGAGGATCAACATGATAAGGATTGAAAATCCCAACTCACTGCAAGACCAAAGTCATGCCCTGTTGAACTTGTGGGCACAGAGTGAAGGACAGTATGTCACAGGTCAGTCATAATCACGTTCATGCTGCACATTTCCCAAAACCGACAGTTTTGAAACAAATACAATCTCAAAGCTACTGCTGATCTTCAAAGTGAAGCTGTTAAACTTGTTTCCCATTTCAGCAGAAACGACTCTCATCAAAAACCTGACAAAGATCAACCGCATGGACATCGTTCACCTTATTGAAACCACCATGAACAGATCCACTCTAGACGAGATATCTTTACATACCTACGCAGAAATAGAGGAAACCATAGCTCTGGATCACAGTGAAGGTACTCATGATGGCATTAACTGAGAGAGACTTGTCATGATTGTGTGGACAGTTGCATCCAATACCTCTCATGTATATCTGGACAGGTTTCTCTGCCCTTCACGAAGACATGGACAGTCCCAGACCAGGCAGACATAAGGAGGCTGTGGGTAGGAGTCCAATTTCAGGAAAAGTAGTACCTGTGGTGTCATCAGAGGACCTATCCTCAAGTTTTTCATCACTTCACGAGCTGTCAGGAAGATCTGGGGTGGGCTCCAGCTCAACAAGCCTCCTGAGAAACATCCAGAAAGAGAATCTACAAAAGGAGATGGAAACAACAGCGTAAGTTATTCAAAACACATGCATGTCCACCAGCGTTTTGTGATGTTGCTCTTACACACCATCGTAGGATATCTGAAGTAAAACAAGAGTTAAATTTTAATTTAAAAGGTTTCACCAAAAAATGGATTTACCATTTATGAATTATAACAATTTCAAACAAATTCAAACAAACTCAAAAGTATTTGGACAATTGTCTGACGGTATGTTCAGTGCACAGTTGAGGTCCTTGCCACCACTATTTATTATATTTATTTATACAAACAATGCAGAGCAAAGGTCTGTAGTTGATTCAGATAGTATTCGGCAGCTCAAGTCACAAATATGAGCCTTTTCAGCCTAATGATGATCAGGTAGAAAGAACAGCATAAATCTGAGATTATACCTGTGTTAAAAAAAGATAGAAAAAGCCTTAGGTGTGGCCAAATCAAGAGTTAGGTACCTTCCTAAAAAGAAGAAAATTCTGGTGATCTCAACAGCATCACAGAACCTGGAAGACTGCAGATGACAACTAAAGTTGATTATCACATAGTCTGTCCTTTGGTAAAGACAAAAAAAAAAAAAAAACATTCACAGCACGGACAAAAGGATAATCTGGAGAAGGTAGAGGCATCATAGTCTAAATCTATATTCATAGGACACCTTCATGAATGTAAACACAGAAGATTTACAAGGCAGTGTAAACCACTGATAACTTTCAAAAACAGAAAAGACTGACAGTTGTTGCCAGAAACAGTTTAAAAACTCTTTCCATATTCTGGAAGCAGATCAAGTGAACAGATGAAACAAAGAAACTTGTATCAGAAGGATGGGAAGAGAGAAGTCTGAAGCAAGAAAAGAAACAGGTCATAATCATCATTTGTGAAACATGGTGGAGGCAGTATTATGGTATGAATGGTTGCCAATGGAACAACCCCACTGGTATTTTCTGATGATGTGAGTGATAACAGAAGTAGAAGATGAACTCTAAGTATAGTGTTGTGCCCCGTCTGTCTCTCTGCTTCACTGAGCATATGGAGAACAACCCTAAATATGGCAACTTGAGACTTTGACACAAAAAAACTGGAATGTTCTTCAACAATCCAGTCAGTTGTCTGATCTCAGCTCAGTGGAGCAGGATATTCAGTTACTGAAGACAGAACTGAAGGCAAAGACTACAGACCAACAGCAATTGAAGACGACTGCAGTGGAGACCTGGAAGAGTATCTCCAGATAGGAAAATCAGTTTGGTGATGTCCATGAATACCAAACTACAGGCCATCATTAGCTGCAAAGGATTTCCATCCAAGTATTAAAAATGATAGTTATATTTCAAAAGAAATCATAATTGTTTTGCTTAACATCCACTGTGGTGGTCTACAAAGTCTGAATCAAAAACTCCAAAAACTTCTGGACCGAACTGTATTTTTAGACTTTGGACTTTAATCAGTATACATCAGTGGCAAGAAAATGGATATGAATCATTTACAATTAACTTATTTTCTGCATTTATTTGCCATAAAATATAATATGATCTTCAACTAAATCACAATAATAAACAAACACAATCTGGTTAAACTGATTTTTCCTGCCTTTTTTTGAAAGTTTTGGATAAAAAAGTTAGTAAATCCATGGAGCTATTAGCTGGTTGAACCTCCTTCAGCTGCAATGACTTCAGTTGTTTTTTGCAGCTCTGGAAACTTTTTCAAGATGCAGAAGTTTCTGACTGTTCCATTCTGCTTTTCTGCTTCCGACACATTTTTTGGGTGTCTGGTGTAATGTGTTCTCTTGAGGTTTTTTCACAATATCTCTGTGGGGTTAAAGTTTGGGTTCTGGCTGCTGAATATATTTTTCTGAAGCCATTCTGTGATGGATTTACTTCCTTGTTTAGGATCACTGTCCTGCTGTATCATTCAGCTTCTATTAACCTTGACAGACACCCACCCTGATATCATCCTGTCTTATATTTTAGTAAACTAGCATCTACAGTAACTTACCACTAGTAAACTCATAAACAGAGATGTTTGTCAGTTCCAGTGATGTCCTCAAGCCTTTAACTGTTACCTTCTTTGCCTCTGTGAGGGTTCTGTGTTGTGTCTTTGGACTTTGCTTGGTTGGGCAGCCACCACTACTAAAAGTAGTACTAAACCATCTTCATTTATGTATCCCTAAACACCTTAAAATGACTTTCTCTCTCTTACAAGTCTTCTGCCAGTTGATTGTTCTTGAAATCTCAAGCGCTTACAAGAAATAATTGTTTACATTTTAAGCTTGAGCATAATGTATTGGACTCCAATTGAGCCTTACAAGAGAAAGACCAGATCGCAGCAATCAATTTAACAAATGTCAAAAAAAGAGTTAATATCAAGTTCATGAGCTTTTTCAAATATTATACATATTATATACATATTTATATATACATTATTATACATATTTTGAACATATTTGTGATCTGTTATTTTGCTGGTGATTGTTCAATTCCATTCAATTCAATTTTATTTATATAGCGCCAATTCACAACAAACGTCGTCTCGAGGCGCTTCACACTGTAGGGTAAAGATAGAACAGTGTTACAAGGAAAATACCAACAATCCAACGATCCCCTATGAGCAAGCACTTGGCAACGGTGGGAAGGAAAAACTGCCTTTTAACAGGAAGAAACCTCCGGCAGAACCAGGCTCAGGGAGGGGCAGCCATCCGCCTCGACCGGTTGGG
>JAOWBL010000010.1:10058826-10073452 GCA_028564865.1 Zenarchopterus dispar
TCTGGAGCGCAGACTTGGCGGCGGGGCGCGGCCGGAGCCGCCTCTGGAGCGCAGACTTGGCGGCGGAGCGCAGCCGGAGCCGCCTCTGGAGCGCAGACTCGGCGGCGGAGCGCGGCCGGAGCCTGGGCAACAGCCCTCTTTTGCATGGTGGCGGTGAACTCTGAAATCTGCTAGTTGAGTTGGGATATGGCGGCCTTCATCATCCGCTCGCTAGCCGCCAGCAACCTCTCCAGGGAGAAAACCGGTGTGCTCTGGTTACCCAGTGCCACACAAACGCGATCCGTCGGGTTCATCTTCTGGCCAGTTCGTTCTGTTAAGCCAGGGGGCTTGAACAAAACTGAACCCACAATGCAGATTGCCGGAAACGAGTCTTTAATAAATCAAAAAGACAAACCGAAGTCCAGGGGGGTGAGGTGAGGCAGGAACAACCAAGAACCCAGGATAGACAAAACCAAGAAATCCAGCGAGACCGGGAACAAGGTGAAAGCACATAACGAGCAGGAACACAAACACATATAACGAACTCGCACCGAGCAGGGGGAAGACAAAGCAAAATATACAATCAACTTAATAAGGCACAGGTGCAAATTAATCAGGGCACGGGAAGTCCAACTAAGAACACAGGAAGATCCTTCAAAATAAAGGACATAAACAAACCGAAACTAAACTCCTAACAGAGTCAGGTAATTGTGAGGCAAAAGTTTAAATTACTTTAGTGAGCGAGCCGACAGTGAGCTCTCTGAGTATGACAACTCAATCACAAGAACGTCTTTTAGGACCTTTTTTTTACTCTTCAAAAGTGACAGTTCATACAAAAAAAAGTCACTTTTAAAAACAGTATTTCAGTGTGATCATGCATAATAGTACACATGATCTATGCTTAATCTTAAGTAAGATGTCAAGTATGTACAATGTACAATGATGCCCTCGTGTGTCATAGCTATGACCTGATGCTGCTGGATGTAGGTTGCATTAATATGCAGAAAAGTAAACAAAAACTTGAAAATGAGGTGGTCTGTTGTAGCTTCTGTGTGTCAAAATTGCTTTAAAAAATTGATGACGTCTGTTCCTGCTCATGATTTGGGAGAAGAGACCAACTTTGGATCTCAGATTTGTAAAGACAGCACCGGTATACCATGTGACCCAGACTGTGGATATCAATGTTATTCCTCCTGTAATGTCTTAATAGTGTTGACTTCTGTTACCACAACTCCATCAAAACGGACTCTTTCTGAGGCTCCTGAAACCTAGTTTCTTTTATATTTCACTCTGTTTTAAAGAACTGCACAGGGTCGCAGTAATACGTCATTTTAAGTTGCATTTGAATTGGCAAGTCAGTTGACAGAAGTTGTAGCATTTCTGGCTCTGCTTCATATCTGTCACAGCCTGTTTTTTGGGCCTGTCTTTCATGTATGCCCTCATCTCACAATGAGATGGGATTTTTCACGATTGTGGATCTTTTATCTGAAACAGTGTGAACCCAGCCTTTCGTGTGCAACAAACAAGTGAACCGAGTGCTGTTGGAAAAGTGGGTTTCAGTCAACTTCCAAACAAATTAATAATTAGGATAATTAATTTGTACAATTTATCCTGCTTTTGGTTTGTCGAGTGGTGAAAGTACACATGGTCACCAAATACACCAAGAACCCAAATGACAATAAATATAAGCATCATTTTTGGCTTTTGTCCCAACCAAAACTAGCAACATGTTAAAGTGTGAATAAACAATGAGTTGAGATAAAATTAGAGGGCAAAACAAACGTATGATCCTCTCAAATGATGTGAAAAAGTTTACCGTTGTTGATCAACAATGACAATTTAAGATATAAAATTTAAAATTGGAAATACAGATTGAAGAGGAACACTTTCTAGCTCTGCTTGAAGTAAATAAAGTCCGGGTATCACTTTAAAATATCACTCTAAAGCTCCAGTCCTAGAAGATTTGTGAAAGTACTTTTTAATCTCCTTTATGATCAATCAGATGGCGCCACATGGAAGGAAGTCACAAAATGTGTTTTAATGGCTTTTTCATACATCATTGCTATTAATTAGTTTCTTTTAGAAATCAGTAAACCCTTATGGCATTGCACAAGCCTTCCACCATGACCTCATGTGGCTTACAGGCCTGCATAAAAACTTACAACAGAAACCACAAACTACCTCAGTGATGAACACAAATCTCACTAATGGAACATACAGGATGTGGCTGGCTTCGCTAAAAAAGCCACATCACGTCCAGCTCATATCCAGTTGATAAGGATTTATTCCACCCATTTGCTGCGGGTGTGTAAAACCTGTAATTGGATTCCATCTAATACAGAAAGTCATAAAAGGAACAAATTACCGGTCTGCTGAACCAGCTTCAGTCTGGGAGAACACCATATCTACTTAATTCACAAATGTACAAAACTTTTACATTTTCATCTCAAAGAGGAGAACATTTAATCTGCCAGCGACATTACTGGGATTTTCCACAAGACATAAAAAACTAAAAATAAAAACCTCAAGAGAATCATTGGAAGTAAAACAATGAAATGGTCACTCAAGTCTTTGATGTTTTACAAGAATAACTTTTAACGCTTCCTTCATGTCCAGACCAGTAAAACAACAAGAAAAAAAAGGCACTTTTGCAAATACACTCCTGATGAAAGTGAATCCTGTCAGTATGATTTTGCTGTTTCTTTGATACAGAAATAAGAAAAAAAGTTAAACATAATGATGACTAATGCATTAATTAGTTTGTAAGCCAATTGTAAAACCCATGCGATGCTGAAATGAGTGATACACCTTGAGGTCCGTGGGTTTCCTGAAAACAGCAGGTATAACTAGAACAGGGGTGGGTCATCCTGGTCCTTGAGGGCTGGTGTCCTGCATATTTCAGATGTTTCCCAGCTTTATTGCACCTGATTCTAATTAATGATCATTATCAGCTTGTCATCAAAATCTGGACAACTCTGTTAATGACACAGTCATTTGTGTCATGGTGTTCTGAGGCAGGGAAACATCTAAAACATGCAGGACATTGGCCCATGAGGATCAGGATTGCCCACACCTGGTGTAGATGGAACTGTATTAGAAGACATGAAGTTTAACAACATTAAATCTTTAAAGTTATGAAGATAATAGCTAAAGCTCTTCTCCTCACTTCTGCTTGTTATCAAAGACGACACTGGCAAAGCTGAGAGTCGGGAAGCCTACAGACCAGCAGCCTCAGCAAGAGGGATACCTATGATCCTGGATAAGACATTACTAGTCCGTCTGTACCACAGGTGTCAAACTCCAGTCCTTGAGGGCTGCTGTCCTACATGTTTTAGATGTTTCCCAGCTCTAACACACCTGATTCAAATTAGTAGTCATTATTAGCTTCTCATCAAGGTCTACACAAGTCTGTTCATGACAGTCATTTGTATCAGGGTGCGCTGGAGTAGGGAAGGATCTAAAACCTGCAGGACACTGCCCCTCAAGGACCAGGATTGCCCACTCCTGCACTAGAGAGAAAACTCAATGGCGACACTCCAGAAATAGTCATGAGGCCATTCTGACTGAACTTGAAGTACACACTGATTACACCAAAAGATGGTATGAAACACTCAAACAAATGGGAAATCTGCAGAATGCAACGAAAACACAAGTTCCAGAAAAGCTTCTAGTATGCAACTGGCCACTATACCTTACAAACACGCAATAGTCACCTCAAGGTCGGTACTTTCACTTTTCTAGAAGTAGGCCACAAATACAACATAATTACTTCTGTAACTGCAACCAGAACAGCTTCATAAGATCCAGTTAAATACTTCTTTTCAGATATGTGTCTTCTGGACTACGAGCACAAACCAAAAATCATCACAGGTGAAAATAATTTATGCAGGAATAATGCACATACACACAAACACAAACACATAGTGACTGCTGTCAACACTATATCTGTCCAACAACCTGCTTATTTGTTTAAAGAGTATTTGTTTTTTGTTTTTTTCAATTCAAGCACTGAACTGTGGCAGCAGCATGGCAACAGCCAATCAGAGTGCAGAGAGGCAGCAGTCATCCAATGCAAAACGCCAGCTTATTACTATTGAAGGTGAACCAAACCTCCTACACACCTGCTTCATTTGAATGGAAAATTAGAGCTCTGGGAACAAACTACAGCAACAAAAAGCAGATTTTAGAGATGGGGGAGGGGACTATGGATAAAACAGACACCAACATCCAGTTACATCAGCCCAACATTTACCATTTAAGATGAAATATGAAGGGACAACTGTTGTGATTTAAACATGTTTGGTATCTATCAATTTCAAAACTCTCAGCAAGACAAATGTCAGTTTGGGGACAAACCAAGTGTTAAATTTACCTCAACATCCCCCCACAACTTCAAATCATAGCATTTTAAGAATCTTGAAAGTGAAAAGTTAAAACTTTTTTTCCTTTGCTATTAGCAGAAACTATCAGCAGCAGCAGCTCATTTAAATGATCTTGTCATAATCATGATGCTTCCTCCACCATACTTCAACAATTAAATGCCTTCATTATTACATCACAAATATTTAAACTACACCTTCAAATCATTTAATTTCAAGGAACATTTTTAAGTCAAAACATTTATTTTCAGTACAATGGCCATGTTAGCACAGGCAATTTACTGTAACTACATCAAAATAAAGTTATTTTATAGACTATGACAAGACTCAGAATTACAATTTCACTCAAGTGTTAGTCTTGATAGAGTCCCTACAAACAAAGTGAAGTCATTTGAATTTTCTAAGTGTATAAAAAGTATATTTAAAAAAAGGAGTATTTTTGAATGTATCTCCTTCGGTTCTCCTCCATGATGATTTAAGTCTGTACAGGTCAACTACCAATGTCACGCAAATTACCAACAGATGCCAAAAGAGGAGCATTCATGACCTCTGCTTTTAAAGGTTCTATATTTTGCCATTAATATGTAGTTTTGTTAAAGAAGAGATTATCATCCCGAACATCTAATAATAATACAGTTAGTGTTGTTCAGAACATTCTCTTGTGGGTCGCTTCAAGGGTCAGTAGTGGTGTTTCCATCACCCCTAGATTTGTGCTAAACCCACATATTGAAAAACAAATCCTATAATGGAAACGACTATATTTAGAAAGAACTTCCAAATATAGAAAAAACTTTTTTACACTTTCACAAGGTGGTTTTTCAGGTGATTCGATAATCCGTTTTATCACAAAAATGTAATGGAAACACTTTTTTGTGGATTTCCACATCTCTGGCAGCGCTGGATGTGGCGTAACTAGTCAATCCTAAATCTGCAAAATCTAGTTTCCTGCTGTTTTTGGTCTTATTTAACATGATGTAGTTGTGCTAGAGCACAACTTAATCATTATTACACAAGCATTTTGCCTTTGAATAAACATTTGAATAATCATCCGCAGACTTCTCAACAGCGGTAATGATAATCGTTAATAATTCGGTAATAATTCGTTGTCTTGAAGAGAAGTCTCACAGGACAAGATTGAAGAATTACGCTTATTTAAAAACACTGTTCAATTACTTTTATTATTTTAACCCCTTAAATGCTAATTTGCTCACAGGTCACTCTTTTAATGGAAAAGAGTGACCTGTGAGCCATATAATACATGTTATAGGGGAGGAGATCTTAAAAGATCAGTCTTAAATATACCACAAATTAAATGCAACATTGACCATGATGCAGTTTTCCCCCATCCATGTCAGATTTAAAAAAAAAAATAGTACAATTTCAGGTCATTAGGTGACAAAAAAGTCACATCGAATTGCATTGAGAAAAACAAAAAAATAGTTATTGTTACTGTTTGAAAAAACAGTTTTGAAATTTCAAAGAATTTTTAATAAAAAGCCTTTTTTTAAAACCAAATTGTGTGTTTATTGGCTTAAGTATCTTAAGGTCTTTTATTGTGACTTAATAATATAAAGTTCATAAACTTTCCTTTGCCCCTGTACGTCTCCTTTAAAGAGAAAATGATTTCATAATCTAGTTATTTAAGTATGGAGGTTTGTTAATAGGACCTTCATTCCAACAGTGATGTAAGTGGCCGAATGCCTGAAACAGGAAGTGACCGGCAACAGTCACGTTTTTGTGGATAAATATGATGAAAAAGTGGAGACAAACACAGGTGACAGAGTGAGGCAACACGACAAAGAGACAGACAGAAAAGGTTTCTTTGGTGGTCACCGTGGACTGACTTACCTTCAGGTCCCGGTGGACCACGCCCATCTGGTGGCAGTGGAGCACGGCCTCTAGGATCTGCTGAATGCAATGACTGCATGCAAACACCAGGGGGCCACAGGTTAGTGATAAGCTTTCATTCTATCTGGCAGTGGCTTGCTATGACACCGGGGCAGCTGCTGGCTGCGTTACTGAGCCAAAATTTACATAAACAGGGGCAACAGTCACCCCAGAGCCTAGCAGCAGGGGGCACTCTGCAACACAGACCATCTTTGTTCACTTTAACTCAAGATTTTAAATGAAAGAATTTTAAACGTCATCCTTCACTCATGCACAATGCCATCATCTGCCCAAGTCTCAAAGCAAAAGTGGTGTTAAGTTCCTGACCCTCTGAAGGCAGGACAGTGGCAGGAGGAGGAGCAGGAGCTTAAGGAGGCACTGGTTCAAATCCTTTTTTCTTCCCAATCATAAAAAAGTGTTTGAAGCAAAATATCAGAAAATTGAAATATCAACAATCACTAACACCATCAAAGTGAGCGATTTGCACCTCTTCTACTGGAATAAAATCAAATTGCACATAAGTAACTTATGGGAAAAGTTTTAAGCAATATTACAACTGAATGATGAATCACAAATCTTAAACTGATAAGCTACCACTTTCTAATTGTTTATGTGAAGTTCATATTTGGTTGCATTGCTTTGTTTGTGGATGAGAGTATTACTACTTCTGCACTGAATACTTGTTTTTATTAGAAATTAAAATCTGCAGGAAATTCAGCACCTACTCATTAACAAAATTGCTCAAGCAGATTTCAAAGAGGAAGTCAGCTTCCACTAATTGCTGCACAAAATAGTTCATATGAATAATGCATGATTAGTCTCTGGGTGAAAGATTTATCACTTAGTGGAGAAGTTTTATCACTGTGTTGTCTACAGACTATTTTAGGCCTATTTAATTTGTTTGCTGTAGTCAGAATAACTTGAGTTTGTAAACGTTTAACAATTTCTTCTTGCTTCACCTTTTTTCATACTTTTTTCATAGAGAAAAAAGAGCTTTTTTCATAGAGAAAAATCCAAACTTACTTGATGTAATTACTCTGTTCATGCCAAAAGAAACAACTCCCACCAAGCCAGAAAACCAAACTGAGTTCATTTTATAGAGACTGCAGCCTGTGGGTTTGAAAGAACCCTTATCTTAGAAGCCACTAGGATTTTATTGCCAAAAATACTTGTACTATGTTTTAAAGATGATTTTCATCCATGCTGAAGTACATCCTGCTGATGTCATAGTGCTTTCTAACTGTGGGGGAACATTACAATTATAATTCAGTATAATTTGTGGTTTTTACCATTCTTTTTTATTCATTTTTCCTGATAAAATTGTGGGAGGCAGCTTTCCAAAATTGACTGACTACTTGAGCGGGCCAAGAACCTCTGGATGTCCTTGCTCCTGTGCTGCCTCCTGTCAGGTCTCGGCCCGTCAGCAGTTGTGTTGCAGCATGGCTTTGAACGTATGCTATACATGCACTTTGTGCTCTGGGAAGGAGAAGAGGCAGGCGATGACGACATCTGCATTCGGGTGAAAACCACACACTTTCAACTGGACGGTTTTATGCATCTACCAACAGCAACAACAACAAAAACAAAACAAACATTCTTTTCAAGTCTTCTTAGAAGATAAATACAACCTCAAATGAAGAACAACATGACAAATGATGTTTCGTTTTTATTTAATATGCATTACCCCAAATGCAGAAACAGTGTGTGAAAACTATGTTTTGCTCAGGATTGATCCCCAACAACAACTTTCACTGATCGTTTTCTGTATCTGTCTCTAACATCCCTGTGAAGGAGCTTTGGCCCACTTTTATTTCTTCAGTTCATTGTGACCTGTAGGCTTTTACTAATGAACACTTCTCTGAAAGTCCCTCCACAACCATTCAAACCGAGTAATACAACATTTATCACCAAAAACACCATGAGACCATGTCCACCTACTTGCAGAACGGCAACAACATAGCTGATGACATCGGATGCAGCATTAGCTGGTAACGCAGGTGGACTGTCAGTGAACAACGTGGACATAAACTGGCAACTGGCTCCTTCACAGTACCATGGTTCAGTATAGAGGCACCGAGGAGGACCCCTGTCAGAGATGAGAACAGCCTGAATTCATAACTGCTGCGATGTCACTTCTGTGCCTGGTAGGACCTGGGTGTTCCTCTCTGTCTTGATCCAGATCTTTAACTCGTCCAGATCTGGGGCCCATGTGTTGGCTGACTGGGGCACTGCAACAGCTGCAGTCTTTTATTTTTTGTGTTTGATCGTCTCTCCACGTGGTGCTGTGCATTGTGACTAAAGATCTAAAGTTTGGTCTCGTCTGTCCAGAGGACATTGTTCCACAAGTCTTTCTTCAGAAGTGATTTCTTCAGATACAACTTTGAAAACTAAGCTGTTGGTTTTAGACAGAAGACTTCAGATCAACGTTACCTGTTCAATCTTTTTCTAATTGAAGTCAACAATCAACATTATTACCAAGGCTTGCACAATCTGAGATATATGTAGCTCTTAGATATTTTACAATGTTTTCATGAGAAAACTAGTTCTTACTGTAAAATGATGGACTCAAAACAGTTTATAAAATGTTCTGCTATCTTACTTCCTTGACAATGTATTAATACAAACCTGAACAATCCAGACAAGTGAACTAACAAAACTTTACTTTTATAGCAGTGATCTTACTTGCTGATGAATAATAAATAAAGTAAGCATTAACTGGAAGCATCTGGGTGCTACAAACATACTCTTCTGCATTTTGTTCTAGTTTCTGTTAAATTAAAAGATAATATAAAACATCACATTGTTCATCTGAGGTTGTAATCAACTAATTTCAAGACCTGGTAATTATTTAATTATGTCTTTGTGTAAAACCATACAATTGAAAGAGTGCCTGTTGTTTCACATAACTGAACCAGCCCTGCTGGCGCTACATATACGTTGCCTCCTCTCCAGCCAACCTGTCCACAGCATTTGGCTGCAGGTGGCTCTTAAACCTCATTGAGGTGGTAAATGTGTTGAAGGTGACTGCTGGGGTGGGAAAGAAGGGTTTGGAGGAGGTGGCATTTGGTAAAGGGGTTATTTAGTCAACTAATCAGGCAGTGGAGAAGCGAGGCACAATGCCACAAGTGGGCAGGTCTTTGGGTTTTCTTTTTCCTTCATCTTTACTGTTGTCACTAACCTTTAAGTCCCTGTGAACTATGCCATTTATGTGGCAATGATTTACACTTTCTAGAATCTGCTGTATGCAGTGACTGTGGAGGAGAGAGAGACCAGGCCAGAAGCAAAAAGAAGAGGAAGAGGGAGAGATGTCAGGAAACAAAGGAACCAGAAGAGGACCACAGAGCACAACACATGAAATAAGACTTAAAGGAAATGTCTTCAGGGAACAGTTCAGCTCTTTGTGAGATACGATGACTTTAATAGAAATCAATGATACAAATGCTTTAAATTCTAGTGAGAGGTGATATCTGTTTTATGTATCTGTGTAAAGAACAGAACTGCAGTCAGGAGGAGGTTAACATTACTTTACATATTCTGGAAACGGTAGAAACACCTACTCAAAACATGTCAAATTAATCTCTTAGACTTGTGAGACTAACAAATTTAAACACAACCAATAATCATTAAGAAAATTTCTTGCAGAGATACGCATTTATTTATTTTTTTTACCAAAGAAATATTGGACTCTTTAATGTTCAGGGCCTAAATGTCATTCATCCAAATCTCAGTTCCTTTGATAACTCGTCATCACTGCTGTCTAGAGATGATGCATATTTCATGGTAACTGATGGAAATACCTCAGGAGGTGGTTTTTACGTACCTCAAGTTTAAATCTAATTATAAGAAACATTGAAGGAAAAAAAATGTGATTATAAAGCAATATGATCTAATAAAATATAATCAAAGGGGTAGCAACAATAATTACAGGCATTTGGGATTTCTTACCACGTGCAATTACAAACTACTAACAGTCTATAAAGTTTCAACTTTGGTCATTTACAAGTGTAAATTTGGCCTCTGAAGTTTGATTGACTGCTGAGCAACTGATTTGAAGAGTTGTCTAACTGGTACTTTAGGTACTGTTTACAAATGAAACAGCGTATTATAAACCGAATTGAAGAGGCTTCACACAATTAGTTCATGAAAAACCTGAGTTGTAACACCACTGTCAGATTTTTTGAAAAATTTGGTTTGCATATAAAGATTGCTTGCAGTGTCTGTCAATAGCAGGTTTATGACATCACAAAATAATATTGTTGTTTAAATTTGAAGAAGGACTGTCAAATCAAAGATCTTTATGTTTCTGTCAGTATCATCAGCAGATTAAGCATCCAGATTTTGTGAAAAATGGTGGAATGATCTCATAGTTTGTTTTATTTATTTATTTTTATTTCATCAACCACTCTGAAATGGAAGTGCTGCACTGACAGTTGTGAATCGCAGCCATTCTGGTCCATGAAAATGATCCCACCAGATATTCCCAGCATTTTTACTCAAACAGATACTACTGAGTTACAGAAGTTGGCTTGTTTCATAGTTCCAGTGTTTCTGGTAGAAAAGATAAACTCCACACTCCACAGCTTCTGAACTGTTCCTTCAAGACTTTTTGTTTTTCCTTCTTAAACCAAAACACCCAAAAAACACTTCACATGCACTTCCTTTTCATTTAGGACACAACATCAAATGTCACTTCTACAACAACTTTCACAAAAACATAAAAACCCACAGCAAAACAGAATTGAAGCACAACGTTTGCTTTCAGTAAAGAAAAAACAACTCCAAAGAGCTCTGGTGATGGAGTCAAACTTCAAAGCTGCTGGATGAGGCTGAGGAGAACACAAGGACTCCACACCTTCATTAAAGCACAGTTCTGTTTTGAGTGGATTTTTTTTCAATAAAGGCAAGGGAAGCAGAAGCTGAGAAAAGTGGGCCCTTCATCAGAGAAAGACTTGATATCAGAGGCATAAACGGCATATAAAAGGCTCAACTATCAACCACTAATTAGTTACTTATATGAGCATTTAATATAAAATTGGCAGGTTCATTGATTATTATTCCTGTAGAAGGTATGTGCTTGAATATGCCTTCATGATAAAAGGAGAACACCTCAAAGAAGACCAACTATCCACGTGTGCAGTCAAACCTGGCATCAGCCTCGCTGTAGTATTCCCTGGCAACAATATCCTCGAACAGCTCACCGCCGGTAACTCTGGAGGAAACATAAAGAGACAAACATTATGAGAGAGGAAATCTAGGAAGAAAAGGAACCAAAAATCACATTTTCACTCCAGCGTCTGCAGACAGAAAGAGTCCAGATAACTGGATGTGCAGGAAGATTTCTGTTTTCATTTTCAGACCAGTTAGTGATGTTTTCCTCTCCTGTCTAAAAGGTGAAAACACTGCAATCACAGATATGCTCCTACACTACAATCTCCTTGTTTATTCAGCTGAAAGGAAGTTCTGGATTTTTCCATGACTCAAATCCAAAAAACTCTACCAAGTACCACAGATGGGAATATTTATAATAGAAGGGAGCCACAGTAATAATTCAGCATTTGAGTTTATGTCACACTGTAAATGAGCCTTTAGAGGTCAATCATACCACGCCTGAAGCCTGGAGGAGAACATGCTTCTCTAATTATTTATCATTTTCATATCACACTCCAGCTCTTACACAAACAAGAAGCACTTCACCCATTATGAGTCCATCAAATCAGAGAAAATTGTTCTGACTCAGCTTTCCAGAGCCCAGGAAAATAATTACCCACAAGTGATTTCATCCGGTCATTTTGCCTCAGAAATCATTAATGTAACAAAGAAAGTTGATGGTCAAACTGGCAGCGTGTTGAGAAAACATACGTTCCTCATAGGAGGAGGTTCATTCGGTCTGAAATATCTGGCTAGCGGCAGTCTCGCTAGAGGACGACTGACACACACTAAAACTCTGAAACTTAAGAGATGAACAATGCTGAAAACATGGCAGACTAGGACTTCACTACCACAGAGGTCCAACAATAAACTGGTGCAGAAGAAACCACAGAAAAGTATCTTATAATCATAACTGTGTTCCTCTTTCTTTCTTCTGTAGATATTTGTAGGCCTGAGCTTCCAGACCTGCATCGATAGCATCATAGATATCCTATGATGCCTGATTCACATCTGACTGGCAGCGGCCACGTTTCATCATCTTCCAGGAATGATCTGAGTGCCTCTGCATGTGTTTGACCAGACGGACTTGACTGTGTGTGTGTGTGTGTGTGTGTGTGTGTGGCAGGTGATGTGTGAAAATTCACAGTCCAGTACTTACAGGTCAAAGACCAGATAGTGGAATCCTTCCTCTGATATGCTGTCATGGAGACGCACTGTAGGGGACAAAGGAGAAGAAAAATCAGTTATTCAGTTTGATTCAAACTTCTCCAGCACACAGAGAAAGTACATGCAATGGCCAGATCACCTGATCCACAATTCAGCCTGTACATAAGCATGAGAGAGGGATTTTTATTTATTTCAATTTGACCTAAACCATAAGAATAAGCGTTGTTATTGACACCAAAAGGATACTTTTTTTATTTGTCCGCAAAACTGTTCCCCTTAATAGTTTTAGAACCAATGTGGTTCCAGTTCTATTTCGATGCCTGGGGACAATCTTAGAAACAGTTTTTACTTTTGAACCGTTCAGAGAGAATAAAACCAGTGCTACACTGGCCCCAAGACCTTGCTTGGAAAGACGGAAGAACCAGTTACATGCGGGCAAAGAGCAGATTTACCTTACCAACCAAAACAGCAGGTCATTGTTAAAGTCACGTCTGTGTTGAGGTAGTAAAGAAACGAATGAGAAGAAAAGATGAAAGAACATAAACCTAGATGAAGCAGCAAGAAGTAGCCTCCTGTACCAAGTGACCAAAGTAACAGGAGACCAACTGTTAATGTTTGACAAACAGCAGCTTGTGAAAATGCCAAATACCTGCAGAAAACTTGATTTACAACAGATGATTGAAAAAAAAAACATGTAAACATCTAAATAAATAGTTTCAGTATCACCAGTTATTGAAGATAAATCATGCTTGGAACAACAGTCAACATTTGGAAGAGCCATTTTATTGGATGTTGTATAAAGTTTTAAACTGAATTTGAAAAACAAACAGTTGTTTTTATTGTCATTTATAAACAGCTGGATGTTTTCATTGGTTTCTGTTGTTTTTTTGGATCCTGATTAAAACAGTCAATATATATCCCGTCTGAAGCTGTGTCCTGACGACGGCAGTGTTTACGAACATTATCTGCTGCATTAATAGTTGTTTTAATCTGTTTTCAATTAAACTATTTTGGATGTTTTAATCTCCACTTCTGACATTTATGGATCCTTCTTAAAACAAAAGGTACAAATACTATTCTTCACAGCATTTATAAATACTTGTAAATAATTTTGTAGTTAGTTGGGAGTTAATATTCATTAGTCGTTATCTCTGTATTTTGTGCTTTCTTCTAAATAAACAGTGGCTGTGTTTCATTATAATTAAGGTCACTGTTGTGGTTGTGAGCTAGCAGCTAAATCCTAACCCTCTTCCCCTACAGCAAGAGCACCGAGGGGCGGGGCGATCTCTGAGAACACTGGGCCGGCCACCTGCAGCTCGTCGGAGTTAATTAGATGATCTTTTAAACACACCACCACTGATCTTCCCTTGCGGGATTATTACTCCACATTCTCACGCCGCGCCTGTCTTCCAGAGATCTCCTGCCACTCACATTCCGTAAAGTATTCTTACTCGCTGGTAGAACTCGTTATGCCTTTTAGAGCTCGTGCCCATGTTGATGGTGATTTTTTGTTAGATCTGGGAGAAGCCCTCGGTGGCTGATTTTTCGTTTGTGAATGGATTATTATTTTTGAAAAAGACTGTATAATAAATTCTTGGGATCCAATTCTGCAACTGGGTCCGAACCTCCTGGACCACCCCATGACAGTCACATGTGTTTCAGTTGCAAGAGGAAAAGGTACCAAATTATCCTCCCGAGACATGTTTCTGTTCAGGAATGACAGTTGGCTTAAACATGTGGAGTAAATTGACAGTTAATGACATTGATATTGTTGTGATTTTAGATATTTGTTTAATGATTGATTGGTTTAACTGTTGATTCTGGAGATGCTACAATTAAATATTTAAGTCAGAAAGGTTTTTAGATTCTGATTAGTTAACCCTTTGATGCATGAAGTATGAAACACACATACACATTCTTTTGGTTTTTTTAATCTTTTTAATATTTTTTACATAGTTTTTCCATATTTTTAAAACAATTTTTCCACGATTTTTACATTTTTTTTTTTTTTTTTTTTTTTTTTTTTTTTTTTTTTTTTTTTTTTTTTTTTTTTTTTTTTTTTTTTT
>JAOWBL010000010.1:10110247-10138370 GCA_028564865.1 Zenarchopterus dispar
TCTATCTATCTATCTATCTATCTATCTATCTATCTATCTATCTATCTATCTATCTATCTATCTATATATATATATTTTTTTTTTTTTATTTTATTTTATTTTTTTTTATGGTAGACGGTAGGGTTGTCGCTCTGTGTTTTGTTTAAATGCCAACAGGCATTACATCATCCAGAAATTGCTTGCTCTACATTTAAAGAGGATATGTACAGTGGCACCTATTTTGGTGAAATTCACCTAATTTTATACATTTTTAAACACATTTTATTGCAGATGTGTTTGCTTTGCCATGTAAAATATTTTTTCTATCATTTTATGGAATAACTCAAAATTAGGTGTGTTTGATAAAGAAGCAACGTTTCACAGACTATCAAATATTTGCTTGTCAACCAATCACTTATAACCTTTCCACTGCAAAGAAAACAACATACAGTGTTCTTGTTTCCACCTGTTGTTGTCCTGTGTTTCAGTTCCGACACCTCCTGATTCTGTCACCATCAGTCACAGGACCAACTCTTCACTCTTGGTGGAGTGGAAAACACCATACATGATGGGTGGTGCCCCTAGCATCAGCTACTTCATCACATACAAGTCCAAGGATGGTGAACCAATAGATAAAACATCCACAAATAATAGCACAAATCTATCTGGGCTCAAGTCTGGAACCTCCTACAACATAACTGTAGAAACTGTCGGACCCCAAAACTTACATAGTACCCTTGTCTCTGTATCATCATACACCTGTGAGTTTGCCCAGCTAACATCTTGGAACATGATTCCACATTTGCGTTAAATTCTTTATTTATTCAATCATTCTGTAATGTTTTTTTTCCCTCTTTAAGTGCCAAACCCGGTGTTGGATCTCACCGCTAGCCCGAGCTCAAGTACTTCAATAATTGTGACATGGTTAAACCCGCTGGATGTCAAGCAGTATTACCAATACCTAGTTGAAGTGTACAATTCCACAGGACAATCCGTGCACACAGAGACAGTTAACAGTACCAGCCATGATGTACCTGACCTGCAGCCCGGATCAAGATATGATATCAGTGTCACAACAGTGGTTGAGGGAAAGTTTAAATCCACTGTGGTGCAAACATTCAGCTACACATGTAAGTTCTTTTGCTTCAGAGCCCAAAGCAGTGACCAACATCAGCGCTGTGCTTGTGAGCTCAACATTCATCACGCTTACATGGGACAGACAAAGCGATCATAAGCCAACCTACTCCTACTTCCTCCTCCTGGTGGAAGGAGGCAACAGCAGTGGTTCTCACAGCCATACCACAAGAAATGAGATGTTAACCATTGGGTCTCAGATTCCTGGAACCCAGTATACGTTTAATGTGTCTGCAGTTGTGGAAGGAGTCTTATCCACGAGAGAAAGCATAGACAAATACACATGTATGTCGTAAAAGTGTATAAAGGGGGGTTTAAAGGAATTTTAAGTGGCTAATGATTTTGCTGATCAGTGGTGAATTTTACACCGTCCTATCATAAAGCTGGGGGGGTAACAGCTTCAAAGTCTCTTTTGAGGGTCAGTCAGTAAAAAACAGACCCTACACTATCCAGAAAAAGACTCTTGTGGATGTTAAATTCCCTTGGTTTGTACATTTATTGTCTCCTCAGATTTAACCTTCGAACAGAAGGTCTCACTGCAGAAAACAACCCTAATAATTTTAAAAAAATTTCTCCATGAGCATATCAGGAATTATACAATTGTTTTCACACACTTAGGATAACTCCCTTTCACCAAAAACGTCATATACTTAATGGTGCAGAAGTTGTCACTTTTGCTCAAGTTAACTGATAGTTTTGGAAAATGTACCTCATAATTTTTTCCCTGCTGTCACATTGACGTGCACTTCTTTAACTAGAAGATTTTGTCAGAATTCAGTATTTTTTGTCCATGTATTTAAAATATGTAATTGGTAACAGCTTTTTTGTTTTTACTCAGTCCTTAGTATATTTGTTCAAGTTGACTTAAAGTGTGCTCATTAACTTATCCAGAACCAACTAAAAGATTTCTCGTAAAATGGAACATTTCTTTCTTTTAGTACCTGGAAACGTTTCGGACATTACAATCATAGGAGCCACAACTACCCTGGATGTGTACTGGACAAAGGCGGCTGGCCAGGTGTCCTCGTACACTGTCTTGGTGTACAGGGACACACTTTTGGTGGACAATGTCACAGATCTGAACAATGAGACTCAGCACCATCAGTTTGCTGACAAGGTTCCAGGAGTACATTACTGTGTGGAGCTGGTCACCATAAGTGGACCCGTAGAGAGTAAAAGTGAAAGGACATGCAACGCCACTTGTGAGTAGCATTGATACTATAGATTGTGATTAACACTTTGTGGCCTATATTATCATAAGAATTTAATTCACAAATGCCTTCAGTGTCTTAAGTGATTGCTGAATCCCCTTTCATTTTTAGTTCCCACCCCCCCTGGTCCCATCAGAGTGAACTACCAGACTGTCAGTTCCATCAACTTATCATGGACCCTCCCAGAGGGCATGGATCATCGTCAGTACAACTTCAATGTGTCAAATGGTATTGGAACTTATGTGACTAAAAACAACTGGTACCAGTTCACAAATCTTGAGTCTGGAAAGCCCTATACAATCTCTGTTGTGACTGTCGGTGTTTTGGGGTATGAGAGCACCAGCGTGACGACGGAAAATTATACCAGTAAGTACACAGATAGACCCATTCATGTCAAAGCTTATTACTGTGGATAAAAGTAAACTTAGCTATACTTATGGATTTGCTTTTAGTAATTTATTGTTGGAAAGGATGGTTCCAATTGACATATCCAGAAGTAACCTCTTGATAGGAACCTAAAAAAAAAACATTAATTGAAGCAGTTCTGAGTGAAAACAGAGTATGTGTTTGCAGGAAAATGGTAATTAATGTTTGGATTTGGGACAATCAGCCTCTGTTAGGTAAAACTGCTGTTTTAAACCTCTGACAAGACTCGAAAATGTCTTTCCACTTACTAATAAATAATAGTGTGGATAATCTCCCTGCAGAAAAAAATCAAGTAATTTAAATCATGTACCAGTATAAAACATACTGTTTATAAGGCATCCACTTCTGGTCACTCCCACCTTTTTGTAAGTTCATGCAAATCAACAACAAAATTGACTACAAACGCTGTGTGAACTAGTATCAGTAGATGGAAAATGAGCTTCTTACCTTGTCCTAATTATCTAAGAAGTGATCAAAATTCAGCCCAAGCAGAGCATGAACTCCTGCACCTTTGTCCTCTTGTACGACACTCTTTTGTACTACTTTCCCAAGTCTTTTGACATTCAAACATCTCCTCATCAAAAATCAGTCGACTTGAGAAAAAGTTAGAATTTAGTGAAGAATCAGAATGATATGGCTCTAAATTAATCAATTTACTTACCAATGCTGGTGTTGAAGATGTTTATATAAAAAACAAGCGCGACACAAGAAGAGACATTAATTATGTCATGCAACGATGCAGTGACAGACTGTTGCTTTTTGTGTCATTGTGGCTGTTCTGAAGTGTCACCGCTTGTTCACAGTGTTGTTTTTGGAATCAGAGAAAGTAAAGCAGTTGTGTTGAGGCTAAAAACCTGTGTAAGCATGCCTATTTTTCATTAGATTGGTATGTAAATAAAAGTATGTCAATGAAAGATTAGATCGATAAAGAGAATCGATAATGCCAGTGATGTCGACAGAATCTTGTACTTTCCTAACCCCACGCCTCTGTTGATGCACTGTGTCTCCTCTGTCTTATTTCACAGGACCATATTCTGTAATCAACTTAAATCAGACGGAAATTACCACAAGTTCAGTGGCTTTGGTGTGGGAACAGCCAGAGAGAAAACCAAACTACTCTTATGAGGTGAAGGTCATGGGCCCCACCAGTGTAGCACCTGCCATAGTGAATGAAGTCAATATAACAATCTATAAGCTTGAATCTGGAAGCAACTTCAGCTTCAGCGTCACGACACTGACAGCAGATGGCACACGAGCAGAACCTGTGACAGTTTCCTATTTCACACGTATGTGCTATAAATCTTGCCAGAAGTTTAGTTATTGACAGACTGTTAAGGTATACAGTATATGCTTTTAATGGTGTGTTTTTTCATTCTGTAACATTTTATCTTCTTTTTCTTTATAGTGCCAAATGATATTACGGAGTTTCAGGCCATAACTTTAAACACAACTGCTATTCACCTTAAGTGGAAGAAACCAGATGAGTACAAGGACTATTATCAATATTTAGTACAGATAGCTGACGATGACACCGTATTCCCAAACGTGTTTGAGGAGAACAGGACGATGTCAGGGCTCACTCCTGGAACCAATTACACCTTCTGCGTTACTGTCATTGCGGCAAAAGACGTAGAAGGGGAGAAACGCTGCATCTCTCAGTACACAAGTGAGGCTCTTACCTGTAATTTTTTTTTTTTTTACTTATCAAGGGTTGCCCTGCCTAACAGTTTTCTCCTCTGCTAAAAGAGCCCGAGGCCGGAAAGCCCAGCATCTCCAATGAACTCTCAAATAGTTCAGTCACGGTGTCATGGACCAAACCTCCTGGAAATGTAGAGTGCTATATACTTCAGTTGAACAGCACATCCAATGGATACAACAAAACGGAAACGTTGCCGCCTGACAGCACCTCCTTCACGTTCAAGAACCTGTCAGCTGCAACGCTCTACAGCGCCTTGCTGACTACACGTAGCGGATCCTTAACTACATCATCTGAATTTGTTACAAATGCAACTTGTGAGTATATACATTTTTTTAGTTTTCATTGGTTTTATATATGTTTCACATGACATTAAACTCAGACAGGTTCATCATAGCCAGAAAACAATTGCTTATCTTTCTCTCCATGCAAAGTTACTGCTGCGAGACAGTTTTCTGCATTAACATTAGCTGTAATAAAACGGCTGACACTTATCACACACAGATCTATATGATTAATTTTCATCGTATTTGTCTCACAAACAGGAATGTTTTACACAGATAATTTGTGGTCATTTATATTTCTGTAACTTACTGTTCTGAGGAAAAATAGGTTGGAAACTTAAGAAAGGACATGTTGTTGAAAAAAATTAGTAATTTTGCTGTAACGTGTCCCTGCAGTCCCTAACCCTCCTGGGTCGATTGAGATTCTGAAGAAGACAACAAACTCCATTGAATTTAGGTGGAAAGAAGCTCCTCTAATGACTGGTGCTTCGTTTTACTACGTATTGAACAACTTCTCAGAGCATGTTAGCCAAGAAAAGAACATCTCCTCTGCTAGCACCAGTTACAATCTGTCCTCCCTGAAATCTGGGACTCCCTACTCCATTGCTCTGAAAACCGTGGGACCGATGAACTTTGAGAGTGACAGTGTTCTCAGTAACAATATCACCACAAGTAAGGCTTTTTTTTTTCACAAGGAGAAGATTTTTCCTCTCTCACAGTTTGGATTAACAGTTTCCTCTTTCAAATCTCTTTTAAATTATCAGGACCGCTGAGCGTGGGGTCTCTCAACTCCAATCTGACGAACACGAGCATCAGTGTCACTTGGACCAAACCTGCTGAATACAGAGAAACCTATCGTTACAATTTGACGTGGAATGGCTCAGTTAAACCCAACAGTCTCATTCTTAAGGAACATGGGCATTTCATTGATAACCTGAGTCCTGGTACCGCCTATGAGATCAGTGTCATCACAGAGACCTCTGATGGAACACAGAGTGACGCCGTAATGATAAAAAACTGCACAAGTACGATATTAACAGCTTGACACTCACTGTTTTTGGAAAATATTTTCATGTATTTTTTTCTGTGCTCCTGTAAAAATGCAAGACATAAAATTATTCTACAAGTAGCTTTATGCTAACATAAATTAAAGGTCACCCACACTAAGGAAAAGTAACTATAAGCATGCATAATCTCATTTTACTCACCAGTTAGCTTAAAAATACATTTTTGGACCAAAATCACAGTGTGAAAGCCATCTGAGAAAAACATGTTCCCATGTGTGTTTTCATGACTGTCAGTTTCACTTTTGTTTGTGTAACTGTAAGTGACCCCAGCAACTTTGTTTATCGCTCTTTGTCACCATCGATGTAGTTTTATGAATATTTCCATCTGCCTCAGTTGAAACAAAATCTACAACTATATTTTTGTGGTTAATGTTTTCATTGTAAAATTTATTTATTTATTTGCAGCTATTTAGACTTTATAATTTAAACATCATATCTATCATAGCTATTATAGCAACATCATCTACGCACATAGGTTATATAATTTTGTTTTTTTCTGGAAATTTTGTCATTGCAGATGCAAGCCCTGTGACGAATTTTTCGTGTTCTGCACCAAACTTAATGGAAGCTGAACTCAGACTGTACTGGCCTAAACCCGCTGGCGAGAACAGTGGCTTCCAAATAATCACAAAACCTGGGACTGAGTTGAACGTGAAAGCCCAGTGCTGTAATCACACCGTTTCTGATCTAAAATACAACACTG
The DNA here is from genome assembly GCA_028564865.1 of Zenarchopterus dispar. Classification (NCBI taxonomy): domain Eukaryota; kingdom Metazoa; phylum Chordata; class Actinopteri; order Beloniformes; family Zenarchopteridae; genus Zenarchopterus; species Zenarchopterus dispar. The sequence goes on from JAOWBL010000010.1 coordinate 10,116,748, forward strand.
TATACGATGTGAATGTGATAACTCTAAGCTGTGGACGACCCAGCCCTCCTGTATCCAGACGTTGCCACACCGGCATCACATGTATGTTATCTTTTATAAACCTTATCGATGCATGAATAAAATTTTGATTGTGAATGTAAATAGTCAGTCAGATTGCTGTCTAAAAACTGGAACGCGTCTTTCTCCAGGATGCTGAGCAAAATCTTCAAATACTATAAAATATTATTTTCATCTTATTCACTTGTGGCATTTTCTCTCCTGATCTTTAGCTGGCACTCGTATGGTTAAATGTTTAATTCTCATTTCTCTTTCAATTTTGGAAGATCCTCTCCTTCCAAAAACCAATGGAGAGTTTGCATTGGTGGCTGAACGTCAACACAACCGCTTCACCGTTCGGATTAACAGCAGTCACCTAAACTACTCCAGAGGACCAATCACACATATTGGAGTGCTGATCGAACTTCATTCCACTGAGAACAAGAGTACCGGTAAGTTTATTTTCTTCATATTAGCAAGTGTATTATCTGCATGTGTTGTTCATGTGTTCTCTGCTGACCATTTGTCAATTGTCTAAATTTCCTGCAGTATTATTTACATTATCTGTTTTATATAAATAATACATTTGGAAGCACTTTCCTGTTAAAAGTCTCTTATCATTTGCATTATTTTGTTTCCCCACAGCTAACACTTTGCAGGAGTACTTGAGAAACACATATAATGACTTCAAAGGTAACTCTAAAATAGCATACCTGGCAGCAGTGAAAAATAACACTTTGAAGCAACGCAGTAGCGAGGAAACGTTAACATTTGTAATCGGCGATGGCACCACATGGGAAGGCTACATCAACGGTGGTCTTGATCCCTCTACCACCTACAGGTATCGACACCAACCTCATTTTGTATAATAAAGACAAATGCAAGCATGTCATTGGCTCCCTGTGTATGTTAATGAATTTGTTTTCAGAATTGTATTCGAAATTTTTATTTCAGAGTAGTATTGACACTTTTGCATTTTTGTGTTTTTTGTTTTTTTTTTACATTTTGGAATGACACGGTTTGTATTTTTGTTATTTTAGCTAATGATACCACAGTGATCACTTTAAGATGATCAGTAAAAGAGGCCATGAACATACCATTAGAGCACAAGTGTAGGCGATTTTGCATATAAAACTGCATGTGAAATCTCTAAATCGGGTGATTTTTGTTTCATTCTGCAGTTATGCCGTTGCAATTTTCACCACTTTAGATCTGGATAAAGAGAACCGTGTGGATATCGCAACAACAGTGGTGTCAGTAACAGATTTTTTTGGTATTGTAACACTCTCAAAGGACCCAGGTATTAATTTTAGAAGGAAAATGTGATTTTATTTATTTATTGTTTTGATTTAGGAGGAAAAAACAACATTCCCAAAATGGCCATTTATATTTACAATCTTTCTGTTTTTACCTCTATAATCGTTCTAGCCGACACTGCAGTGGCTATTGGAGTACCACTGGGAATTTTTGCAGTACTCTTCATCATCCTCTTGGGATTCATTATCTACTGGAAAAGGTTTGCCATTGTCATTACTGATTAAAAAAAAGAACGCTTTTAAAGTGTTTAGTTACAAAGTCAAAACTCCTGGTTTACATACTGTCCTGCAGATTATCCAAGAAGGAAGCTTCAGACATTCAAATTCAGTCCATGAGGTAAATTTCTTTTTAGATCATTCTTGACGCTTTCTTGAAGTTGATGTCCAGCAATTGTCTCTCTAACTGTTCCTTTTTCCTCTTTATTTTTTCCTAGAGCCAAAGTGTAAGTAAAAGTCCTTTTGAATAATAAATTACCGGTATCTGATTTTCCAAATGGTGAGCTGTTTCTGAACAAAAATGAACTTTGTGATTTGAGCAGGAGCGTAGCTGTGAGGGTGGAGGACTACGAAGCTTACTACAGAAAGCAGAAAGCAGACTCCAACTGTGGGTTTGCTGAAGAATTTGAGGTGAAACATAAACCTAATATTCATGAGCTCATGTTTGGCAACTTTATCTAGTCGTATGAAGCAGTTACTAATGAAAAAGGATTTTAATTTCTTTAGTATAAAGGTTTGCAGAATATACATATGGGTATAGTTAAGAGATCATTTGTGAACCCAAAGCATCATTAGAATCTCAAAGTTACTTTTAAAAAAAGTGTAAACCTAATCAAACAAAAAAGGAAATTTTATTTGAAAAAATATGATATCAACCTCTTAAAATAAGTTGTTTTGAGGTTGATAGTTGTGTTCCTAATCAATGATCAGGTGTAAGTGGGTGTTTTTGGTTTATTTAATGAGCAAAGTTTCTTAACGGAAGTGCACCATGGTAGAAACAAAGTAGATTCATTAAGAATTGAAAAAGAGTTATTATCTGTCCTTTTGGAAAAGGTTAAAAAGAATAACTTTAGATTCCACTGATTCAAAGTTAAATAATAATAATAAAAGAAATGTAAAATTATGCTGTTTAACTTCTCTAACACTTTGACTTACCAATATCATGATAGGGGTAATAATCTGTAAAGCAACAAGGAACTAAGGGCAGAGTTGTATTCAAGTCATCAAACTTCAAGCCCGAGTCCAGTCTCGAGTCCCCAGCCTGTCAAGTCCAAGTCACTAAAGAAAAATCCAACTATTTATTCCACTATTGATCGAATCAAATGTAGTCCAGTCCAAATCACACAGCGGTCAGCTTTTTAAAACGCATACGGTCTTAAACCAGATTTTAAGCATTTCTAACCATCCACAGTGTGGAAAAAACAATCAATACCTCTGTACCCATATGTCTTAACCACCAGGGTGACGATCTGGGTCAGACTGAGTGTCTTAATAAGAAATGAAGACATGAGAGATGGTCCAAATTCAGCAGATTTCATATAACATTTGCAAGTCAACAGGCCAAACCATGTGTCAGGAGCTTCGATACAGAAGTCACACAGTAATACGGAAAACATAGTGATTTAAACAGAGGCACAGTCCTCAAGACTGAACATTAAATGATTCTGATAAGTTATTGCACCTGTGCAGAACAGAGTAAAGACTAAATATGACTCTGCACTAAATGTACTCATGAAGTAGATCATAGAGTGATGAAGAGTAATATTTCTATCACATATAGTTATCTCGCATATAAAAATCATAACACCAACGATACAAAAAGTGATTTAATGTAACCAGTGCATGTGTACATTTCAAAAGCATAAGCATCTGGAGGAGTTAGCCCCATTTTAGCATTAGCAGGCTACATCTTCAGTTTTCCATGGTAGCAGCAGGCAGCAGCCTATGAAAGAAGACTACAAAAGTGAGTTTTAATTCTAGTTTATCACTCAACATCCTCACAACCATAGAGAGAGCTTTCTCTGTTGCTTTACCCCTGCTCTAAAGTGAGCAAAACATTATTGTACCACTTACTTATCTGGGTGAATTCTCACCAGATAACGCTTGGAGTTGGAAGCTGCCATCATCTCCTCAATGCTTCTTTTACAGATTAAACACTTTGCTGCGGACTTCCTACCACCACGTGATAAATCCTGTTTGATGATCCGGGCAACATTTTTTCCTGGCCTTTTAGTGGCATCCTGAACAAATCACACGTATGACATGAACTGAATGTTATCTTATAAATAATAAATAAAATGATGACTATATAAAGTTTTGGTGTAAATAAGAAGCACTATGTCTAGAAAAATGAAAATACTGAAATCCAGTGCTACAGTCCACTTCCACCAGTAAAACATGGTGGTGGTAGAATAATGGTTTTTGTCAGGTTCAGGTCAGCTCGCCATCATGTATAAACCAGTGTATTCTGAGTGATATTAGAGAATTCTAGCACTAAATGTCAGGATATCTGTACATGAGCCGACTCTCAAGAGAAAGTGGAATTTTCATTGGCACAAGGCTGAGCGCTTGAGTTGTTCTGCCAAAGACCATCTTAAGAATGCTTTAGATTGACCTTAATCCAGTGCAAAAGTTGTCTGAGAACATTTCACATGAGGAAAGCGTTTCTCTGTGTAAGGGTCACAAACTTTCAAATAGCGCTTAACATTATATAAATGAATTAAATACCAGTATATTTTTCAGTTTAACCATCCTTCCACAGGAAAACTTGCTAGAAGGAACGGCTGCATCCAGCTTCCTTGCCAATCTTTTAAGTAATTTGTGCTCATCTTCCACAGACATGTCAAACACTTGATCACGTTGAAACAAATCAGGGATGGCACACTTTTACTGTATTGTTTACACGTTTTTAAAAACACTTAAAATCATAAAAGTCACACTTAACAGGAAATCAAGAAAAACAACTTTCATCAGCAGTTGTACAAGTTGCTGCTTTTAATTCTCCTCAAAAAGTGACAACTGTTTATTTTTCCCTTTCTGTTAAAGGACCTGAAGCTTGTTGGTACAGGTCAGTCAAAAATCCATGCCCTGACCGTGGAGAACAAGCCTAAAAACCGCTACAACAATGTGCTTCCTTGTGAGTCATCTTAACAAATCCACCTCTGCTGCTTCTCACCCTAACACTCCTCATTCACTGTCCATTAAACCTGAGGTTTTATACCTATTCCAACATATAACACAGTGTGACGATTTTTCCACAATTCATTCATTTACATTTCATGTACACTCTTGTTCGACCCCTAGATGACTCCTCAAGGGTGAAACTCTCTATTGTCCATGGAAGTCCATATGATGATTACATCAATGCTAACTACATGCCGGTGCGTACTGACTCCTGTTCAACACGGCACTCACTTATTGTTTCATTACCAGTAAACCTAACTAATCATCGCTTTGCTTAATATCATCCCATTTGAACTCTTCCACCTTCCTACACAGTTAACGTTTGAGGATCTCCATGGAAACTCACCATGATATTTTCGGTTGTTTTCATCAGGGTTACCTCTCCAGGAAGGAGTTTATTGCAGCTCAAGGTCCTCTACCGACAACAGTCAACGAGTTCTGGAGGATGATCTGGGAAAAGAACGTGCAGACGCTGGTCATGCTGACGCGCTGTAACGAACAGGGACGAGTGAGTATGGAATTAAACAGCACAACTGGGAGCAACACACACACACACACACACACACACACACACACTCTATAGGTGATCAGAAGTATATGTCATGAATGTAGGCATACTGTCCCACTTTCATAATACAAGGAAAAACACAGAACTTTTCAATTAGAATTAACTACCGGTAATATAGCTAGAAAAGCCTCTTCAAACATTAAATAATACCTACAAAATTATAATTATGTACACATAATTTTGTCTTTAATGGTTTCTTAAAAAAATGTTTTTATTGTCATGTGGTGCAGGAGTCTCAAAATTTTAAGTGTCAAATATGGTACATTTTTAATTTTTGAATTATTATTTTGTAATTAAAAATTCAACTCAAAGTAAACACTTAAACACAATGACACTGAGTGAAATATAAATCAACCACAGTGCATTATTCAATTTCTTGCTCAGAAACTTGTGTTTCTGAGTTTATTTCATAAAGGCAAACTTGCAATTTGTCACAGCTGTATTATCTCCCTTTTTTAGGTTAAATGTGAGCAGTACTGGGATTCTGGCACAAAGCACTTTGATGAAATTACTGTGACAACAACCTCTGAAATTCCACTTGATGACTGGACCATCAGGGACTTTGACATTAAAAATGTAAGTACCAAGGTGTTACCCATCCTCACTGCAGGGAAGAAAATATGCGAAATGTCATTCAGTCACTAATTTATCCATTTCCTTATTTTCTTTCTTTTTTATGTATACTTAAGATTCCCAGTTTTCCACTCTTGGATAAGTTGTTGGTGTTTGTCATTACACCTCAAAGTAAAATCATATTGTTGGAGTATAAATTACTTACGAGAGATTAATACATGATATTGTAGCAAAGAGAAGGATATTATTGAAATCTCCAGAGAACACCATCCTGCTTTTCATCACTGCATTAAACTTGTCAGTTTTATTTGCCAGTTAATTCATAGTTCATGTGTCATGTGAGGGAATTAAATTCCTCCTACTTGGTCTACATTTTGCTCTTAAATGTTCAGTATGAGCTAATCAACGTTTTGGGCTATAAGGTCTTATTCCAAGATCAGCTAGATGTTCTCACACATAAACACCTTTCCTACTGTTATGTCTGCTCATCACAAGAAATCTTAATGTTGGGATTATAAGTAGAAGCTGTTATAATATGTAAAAAAAAAAAAAAAGAGAAAAAATACAACAACCTGTCACTGGGCAGAGTTGCTCTAGAAATCCTTAATGAGACAATGTTATTGCAGACTGAAAGCAACACAGCTGCTACAGCCAAAGCTGAATAAAATCCACTAAATTAGCAACTTTATGGATGTTGCTACAACATAATTAAAGCAAGTCCACATCAGATGATTAATGTGTGGCGTGCTTCTGGGGATTGTAAGAAAGTTTCTGCCTCATCCTGTTAGATGGTTTTGATTGCTATTTGCACAAAATCAAGAACAAACATTAAAAAAAAATCAAACCAGTCAGTGAGCTTATTGCAAATGTCTAACTTCATTTTTTTTTCTTGCATAAGAATTATTTCTGTTGGTATATCTCAGATCCTTCTCTGTGAAAGTCAGACTTTGTAGTTGGTATCTGACTCGGATCGAGGCTGAAGGGAAAAAGCTTTCTCATAGTCCAGTGTTCCACTCGTTTCTTCAGTTTATCAGACTCTGTTGTGAGGCTAGACTTTTATATATGTTGATCTCATTTATTGATTCTTATACTACATAAGTTACCATGGTGATATGACCATGTAAGAAGTGAAAGAGCTTTGTGACATTGAACTCCTGGAGATGAACCTGAAGTTACCTCTCTAAGCCAATAATCTGCTTCATTGTACAGGCACCAGCTTCCTTGCTCTACTACCAGCCTTTACTGTTACTTTTGAGTTTGAAGTCTTGCAATTGCTTGAACATTTTTTTTTGTTTTTGTTTTTGCAATAAATCTTGGACTAATCGCATCATTGATTATGTCATGACACCTATTACAGCTTATTTAAAACCTTCACTGTGTCCTTCACTTTTTCTGCTGCGAGTGCTGACAGCTGAAAAATGAAAGAAAAGCAATAATACATCTGTTAAAAAACATCAGCTTTAGACTCAGTTATTTGCACGGCTTGATAATACCTTATGTTCCTAATAGAGCTCTCTGCTCTCAGAGTTCAGGTTTACTTGTAGTCCTACAATATCTAAATCTAGATTTGGAGGATGGCCCTTCTGCTATCAGGCACCAGCACTGTTGAACCAACTTCCAATTTGGCTCAAGGATGCAGACACCACCTTCATCTTTAAAAAAAATTAAAACGTTTCTGTTTAGTAAAGGCTATAGTTAGTCTAAACTTTAATGTGTTATGGACAACAGTTATAGCTGCAGCTACAGGACAAGACTAGAGCAGGCTCATCTTAAATATAGCTTTGTTGTAGATATGCTGCTAGAGGTCTATGCTACAGGGGGACACCAGTATGATCCACTGAGCGGTGCTCCTTACCCTTTTCTCTCCTCTTCTTCTCTTTCCGTTCTTCAGCTCAGTCCACAGTTATTAATCAGAAGTGTCTCCTAAGCATAATTGTGCTTCTCCATTGTTCTTGTAGTTTGTTGTCCTGCTCTGTCCCCTCTTATTCTCCTCTGTAGATGCTTGTAGGCCAGAGCTTCCAGAGCTGCATACTGACCTGCAGTCCCACACTCTTAGCCATCCCAGTGTTTACCTCCATCTGTCTATATAGATATCTCAGTTGGATATCTACTAACATCCTGATCTGCAGTCCTACCCTCTGACCACCTTGGAGTCTGCTGTCTACACCTGTTTATATAGTTGTCTCTGTACATCAACTAACCATATATCAGTCCTATGTACAGTCAACACTTAATTCCCCAGCTAACGGATAATGACTATTAATATACTTTGTCTTATGTACCATTGACAGTATGTCTGTGCATCTCTTCTCTCTGTTCTTCATTTTCTTTTCTATCCCCTTCTCCTGCTCTAACCAGTCTGTCTTCTCTTTACTTCTCATACAGCTGTTTACAGTACATATGGTATGTCTTCTTCCTACAGGTGAGAACAACCGAGGTGCGTTCAGTTCGTCACTTTCATTTCACAGCATGGCCAGATCATGGGGTTCCAGAAACCACAGAGCTCCTCATCAGTTTCAGACATTTAGTCAGAGAGCACATGAACCACTACTCCAGGCACTCTCCCACTGTGGTCCACTGCAGGTCAGTAGAAACTCAGAAACATATTGGCATTCTGCTCAATATGACTGTTTCAGAAATAACATATAAGAAAACCCATCTCATCTTAGTATCTCTTTCTCCATTGCTTGCATTCAGTGCTGGGGTTGGGCGCACAGGCACTTTCATCGCCATCGATCGTCTGATCTTCCAAATCGAAAGGGAAAACATTGTGGATGTTTATGGGATTGTTTACGATCTGCGAATGCACCGGTCACTCATGGTGCAGACAGAGGTAGGAGGCAGATAAGACATAAACATACATGTATGATCTGACAAGGATGGCAGTGTTTACATTGTACTTCAATGATCTTTCCTGTTTGATGATCCTGCAGGACCAGTATGTGTTCTTAAACCAGTGTGCTTTGGACGTCATCCGGTCGAGAACGGGGAACAATGTGGATCTAATCTACCAAAACACAGCTGCACTCTCAATTTATGAGAATGTCCAACCAAAAAAAAGGGTAGCTTAGATTTAGTCAGCTCTTCCATCTCTCTCAATGTCTAACGTGAAACAAAACCTGCAGACATGAGTAAAGGGAATTCTTTTAGATTTTACTGTATTTATTTTTCTATCAATCACGTTATTGCTCAGAATCTTACAGCAATCAGGATTTGAATCTCTTGTATTTATTTGTTCAACAAGTGTTGGAATGGTTCAGTGGAGGAAAAGTCCAAAAAAAGATGCAATAGAGAACATAATTACAGACCAAAACTTTGTGAACTATTTGTAAACTTTTGTCTTGAATTCTTTCTTGTGACAGCATATTTTTGTATTGCACAGTTGTTTTATAATCACTGATTGCTCGCTACTGTAAAGGACTATGATGATTCTTTTTTTTTTTGCTCAGGTAGTGTATTGGATGCTGTATAGGTATTTTTACAGACACTTTTGATTAAGATAAACTTGGAATTGACTTGTACAAAACAAATGCTGGTAAACCCTTTGTGCCTTTTAACATACTGTATGCTTTGACACCAATAGGTGGCACTCTTGTTGTTGTATTTTTTTATTTCTGTTTTTCAGAGGCAAATAGGGACTATATGATTATATTGTTTAAGGAACCCTAATTTATACGATTATGTTCTTTTTCCTAACAGTTAAGGTAGTATGAACTGTGTAATGTGTTTTACATGAAGGAATTTTGTTGTTAATTTATATGCACTGCAAGTTGAATGATGCACTGGATGCATTTATCTTCTACACTGTCCATTTTAAAGAATTGAGATGTTTTGGGTTTTTTTATCAGTAGTGTTTCTTAAATTTTGGCCAGTGAAAACGAATATTTGAATGAATACTTGTCATCCATTTATTTGATTGTTGCAGCTCAGGAACTGAATGCAAGATGAATACTTACTGTAAATTATGGGGTTTAAAAAAAAAGTGCCCATGCTGCAGCATTGTGTACTGTTAGATGGATCTGCCAATGTTTTCTTTTGTGATGACTGTCTTTTCTACACTGAATATTCCCCAAACAAAACATAATGTTGTGTCACTGCCTGTTAAACATCTGATACATCTTTAGTCATTTCCTGTTAGGTTCAAATCATCATAAAAAAAAAAAAAGCTTTCCTGGTGAATTCCTTTAAAGGACAGAATTTTCCATGATGCAGGTACGTTTTTGCAGATGCTCCCAAGCAGATGTTGTACTTTTATTGTATTGTTGTGTATTTAGATTGGAAGCACTTATTTTTAATGCCAAATAAGAATAGAACATAGTTTTTGTTTTTTAAATGCTTTATGTGATGCTTGCTGGTTCAATGCAGTTATGAGCTAAGAATGTATATGTTTATCTTCCAGTATATCAGATGAAATGGGATTACAGATGTTACTACACCGTGTTGTTAGTCTCCTCATTAATAAACTCTGCCAGCTTCAGAATGATTAAAGTTTTATTCTCTCACTGTTATGCTGGCTGTATATTTTTTACATCACATTATTAACTTCTCAGGGTATGATAGTATTCAGCAACACTAGATGCTGCATTGCTGGTAAATCCATAATGTTGGCAGTTTCCAAACTGTTTCGGTCAAACAGAAAGAAATCACGAGTAATGGAGCAAACAAACATGTCTCCATTTACTTTTCATCCTCTGAGAGTTTTAACACCTCTGCATCATTCAACTTTGACACTGCAGGTTGTTATAACTGTACCCTGAACAAATGAATAAATATGTTTTGTCTTTGGAGTGGTTAGGGTTACCTTTCAGCTAAACAGTTTAGGTTCAAATCCCAGCTGAGTCCTTTTTGTGTGGAGTTTGCATGTTCTGGCCCTAAGTTTTCTTCAGATACTCATGCTTGCTCCCACAGTCCAAACATGTGCTCCTAAAATTGTCTATAGGAGTGTGTGTGTGTGTGTGTGTGTGTTCATGCTGGGTGTTTGCCTCATCTGTGATGGTCTGGTGACCTGTTGAGGGTGAACCCTGCCTTTTGCAAAATGACAGCTGTGAGAAACCCTCCCAATGTCTTTCGTACTGACGGCAAAGCTGTTCACACAGGGACTTCAAAAACTGAGCTTACTGCAAGAGGCCTACACTTAGGTCTGTGTACAATATGGAGTTGTTTTCACACAGCACACTGTCTCCTAATCTCTCCCCTACATATCTGCCACGTTTTATGTTTCACATCCACAAGGTGGATTTGAAAATAAATAGCATACAACTTACTATGAATTTCAATGACATGCATAGAAACGATGACAGATATTAAACTTAATATTTGTCACACAGGCATTATTTGATCAAAATACAAATAAGAAGTGTATAAAAGCTTTGAAATTAGCTTCACCTCAGTCAAATATATCTGTGAAGTTCAATCTATGTATTACTGTCATAACATAATGCAAAAATACAATATGTGCACTAATACAATGAAATACAATACAATAAAATGCAATAAAATCTTATGTTCTGCTAGGAATAATGTTAAATTTACTATATTTTCTACATAATCATATAATCAAACAGTGTGCATTGTAACATTTAATTAAAATGAATGCATTTGTATTTTCAGTTAATCCGATGATATATATGTATATATATGTAGTTGTTGGACATTTATAAATACCTTATGTAAATACCTTATGTAAACTCTTCTAGTTTTAAGCACATGTGTTTACAATGGATTATTAAAAAAATAACAACATAAAAACTGTTTCCAGGTGAGCTGAAATATGTATTATATGATGATGAAAATAAATGATGTATGTATAAATGAGGACAGCACTGTGGCTTAGTGGTTAGCACTGTTGCCTCACAGCAAGAGGGTTCCTGGGTACTCCAGTTTCCTCCCACAGTCCAAAAACATGTATATTAAGTTGATTGAGAAATCTAAAATTCCCCGTAGGTGTGTGTATGATTGATTGTTGTATATGTGGACCCTGCGATCGACTGGCGACCTGTCCAGGGTGTACCTGCAATGGGCTGGGATTAGCTCCAGCCGACCCCCATGACCCAGTAATTGGATTCAGTGGGTATAGAAAATCGATGGATGTATAAATGAATAATGTATGTGTAATACTTAAAGGAACTAAAATGCACAATGGTTACTTGAATACATTGAAATTGACAATAATAGAAATCAGATATTACTTTTGAATTGTGGCTCAACAGGTAAAAAAAGGGACCTTAAAAAATAATGAACACACTCTTGGCAAATTAGTTTGTACTTATAGAAAAGATTGAACGAAATTTGACCATAGTGACATGTTAAACTCAAGTGCTTCCTGCAATTAACATCACAAATGTTTTCAGTCAGTCTGTCTGTTTTTTTTAAAGGGTGAAAAGTCACTCTGCTGTTTGGTATCATGGTGCTCACCAAATTGAGCATGGACTAAATAAAGGAAAGGAGAGAATTGTCCGGGGAGACCACAAAGAAAATTATAGGCAAGCATAATGTGTTAATAAGGTAAGGGCTGTAAAACCGTCTTCAAGCAGCTTGATGTCCCTGTGAGAGCAAATCATAAAAATCCAGAGTAACATTTTTTGAAATGCTTTTTAAGAAGCAACAAAGCATCTTGGAGAATGACCTTTAGAAATATCAGAAAAACTTGAGCTTTATAACATGTTACATCTGCTCTTTTTTTTTATAGATTCAAAATTTGACAGAAAAGAAGAACACATGGTAGTTAATGTGACACATGGAGGTGGGCTTGGTTATGTTCTGGGGTTGCTTTGTTGCATCTAGAGCAGAGTTTCTTGAATCTCTGGATGGTACAATAAAATATCAAGACATCAAAGCAGTCTTGGGTGAAATGTGATACCCAGAGTCAGACAGCTTGGTCTAAGTCATAGGTCACGTGTCCTCCAACAGGAACATGACCAAAAACACACACCTAAAAAAAAGCAAGAAGAGCTAAGAATAATACTGAAGTAGCCTTTTATCACCCCTGATCTAAATTCTGTTGAACAAAAAGCTGATATATGCAGTATGGAAAAAGAAACCCTCTAAACCTGAGGCAGCAAGAGAAGTTTGCTCATCAGGGCCAAAAATACTTTGTGCATGAGCACAAGTATAATTGAGATCAACAGGAATTACTTGATTGATTGCAATTTTTTCAAATGGTTGTGTGACAAAACATTAAGTTTATATTATTTGTTTTTCTTTATTAATTATTTTGAACCACAGTTTAAAAGCACTGCATACTTTTTCAATCGTCAGCTCTCAGTAAATTATAATTAAAATAGTACTAATTAAAATGTGGGTTTTTTTTTTTTTTTGTCTTTCTTTAACAGAAGAGCAACAGCAATTTTTTCCATCTCGGTAACTACCTTTTTTTTCACAGAAACACCGAGTGGGTGTAGTGCGCAGTTTTGGCCACAGGTGTCGCCAGATCTCATTACGCGGCGGCAGCTGTACAGAGCTGCAGCAGGAGGATCTGGAACGTTAGTCCGCACTCTCCATGTTGTAACGAGGTAACTTCACGTCAGGCAACACGTCCAGGCTGTCTCCCGGAGCGCCCTGCTATGACGCTGGACTGGGAAAGAAGCTTTGATGCTGTTATCAGCGCTGTCCTCATCTACAAAGAGTAAGTTTACGTCCACCGTTTTCATACTGTTACGCGACAAAACAACGACGAGGAGAATTCGCTATTTTTAGTTACTTGGGTGTTTTTATATGCTAACTTGTGCTAGCTAGCGAACCTCCCACAGCCGTTACAGGGAACGAGGATCCGAGTGATGTTTTTAAAAGCATCCTGGTGTCGCAATATTTAGGGGAATTTGGTTTGTGGTGGTAGAGACGTCACCCGTCTCTCTGCGTGTGGCTTTCCGTCGAATTGGTGAAGTGGCTAGCGTTAGTAGCTTTCAGTCCAAAGTTAACCTTTATTTCTACGGTAGCGGAGCAGACCGTTCCCCATGCGGCTGCAGTTTTGCTGTCAACCGATGGCATAGCAACCGTGGATTCTAACCGATTCCCGTTGTGGCTGAAGGAAAAATATTCCATTCTCACGTGTTTATTTTGGGATTCGTTATTGCGACCGGTAAATAAGAGCAATTAAAGGCGACTGCATACCAGTGCAGTCTTCTGTGCAACAGCGTATCCACCACAGTTCGTGTTTTTTACTTCCACACAACCTCGATTAACTGGAGGATTCGTGAATGCTTTGCTGAAGGCTGCGACGTGTAGCATCAGTCTTAACACAGAGGGACATTGTAGATGATTGTAATGAGGTTGTGAAACATTTAAATATGTCGCACACACACATTTAAATATGTCGCACACACTATTAAAAACTCCACTGTTCCCAATCTAATACTGAACATGTTGCCTTTGTTATTGGTCCTACTGGACTGTGACTGCCAGCAGACTTTCATCATCTCTTTAAAAGACAAAGCGATCCTAAAGTCCCCCCTCTTCTGGCACAGCATTGAAAAAGGGCAGGACGTTTTGGTAATGAATGAAATATTTGGGGTTATGTTTATATAAAAGCGGTTTCCTTACATACGTGGCGCTAGTAACATAGTAGTACTATATAATATACAGCTACAGCACAAAAACTTTTATTGGATCATGTCATTTAAAACATTGAAAAGATTAAGAGGTTTGTTATTACTTTATTTTATACCAGAGAACACTGAGTTAATTTTAATAGTAGTAGTAGTAATAATAACAATGATAATAATTTAAACATCAAACATACATATTTTAAAATTATTATGTTTTATAAAAAGTGAAGGTTAAATTGTTATATGACTTTTTTTCCCAACTTGGACCGTTGACATCTTTGATGTGCTCACAGCTAGATTTTTTTCACTTCCATCAGTCTCAGAAATAATTGCACTAAGCATTTTTTCTTAACTGTTTTGTCATATTTAGTGCCTCTTATTCACTAATGTAGTAACATATGTACTGTATTGTGTATGTGTGTATACACACACACACACACACACACACACACACACACACACACACACACACACACACACACAGAGTTCTCTCGGGCTGCAGTGTCTGGCTGGAGTCCAGTGCTGAAGTGGTTCTGCTCTGGAGAACGGCAGGCCCTGTCTAAAACCCATCAATCACCCCCACCCCCAGCCCCCAAACCCTCTTCCTCCACCATCTCCCTTTCTCATCGCTCTGCATCACACGTTTCTGCACCCCTCCCCTATTTCTCTGATAAATCCCCCATCTTCTAGACCGTTTCTCATGCACCACCTCACCTTTGTTAATCTCCTTCCTAACTCCCTCTCTGAATGTTAAACACTCCTCTCTCCCCTCTGCATATTTAAATGTTCCTGTAGATGTTCGGCCAGCCCTGTCCCTGCACCGTCACTTCCTCATCCCGTCTCACCCTGCCAGCTCACTGACTCCTCCCGCCTCCCTCACTTCCTCCCGCTCCCCCTGATTGATGCAAGCAGACGGTCTCCATCAGTGTTTTATACATAATCCAAATAAGATATGCTTGTGCGTGCACATTTCTGAAAGTCCTAGCTGGTTTCTGACACGATGTGCTGACAGAGGATTCACAATCCACAAAGACGCACATCGCATATTTGTTCACATGCTGAAACTCTACCTTTCACGCATACACAAAGCTATGTCAAAGGATTATTTCTCAAAGTTATGGCAGACAAGACAAAAAACTGTATGTGGTAATGTAAAGCAATAATTTGTGAGTGTGTGCATGTGGCAGTGTGTGCGTTTATTAGAGATTTAGACCAAATGTGCATTTAAATGGCTGTGTTAAGGAATGCTGACACAACTTTTTCCTGCCTTGATGTCTCCTCCATACTAACGCTGCAAAGCAGGATGCATGTAAACCTTTATGGAGGAACATAATGAAAGAAATGATCCAATCTGTTCTTTTCTGTCCAGTAAAAGCTCCAGTGAAAGAATAAAAGAACTCGCCCTACTTCCAATAAAAAAAAAAGTTCCTGTTTATTTTGAATCATCTTTCAGTGGATTTGTCACAGGTTTTTTTGCAAACACAGCAATCCAAAAGGTGAGTGGTTTCATGACAATCATATTTTGAATCATGATAATGTGTTACATTACAGAAATAAAGACAATAGCAGCTTCAAATGTTGGAAAATTTTTCCATTTAACTGTGTCATGAATCTAGACAGGTGTCATTTAAAAGCTAGCCACTGTGATTAATCCAACAGTTGGGAAGGAGTTTCCAGCTGGGCTTGGGTTTGGTGCTTTTTCAGCCAGCTCATCAAACACAGTTTCCATCACTTCTTCACTTGGCCCCAGCAGTGCCTGGAGATGTGCTTTAGGTGACTCCATTAAAACACAAACCAGGTGGTGTGTTAAAAATGTTGAGCTGCTTGTAGGAATTATCATACATAGCTGCAGAAAAAGGCAGTTCAAACAGTACTACAGGAACTCTGCATATTTTATGGTGAGACATTTTGGGGAGCAGTTGTAATCATTTTCACATTTACTTTGACTTTAACTTTTTTGTGGACAATATGAACTCCAGATATTTCAAGTTTTTTTTTCTTGTTGAATTGAATCGATGAATTAAAAAGAGGCCCAAGTCCACAATTTTTCAAAATGCAGATATTATATGTTGAATGATCCTCAAGAGCTAACCTACCTGATTATGTGTAAAAAGGTTCCTAGTCCACTTTAATGTATTGACTATTCACAGCATTTAAAATGCATTGAGTACAAGAGAGGCCCAACTCCTGGACTTGGGCCTTTAATTAAGTTAATTTCCTGCAAAAATGTATTTCTTGGACTTGGGCCCCTTTTGAATTCACCGTTTCAATTTATTCCATACATAAAAGTCCCTTTATCCAGGTTCAGGTCACAGTGGCATCAGCTTGAACAGATGAGCTCAGGCCTCCCTCTCCCCATCGAAGTCCTCCAGGTCTTCCAGAGAGATCCCCAGGTGTTTCCAGCTCTGATATATCACCTCTAGGGATGTCCTGATCACATTTTTTTTTGCTCCTGAATCTGATTCTGAGTCATTTGATTTTGAGAATCAGTTAATACCAAGTCCTGATCAAATACTCTGTTCACACAAGTCCTTTTGTGGATTGCCAATGACATGAAAAAAGAAGCAGCAGATCTGTCTTTTCTTTCCAATCAATTTTCAAAGAGCAAACAGTAAAAACATCTGTAGTACTGCATTTGCTGTCCAATTTGAAATATTTCCAAAATGCAAACATTTCTGAAATTACTGCATTTTGCTTGAGAACTTGCTTGAATTTTGCTCTGTGTTCATGTCAGCCAGTGTTGCCAACACCTCAGTAAGAAAAGTAGCTACTGGCTTTACATTTTTATGTATATAATTGTGATGGATGCTGTATGAGAGAAGAATAAAGTCAGGGGAAAGATGAAAAAAAGGAATAAAAAAGATTCTAAATACATTTAGAACTAAAAATGAACTTTCTTTTGTCGATTTGTTTAATGTCACAATTCCAACCCTCCTCCATTGTATGTCTGTAGGCCTCATCATTACATTAATCAAAATTATATATGAATAAATGTTATTATAATTATAAGATGCAGAGAGGTGAAGGTCCTCTGCTGTGACTGCAGCTCAGTGCAGATGCTCGCTGACGAGAGGAAGAACGGTACGAGTCTTCAAGTTACAGTCTACAAAAATCTTCAATCACACATGAATAAAATTGCTAGATTTGTTGCTAGCCACCTTTTTGAAAATATAGCAAAAAAAGTCACTCAGTTGGCAACACTGGTGTCATCTCACCAGCTACAGCTGCTGCTCTAGGTTAAGGGGTTATGCCTACTCCCGAGCAGTAACTGTAACTGTTAATAGTGAAAGTTATTGATAGAAAATAGATAAATAATGTATGTAATTATTAAAAAATTAAAAAAGATCAGATCATTTCTACCTGATTTCAATTTAGGAATCACATTCCCAGCTCAAAATGTGATTCCCAAATTGACTCACAGCTCAGTTGGCTTTTTTGACATGGGGGAGGTTCAACTCTACTCTTCATCCTTCCCAAATGATTGAACTTATCACCCGTATCTCTACAGGATAGTCCAACTACCCTTTGGAGGAAAGTCATTTAAACTATTTCTATCCACAGTCTTATTCTCCTGGTCACATACCCACAGTTTGTGACATTAGGTGTGGGTGGGAACATGAATCAGTTGGTTTATGGGGAGTGTTGCCTTCAGCTCTCTTTTCACTATAACATACCAATACAGAGTCTGCATTACTACAGATGCCACACCGCTCTGGCTGTCAATCTCCCACTCCAAGTCCTCCATCTGACTCCTGAAGAAGACCCCAACACACTTAAACTTGTCCCCATGAGGCAGCATCTCACTCTTAACCTGGAGAGGGCTTTCCACCCTGTTACAACTGAGAGCCGTTATCTCAGATTTGGAGGCGCTGATTCACATCCCTCCTGTTTCACTCTTGGCTCTAGTGAAAGCTGAAAAAGTTTAAAGAGGCACAAAGGACAGTTTCATTTTCCGTTCTGGGTCCTCTTCAGTGGGGAAGTTAAGATGCTTTTACGACACTGTCAAAGATTTACCCTTGCTTGGTTTCTTGTACAGTCCTAGTGGCCTCTTTCATGGTGTCCACGGGAACTGTGTGAGCCAGTTTCATGCTCGCTGATGTGTGACTGAAATCTTTTGTGCTATTTCTAGAATTGGAAACAGGACTAATTCATTTTAATTGCAATGGCTTGAGTTTATATTTTAGTTGTGCCCCTACACAAAGGTAACTTGTAGTTTCTTCTCAAATTCTTGATAAAGTAGAAGAAATATTAACATTCTACAATGAATACTCTCATAAAAATGGCATTGTTTTAAAGACCCCCACCCCCCATCTAATTAAAAGTTATCACAAGAGTAATTAAACTTTGAAATTTCCTAAAATTAAAACATTTCAAGTAACAGTTCTCATAAAGTTGTAATTTCTAGTTACATTTGACAGCGTTTTCACCATATTTAAGAGTTCATTCTCTTTGATCAAGCCTTTATCCTCATGCTTTTTAACTTTTTTTTTTGCCTGTTTTCATTAAATCATCATGGTTATGTGATGTCAAGTTTAATTAAAAATGCTTTCATACTCCACTTTGCTGATTATTTGCTGCTATACTGAAACTTTAATGGTTTAATACTTCAGACCATTGATGAAAATGTGCAGCACAAACTATTTCATGTTTAAGCAGTTTTTTAAGAGAATCCTCGCTATAGCTATGTTGATGTATGGAAAAAGGATAAAGGAACTTTCATAGTCTTATGAAAGGCTTTTCATTTGTGAGCACGTTACCTGAAAGTCAGTGTCGTGCCAAGTGATGTGGAGCTGGTGATAAAGGAGGACATTTTTAAAGAAAGTTAATTATATTCAGATTAATGTAAAATCTTACATTAATGTCTAAACTCACACCAAAGTAATAAATACTAGAGTACCTGAACACTCTGGTGTGCCTCCCATCAAAGCCACAGGACTGCCACACTCATTATTGTCCACTCAACTCACAAACATGCACACATGCTCCTGAAGGTGGAGACAGTTTCATTGTTTAGACCAGATCATTCTTTGGCTATAAGTATCATATTTTTAGACTTCAAGGCTACATTTTTATTCTGCAAAGCTTTCACTACAAACATGTTGGACTTGTGTGGACAATGACACAAAGCTACAGTTGTTCTGCTAATGTGATCCTTATTCTACATCTCATGGTTCTACATGCCGACTAATTAAAATGCTAAGTCTTGTGTCTAATCTGTGATACAAGATAGTGCATAAAGATGATCTTAACCATTTAGCAGTTTGTTATCTGTATGTGGTTGACTGTTTCTAATCACATACAGTAGCTTCTTGGCTTGCTGGAATTTCCACCAGTTGCCAGGCAACTGGTTAGAGCCATGCAAATGAAAGAAAACAAGCTATATGTGGTAATTAGTGCATTTTAGAGTCACTGGTAGACACATGTTACCTTCACATAAAGCCAATCCTGCTCATTCTGTTTTAATGATGAACTGTGTTAAGTGGCTGCCAGATGAAATATATTGATCAAACAAATTTGATGGCAGTGTTTATATTCTCATTTATTCCTCTATCACAGATTCCTCTATCACAGATTTTATTAAATGCTTATTGGATGGATGGATGGATAGATGGATGGATGGATGGATGGATGAATGGATAGATAGATGAATGGATTGATGGATAGATGGATGATGGATGGATCAGTGGATGGTTTGACAACCGGACATGTGGATGATGGATGGATGGTTGTTGGATGGATGGATAGGCCATGAATAAATGGATGAAATGATAAATGGAGAGGTGTATAGGTCATAGATTGACTGATGGAGGGTGGATGCATTGATGGATCAGAGATATACTCATGGACAGATAAATAGATAGATGTGTAGGTCATAAATGGAACTGATGGGTAGACTCATGCATGGATGGACAAGTGATAAATGGGCCATGGATCAATAAATGGATGTATAGATCATGGGTGGATAGAAAAACATGGGTGGATAGATGGGTGATGAATGGCTGTGAATGGTTGCATGATAAGTCATAGATTGATTGATGTCAGATACATATATGGATAATGACAGAGGGATTAACAATGGCTGGATGAATGGATAGTTGATGGATGGATGGATGAAAGTAAAGGTCAGAGTTGATGACTGATGGAAAGACATTTTCGATGGATGGAGTGATGGACGAACATGTGGATGGATGCATGAGGGGTGAGTTGTGGATGGATGAATGGATGGATGGATGGATGGATGGATGTGTCATATATATGGAGTGATGGATGGACACATGGATTTGTGGATGGATTGATATAGTACCAGAGGACAGAGCAGGGATGGTGCAGATGAATATTTGGTACTTGAAATAATAATCTAAGGCAGCACTCATAATCTGTGTATTGTAGTTCTTCAATTTATCTGTTTTGGAACCACAGTGGAAAAGCAGAAAATCTAAGACATTTTTGCTTACTTTTTCCTTTCATTCTGAATCCAAAAGTAAATAAAGGAAGAAAAGGAAAATTATTGCAGAAGTTGAGGCTACCTGCTTTATTTGTGTGATGGAATGCTGGGAAATTGAGACAGTTGATCCTTTTCACGACATGTGGACCACCAAAAGATGATTTCTGTCATATCCTCCATGTGCGTTGACATATACTGCCATAAAATGACACCTGTTTATCACCGCTCACACATGTAACCCTCCACTATCCACTATCAGGCAGACCACCCAGGCTGGCTGATGGATCACTGTTGTTCTTGTTTTGCATTTTTATGATTTGGATTTAAAAACAGATAAAAACAGAGTTTTAGATGTAGAAAAAAACCTCAATTGTCATGTTGTTATGAAATAACGAGAAAAAAAGAAGAATATATGAGCCACTGCACTAAAACATTTTGAAATCTTATACAGATTAAATCACAATACTGTTGAATGTGTGGCATTCAGTAGTATCGCCGAAGACACATAAAATTCAGTCTGGGTTACGTTTTGGAGATGCTATAACTGCAACTTTAGGGCCAGTTGGAAGTGAGAAAAAAATGGTTATGAATGTCACACATTTAAATATCTGTCTTACATAGCCAATCAGAAACCTTATTTTCTGTAGCTGTGAGCAAATCCTCACAAAATAAAGATCTCAGTATTTGAATGATTCTAGACCTCAAACACTCATTGCTTGCACTTCTGTTGAAGGAAGTCTGAAAGACTTCAAGCACTTCACTTCAGTTCAAATATAATTACTCTCAATTTACAGCTGGAGGCCTGTAGCCCATATTAATTCTGTAATTACACTCCATGTATATATATGTGTATATATATGTGTGTGTATATATATATATATATATAAACTCGTTCCTCACCCTCCGTGGGTGGTGTCCCTTCTAAGCTCGGGTCCTCTACCAGAGGCCAGGGAGCTTGAGGG
>JAOWBL010000011.1:0-11643 GCA_028564865.1 Zenarchopterus dispar
AAGTACATACTACAAGTATATACTTAGTTCTTAAAGTATATACTAGGAGTATATAGTTTAAGAACTAAGTATATACTATAAGTATATACTTAGTTCACTAGTAGTGTATAGCTGAGTGTACTTGTGATATACTTTAAGCATACTTCAATAAACTAAAATATATACTAGAAGTATATATTTAGTTTACTCGTAGTATATAGATAAGGTATATGTTTTGTATACTTGAAAGTGTACTTTTTAATTTAGTCTGAAGAAGTTATGTTAGTATACTTTCTAGTACACTACAAGTACAAGGTCCGTAGTATACTTGTTACACTTAAGGTCAAGCAGACTTAATAAAATAAACTTCAAGTATACCACTCTCTGCTAAGTCAGTCCTCTGAGTCCATCTCACCTCTGTCCTCTGAGGAGTATGCCTTTTTAAAAGTCTGTCCTACAGCTTTGCACCACGGCGTCAGAGGAACAGCTGATTTCAGCTCGAAGTCAAACCAAACGGAGGTAAAAAAAAAATGGGGAAGTTTGAAAAAAGTAGTTTTGATTTGTAGTCACATCAGACAAGTTATACTTTCAACCAGAAATAAAAGTTATTTCTTTAAAAGATGCTAAATAAATATGGACTTTTTTTTCTTTTCTTATGTCGGTTTTCTGTATCTAGAGATGACTGATTTCAGCCTTTGTTGTATTTATTTAAATTAAAAGTAGATGATGAAATTGACAATAAAGTACTTCTGTCTTCTTCTCAGTTTATAGTATTTAACCATATAAAAATGTGTTTTTTTTTAATCTTGACGCTTTACGGTAGGACCCACAGCTTCCTGACGCTGCCTGTTTTGTGGGTTTCAGTGTCTGGAGCAGTGCTTCCACGCCGAGGGAAACGGACTTCCTCTGGACACACTCCACTCTGACGAGTACAAGGTTCGTGGATTTAGACAAACAAAACAAAAACAAAAACAAAAACAAGTTTCATTAACATCCCGTCTCTGGTGTCCGCCTGTTGGACCAGACTCTGAAGGCGTACCTCACTCACAACTCCCTGAACAGCCAGCAGCTGGTGGAGAAGTTCTTTCACAGGAAAATATCCGAGCAGGCCAGTTCAACAGAAACAACTTTTCTGTCTTCTTTTTTTATTAAATCTCCTGCTTTGTCATCATTTCTACTTTTTTTTACGCTCCGGTTCTGTTGCAGAGAGTGTACAGCGGAGAGAAATACGGTGCAGTGACCCTCTGCACGTCCTACAGGAGATCCGACCAAAAGCTCCGGGTCGAGGTGCTCAACGCCGTCAACCTCCTGCCGATGGACTCCAACGGTAGGACCGAGAGGAAGAGAAAAAACAAACAAAAAACGAGGGGAAAAGGGATGAGCTTTCCCTCGTCTGAGTTCACCTGTCCTTCCAGGTTTCAGTGACCCGTTCGTGGTCCTGAGTCTGGAACCGAACCACATCTTCCCTGAAGTGGAGCCTCGCAGCACCCAGATCAAAAACTGTGACCTCAACCCTCTTTTTGATGAGTCCTTCGAGTTGTGAGTACTCGCTGCAAAAAGTACTTTACTCAAGTGTACTTGTAGTATACTAAAACTGAGACACTTTAATTATTTTATTCTATATATAAATAGTACGTGTGCTCAGTTGTATTATATTTATGTACATACGGTATGAGTTACCTTTAAGAATACTGTAAGAAGTATATTTCAAGTATACAAATAGTATGCTACAAGAAATATGATAAGCAAGCTTACAAGTATACTGAAAGTATAACAAGTAAACTAGAAAAAGCTAGAATTACTACAACTAAAAAATACTAAGTTCATTAAAGTATACTTCCATAAACTAACATGTGGACTAGAAGTATATAGGTAGTACAATGGCAGTATATAGAAGAGTGTAGTTGTGGTATACTTTAAACATACTTCAATAAACTAAAGTATATACTAGAAGTATATACTTTAAGAACTAAGTATATACTAGAAGTATGAACTTAGTTCACTAGTAGTATATTGATAAATGTACTTGGGGTATACTTTAAACATATTCCAATAAACTAAAGTACATACTGGAAGTATATACTTAGTTCTTAAAGTATATACTAAAAGTATATACTTTAAGAACTAAAGTATATACTAGAAGTATATACTTCTGATATTTTAAGAACTAAGTATATACTAGAAGTATATACTTCTAAGTGTATACTAAAAGTATATACTTAGTTCATTAGTAGTATATAAGAGTGTACTTGTGGTATACTTTAAGCATACGTCAATAAACTAAAGTATATACTAGAAGTATATACTTAGTTCACTTGTAGTATATACTGTAGATGAGTGTCCTTACAAAGTATACTTAAAGTATACTTTTATAAACTTAAAAATGTTTCAGTTTAGTCCAAAGAAGTATTTAATATACTTTCTAGTACGCTAAAAGCACAAGGTCCGTAGTATACTTGTTATACTTAAAGTCAAGTATACTTCATAAAATAAACTTCAAGTGTACTACTCTCTGCTAAGGGTGTCTTTCCAGGTTCAGAACACTTACTTTTAGTCTCAAATACTTTACAGAAACCAGTGACTTTTGCTGTATTCAGGCTTGAAGGTTTTTTTCTCGCTCGTTTCTAGTTTTGACTCCAACGTCTCCTTCGTGAACCTCTAACGAACCCAACTCTCCTCTAGCATGGTTTCCCTGGACCAGTGTCTGGCTTCGGGCGCTTGCCTTATGGTCACCGTCCTGGACCACGACACCCTGAGGACAGACGACTTCGAGGGCGAGGCCTTCCTGGCCCTCGAGGACGTAGAAGGAGTCTCTGGAGGACAGGAAGAGGAATTCAGCTCGCAGCCAGACGCCACGCCTTCTCAGATACGCCTTCCTCTGATGCATCCCAAACCCAATGGTATGAAGCACCTCCCGGTTTTTACCAGTGATGTCAGAATGTGGGCGGGGCTTACTGCTGTCAACTAGTATTTTGTATTTCTTGTCTGTGATTTTTCGACGCCGCTCTTCTGCAGTGACGTACAGGTCTTTAGGTTTGGAGGGTTCGTTTGTTATCACTCGGGTCTCCAGTGAACAAAGATCTTTGATTTACTGGCTAATGTCAAGAATTATGACCTGGGACGCGTTTACTCACGTATCCTGGGATCAAAACTAAATAATTCACTTTTTTTTTGTGGGGAGGCTTGGCTTTAGTTTGCATCAGGTACAATCCAAAAAGTCAAAGGTTTTCTAAAAAATATTTAGAAAATTACTTTTAAAAAATCCAGAGAAGAATTTTTTTTTTTAACCCTGTTGGCTGATATTTTTAGTAGTAAATAGTAGGTTTATTTGTAGAAGTGATGTTTTTGGGAGTTTTGAATCAAAATTGTTTCAAAATTCTTATTCAGAATAATCTTAAGTTGTTTAACGTGATTTATCAACTTTGCTCAGACTTTCATTGATACTTTGCATCCAGTTATTCTTAACCCTTTACAGAGGAAGTGACCATATATGGAAGTGACCATATATGGTCCCTTCCATATATGGTCCCTTCCATATATGGTCACTTCAGTAGAACTATATTCTATGATTATAACAAAAAAAGTTCCAGTGTTAATAGAGGTCCTTTAAAATTCTGTTAACCGTCTAGAGTTTAAATTTTGAGATTTCAAGTATTTTATTGTCTGCTCTATTAAAAGGTTTAGCGCCCGTAAGAAAACTGTTAGTGTAAATTTCACGTGCACTCAGAACTCTCCTGATCCAGAAACTAGCCGAGGACGCTAACTTTGGCCCGGTTCTTCCAGAGGACAGCGTCCTGCGGCTGCTGGAGTCCAGGAAGGGAGAGCGGGAGGCGCAGGCCTTCGTGAAGAGGCGCCGGCAGCGGGAGAAGCAGTCCCTGGAGGGCGTCTGACCCCAACCAACACGCGGAGACACCGCCTTCCTCCAAAAATATACAATTTGTTTTAATGATCAGTACCAAAAAACAAAGGAACAGAAAGCAAACACGCTCAGAAGGAACCACTGGTGCTGCATGAGTTGTGTGTGAACAGTTGGCTGAGCACGAGTTTACAAAAGACCGTCACAGTGATCGTCGACACTTTCACACCTGCATTTCCAACATTTACACGCTTCCTGATGCTTCGTCTAATCAGTGCAAGAGATAAGTATAACATCACTCAACCATGTGGGTACATATATATATATATATATATATATATATATAATATATATGATATATTATATACATTTGAGTCACTGAAATGTCAAATATCACTATAAATGTAAAAATTATGGCAGAGAAACTTGTCACATGTTGATTTTTAAAATCAGCAAAAGGGCTGGTTAAACAAAAAAATAAAGTATGTTTGAGTTAACGTGTGTTTATAGAAAAAAATTAAAAATATGGAATGTCAAAATCTAAATAAGCCGACGATGTTGTCCTCCTTTTTTTTTTTTTTTTGACTGAATCCTCTATTTTACGCCGAGGAATATCACAGAAAAAACCTGAGTGCTTCAAATAGAGGCCGTCTGTTGTGCACTTAAACAAACGTTAGTCTTTTTTTTTACATTTCAGTAATTGATCATTTTAAATTTTCTTTGCTAAAACTATGAAGGATAATCTAAAGAAGTGTGATACAACGTGGCGGACGCTACAGCGCTGCTGACGGTAGCGGTACATTATCGTCGTCTGGATCAAATACACCCTTGAATCTGCTTTTTCTGTTTGTTTGTTTGTTTTTTAAGACAGCTCAAAAAAAAAAAGGAAAAATATCATTTAAAAACACTGATCAGCTGAGTCATCCATCCATCCCGGCTGATTTGAGATTTTTGACGTAAAAGTTCGTTTGTGCCCAAAAGGCACCCAAGACAAATTATTCATTTATATTTTGTTTTAGAGAAAAAAAAAATATATATATATATTCAAATTCAAGATGAAATGTGTTAAACAGGCAAAAAAAAAATTCAATGTTTAATCCTTAAAAAAAAATAAATAAATAATAATAATAATAAAAATCCCAAAACAATGCCGGTGGATGAACGACAGTCCCAGAAAAAGAAAAAAAAAAAAAAAAAAAAAAATCACCTTTTTTTTTTTTTGGTATAAATTGATGATTTTTGAACGACTTTTTCGTCGTGGGGGTCAGTCCAGGACTAACAGCTGGTTTTTTTTTTTAAGTTATTCTAATAAACTAATAAACCGGGTTAACTCGGCCCGGTCAGCCATCCCACTTCCTCCTCCCGTCCGAGCCGCAGGACAATCTGGACGGACAGATGTGCCAGGGACAGAGCACGACGAGTATCGACTCCCACAATGCCGTGCTGTGGAGGAGGACCGGGTCTGGCTGACCGGACCGGGCCGGGGCTTAAAGAACAGTGTTGCTGGTCCAAAGTCAGAACTACTGTGTGATTCAGCGGGCGACTTCATTAATCCTAAACTTCCCTTTTACTCGGTGACTAACTCGGACTAAGCTGTCGGGGACATTTTTAAAAAGTACACAACCAGATCAGATCAGTGCTTGTGTTGTTACCACCCTCCGCCCTTTTTTTTTTTTTTTTTTTTGGGAAACGGCAGTCAGGATCCGACGCTGGCGTTTGTGGAATCAGGACCGGGTCGGTCTAGAATCTGTAGTGGTCCCCGAAGGTCAAGGTCAAGAGAGCTGCTGCTCCAGGGTCTGTTCAGAGCAGAGCGGGCACTCGGTGGAGGCGGAGCAACTGTCACACTGGAGTCCGTGGCCGCAGGGCAGGGAGGCGGAGCCCTGCTCGCCGCACGTCACGCAGCTCTGCCGCTGTTTCCGGTACACCACCTTCAGAAACACGGCAGACGGACAAAATCAAAAACCAATACCATTACTGGGGCCTAAACTGTGTTTTATTGACTTTAGATGTTTAATATGTGAATAAATTATGAAAAAAAAAAATGTTTCTGCTTCACATTCAAACGCTCTTCACCATCGTCATCTTCAACCGCTGAGATGTGAGTTAAATTAAGTTGATGGTTTTTAATCACGTCGTTTAAATTTAAAAAAAAAAAAACAACCAAACATCTGGTTTTACTTTTGGTACGTTTGGAGAGAATCTTTATAAAACCGGACCGGTCGGAGGTCTGATGCTGCAGAGATGAGCGGAGCAGCAGCAAAATCTTCATCTTTGACCAAATTTTAAAAAAACCCACAAGAATACAGACATTAAAGTGACCAAGAAAACCCTAACCCAAGTAACATCGAGGAGTTCCATATTAAAATGTTAGTTTCAATTTCATTTGAAGAAATATTTGATTATTTTTAGGAAGTTTTACTTTTGAGGCGTTTCATGTCTACTATCAACAAAAAAAAACACCTAAAATAACTCTGATCTGACTTTATTTTTATTTCACACCACATCAGCATTACAGTTGGTGTCGAAGCCAGGAACTTCAAGACTAATAAGATGTAACTATCTTTTTTTTTTTTTAAGTCTTGTGATTTACTATTTATTCATCTCACCTGCTCCACGGCTCGTAAGCAGCTGCAGAGCTGCGCCTGTAAACTGAGGACCGACTCCAGCGGGAGGCGGTGTAGCAGCTGGAGCTGGTGCAGTGCGAGGTGGGGATTGTCGCCGCTCCGTAAGCTCTCCAGCGCCTCCTGCAGGAGAGAAATCTGCCTCTGCGCCTCCTCCTCCGCCTGCCTGGCCCGCTCCGCCTCCATGGACGACCGCGCTGCGTTGGCGTGGGACTCCTCTGCGTCCGCTTTGAGCGCCGCCCACGACTGCGGGAAGAATTGGAAAAAAGAGAAGAGTTCGTGTCCGGTTCGAAAGTGAACTCCGGTTCCTCCGCTGTCGGCGTACCGATGGACAAACAAAGTCATCGGACCAACTTCTCACACACGAACACGCTCCTCTACATACCTACCTGAGCTGTGTGTCTCCAGCTGTGACCCCACTGCTTTAGCGTCCTGTGGGCGTCCTCCAGCTCCTGCTTGAGCCTGGACGTCTCGGCACAGAGGCCCGAGGGCAGCAGCGCCGGGGGGGTACCAGGAGAACCCTGCCCCGAGGGGAAATGCTCCCAGATGTTCGTGCTCATGCCATTCAGACCTGGAAAGAGCGAAAAAACAACCGTGAGCGAACCGGCGCCGGTCCTCGCGGCGGCGGCGCTTCTTAACCTCAAACTCCACGTACCCAAAGAGCCGTGGGACGGTCCCAGGAAGGCGCTCTCCGACTGGCCGGGTTGGGACAGGTGAGCAGAGAAGAAGGGCGAGGCGTGCGGTCGGACCGGAGGCGACGGCGAAGGTGAGCTGAAGGGGGCGGAGCTACTGAAAGATCCGGGAATGTTGACCGGAGCAGAACTCTGAAGCTGACTTCCTCCTACGAAGACAAAACCCGTTTAACCGCACCAGGAAAACGCCGAGAAAGAAACTGATGTAAAAGACATGAATAAAAACACACTGATTCTCACATCGACTTGAACTTGTTTCACTGCAGTTTCATGACTGAAATCACGATTTACCACATTTATCCAGGAAAGATGATCTCCAGTTTATCAACTGATACGTAAGAATAGTGATTAAAATGTTTAAAAAAACAAAAAAATGACCTCACAGAAAGACTGAAAGGGATTAGTGTATTCTTCCCTCTACCGGGCAAAATATAATTAAACGATTCAAGAAATCTCGAAGGATTTCAGCATAAACCCAAAGCTGGACAGAAGTGAACTTTGACCCTTCAGACAGCTGATATCAGCACAGGGATTAAAGGATTACTCCGGGAAATCTTTGTCGAGCTCTAAAAAAAAACCCCAGATACACCCTACTGAAAACGTGACCGTGCAAAAATAAACAAACAAACAAATAAATAAAGACCCTTGTATTGACCAGGAACAGAGACGTCAACGTCTCTGGGCTCGGAGGTGTCAGCAGTGGACCCTTACGTGGTTTAAAAGAAAAAAAAAAAGAGAGAATAAAGCATATTACTGGTCTTTTTTGTAATAAATGGGTGCTGCCGGCCCTACACCATCCACCTCTGTCAGCTGTTACAGCGCCCTCATCAGGTGTAGTTTCATCGTTGTGACGGCAGAATTAAATCATTAAAGTACAAATAAATCTCCTCGTCCACGAAGTCTGCCACAAAACAATTTCACTGTTTGTTTAAAAGAGACTAAATAAATGTAAATATTTCATTGCTTTGTAATTGTTTTGCCAGATCATGTGACGAGTGAAAAAAAAGGGAAAAATATGAAACGCATGTTTGAATGTAGAAAATAAAATTAAAGTTTACAAGAGAAAAGAGGATTTTTCATAGTTCACACTGTCTGCAGTTAAATAAAAGTTTGTTTTTTTATTTATTTTCAGTATCTCCCTGACCCTTTGACCCTTTGACCCTCCTCTGATTTAGAGTTTTAGTTTTTTGTATTCATGTGTTAAATACCTAACATAACTCCCACGCTGGGCAGCGCCGAGCTGCCCTCCAGGCTTCTCTCCAACGCCGACACACCAAAATCATTCAAGTCCAGATCATCCAGCGCCGACTCTGTCACACAGCGACACCAGAACATTTACCGTCGTTACTGCTTCAAGTGTGGATTTTTTTTTTTTTTTTTCTGAACATCCGAACATACCGACAACCGACTCCACGGTCTCGCTGGTGGGGTAGAAGGGCAGGGCGTTGGCGTTCATGCCCGAGGAGATGCTGGACCCCAGCGGGCCGAACGGGGCTGGGCTGGGCGGCGTGGCGGCCAGACTGGAGGGGATGCTGGAGGACAGACTCAACGGGCTGCCGACGGGCAGGAACACCAACAGGTCCTGAAGAGGAAACGGCGTGGGTTCAAGTTCGAAGAGCAAAAAAAAACGCCTGAACGGAGGCGGAGTTTCACTACGTCTTACCTGTTTGCTTTGGGTCGATGAAAATTCTTTGCTGCGCTGCTCAAGAGCAAAACTCCGTTGTTTGGCCTGAACTCACAGACAAAAGAAGCAGGTTGATGTCAAGAACGTTGTAAACAACATCAGTCAACATGTAACGGCCATGTTCCCATCACCCCCCCCTCACCTGATCTTCCCGCTCAAACCCAGGTGCCCTGCCGTAGCCTCCTTCTCCTGCCCACGGCTCTGCTCCTCCACTAACATCTTCACACATCGATAACACACTACCCAGCAGGCCTTGCTCCGCGACACACGACGGCACGGAGGGGGAGAAGGGGTCCGACACCGAACACGGTCCCGGGCTTTGACCACTGGGGCTTGAAGCAGCCTCCTGACCAGGATGAGGCTCTGGAGGTCTTGAGGGTGGAGGGGAGCTGGGATTAGGGAACGATGGCTCTTCGGGACCAAAGGGCTCTGGAAGAATTTTAAAAAATAAAAAAAGTAAATGAAAATAAAGAACTTTATCATAAACAGAATCATTTGATGGTAGTTGAGAAGCGGCGACTCACTTTCAACATGAGCAAAGGCACAGAAAGGTCCTCTGGGACAGCTACCACACTGCTGCATGTCGTTACACTTGGTGGATTTATAGATCTGTGACAGAATAAAGCCGCTTTTTACTGACCCGTTGGGATTTCTGCTCCAGAACTTTCTAAAAACCAACCAACCTCCGGGTGGAACTGCTGCTCCGTTCTTGTGTGGCAGTACTGACACCCCTCTGCTCCCTCACATTTACTGGGATCCCCCCATTCCTCGCTCTGTTTCACCGCCGGGCACGGCAACGCTCTGCGGTGGCGAGGAAAAGCAGCCATTTTAAATTTAAAAAAAAAAAAAAGACAGAAGAAGAATCCAGCAACACAAAGAGAAAGATGTAGCGGGGGCACCTATATTTGTGCTTGTGCGGGCTACGCCTCCTGTCTTTGCTGTTGTGGTAGTACGGGCAGGCGTAACCTTGACGACACAGACGAGGTGGTTTCTTACACAGCTCTGTCTTGTAGTGGGACAGCACGTAGTTGTTATCTGAGGAGATTACAAGGACATCAGGTGAAAGTGTGGCGGTAAAACGTCTGTAAACTAAAATATCAAGAAGAGGCTGGTTTGTTTTTGGGTTTTTTTTCACCGTTTATGAAATGAGCCGTCATGGTCAAAGCAAGCTCGGCTCTGAGTACGGTCTCTTCAGCATCAGCCAATCAAATACAAGCTAACACACATTCCTGATAAATTACTTTACAACATGACAAAAGTTGCAGAGATTCCCACTCTGTGATTGTCCTCTGTAAAACGATCCGATCTGTAAAATCCTGAAGGATTTCATGTTTCACCGATTCAGAGAAGCAACATTTCTGCACAAGAGTTTACTTTTATTACACTGCAGCGCCCGTTCACCTTGCCATCGTGGTTCTTCACTCAGGATCTTCTCTATCAAAGCTGTGCTTGCTGCCTGTCCTGACTGCAGGTCTCCTCCACCCCCCTCCGTGCCCCCCGAACCTCCTTGAGACTCCATCACCTGCACTTCTCTGTCCAAGCCAGAATTCAAAAAAAAAAAAAAACTATTAACAACAAAAACTTGTAGGTGCGAGTTTAGAAATGTAACATAAAAAGGTCATAAATGATTCTGGACACCTGATATCGTAAACGGGGCTGCGCAGGTCATGTGACCCGTGCGCAAAGGCACAGTGGGAGCCATTCTTGGTGCAGTGGCCTTTCGCGTCCGTTTCATGGATACACGATCCAGTCTTATAATAACGGAGGTGGTATCTCCGCTCCGTGTCACCTGCTGTTCGATGTAAAAATGGGCATCTGGAGAAAGGAAAAACAGATCAAATTAAAACATTTAAAAATCATACAATTCTTTTAAAACATTAGTAACAAGCATATTTGTTATGGAAAAACTTTCTTGTTTATAAAAAAAGATCATTATAATTTCCTGGATTTCTTCAAATCATTTGTTTTGTTTGATTACGGAAAACCAAAAGCAAATACATTCAATTTATTGAAAAAAAAATGAAACCCTCAGAGAGAAACATCCATGGGATGGAAATACTAAATATCTGGTATTTTTACCACAAAAGCAATAATCATTTACAGTACAAATGAATTTAAAACTATAGTATAAAACAGTCATTTAAAAGCAGATTGAAATCTTTACATACTAGAAGTATATACATATACTACCATAATGCTATCTGAATTCAAAACATACAGGATTCAGGACCTGACAACTAAAATAAAGCCATCGGCTAAGGCGGGAACTCAGATTTTACCCATCAATACAAAATCAGAGACAAAGAGCTTTGTCATGCAATTTCTTTTTTGGAGTTTGTGGTTTCCTTGTCTTGCACACACCCCAACTAGTACTATGCATATCCTTTGTTGAATAAAGTGTGAGACATTTTCATTTATTTTTTTACCCTGTGAATTACCGTGCCATTTCAGATGCTGCCTCTGCCGATTAAAAGCAATGCAAGCGAAAGATGACGCAAGGTCTGAATGGTACCTCTAACTTCAGGAGAGTTTACTGGAACTTATGCAGGAAAAGTACCATCTTACCCCAGTGTAACATGTGCCTGTGTTTATATGAAATATCAAACTAAAGTAATCTACTATGGTTCACGTATTATGCCACAAAGTGGTTCACTTGCATAGTTCATTGACACCAGTTCCAGTTTCATTGTCTTTGTGAATGTAAACAGGATCAGTCTGATCAGGATAGTGTAGGTGAGAAGATGCCACATGTGGAGATTACACATGAGACCTTATTCTCCTAGATGGGGTGTTCTCGATCACTACTTAAAT
>JAOWBL010000011.1:28398-38601 GCA_028564865.1 Zenarchopterus dispar
TCCATCCATCCATCCATCCATCCATCCATCCATCCATCCATCCATCCATCCATCCACCCATCCATCCATCCAGCCATCCACCCATCCATTTTTCTGTAGCTATCCATCCATCCACCTACCCATCCAAACATCCATCCATCCATCCATCCGTCATCCATCCATCCATCCAAACATCCATCCATCCATCCATCCATCCATCCATCCATCCATCCATCCTTTTTTCTTGGACTTCCAAGTGTTTTTTGTTTAAATGATCAACCAGCAGAAAAAAACAACAATATAAAACACATAAACCGGGTTTTTCTTTACTCGAGATTCTCATGAAAATCAGACTTATTGTGACCTCGGACCCAGAAAAGTCCTGCTTCTCGCTCTTCGGGCCCTTTCACTGCAGCAGTCCCAAAGAAAACAAACACAGAAGCTGCCTGTGGAGTGGGCATTTTGTGCCGGATTGATGTTGAATGTTTCTGAGGAGTCTTCTTCTTCTTCCCTCGGCGCTGGAGTCAGATCTTTACTGTGAAAGGTTTTTAAAGAGCAGAAGTCCCACAGGAAATCACAGAAATCTTTATTTCTACACGGGGACCAGCGTTTTTCTGAGACTCCGTATTTCAGAAAACCTCCTGCTCTGGCGCTCAATAATTCATTTCTGGATTTTTCTGTGAAGTGTCTGCAACACGGAGCAAGAAGAACAGGAGAAGTCTTGTTTTCCACATTCCAGTGGATCTCATGGGTGACATGCACCTACCAAAACACCACAGCTGTGGACGACGCCCACACGTCCACCACCGACCGTAGATATGGACATCTATCTGCAAAACCATCCACAAAGTCTTAGCAAGCATTGACACACTTTTAAAGATTGTTTTTTTTTTTTTAATGCTGCTGATTCTCGGGGGTGACTGATTTCGTCTTGTGCAGGCCCATGTCGGGCCTGTCCACAGCAAAACAAAAAACTCAACTTGTTTTCTTGTGGTGGGAGTTGGATCGCCTGGCTTCCTCTCCGCCGCTCGTGCATTCTTTCCCTCCCTCCTCCTCCTCTGGTACTCTCTTGTCACTGAGGACCTGTTTGTGTTTGCTTTTCTTCACGGGCAGCCAGAGAGAATTCACGAGGCAGCGTTTGAATTTGTTTTTACTCGGGGATATTTGGGCTTCTTCACTGATGATGATATTCACCCACGAAATGAAATTACTCTCACTCTACGACATCTGCGGGGCCTACGAACATCTCAACAGCTGAACACACCAAACAGCCATCAGTTTATAGGAATGAAGCGTTACCATAGTAACCAATTCACACTCGTCTCAGCCTCTTTGCAGCAAACTGAAACTGGGCCGGGTCCCCTCAGTTTTCTGATTTTTGCATCGTGATGGTTTTGAAAAAAAGTGGCGTTACCAAGGTCTGGTGGAAATTATCTGTGTTTATTTTACAACAGAAAAAAACCCCCCACCACCCTGGCATACACCGATGACCTGTCCAGACACCCCGAACATGAATATGATTATCCTTAAATATGGAAAAAGAGTAAATGGGTTCAATTAATCCATTCATTATCTATACCCATATCTGCTGGGTCCGGGGTCTATCACAACTCTGTTGCAAGGCCACTTTATTCCACTGAAGGCAATATATATATATATATATACATGTATATATATATATATATATGTATATATATATATATATATATATATATATATATATATATATATATATATACATGTATATATATATGTATATATATATATATATATATATATATACACATATATATAAACTCTCTTTTACTGTATTTTAATATGACTGAATTTCTAATACAGCCATTCTTATGTTATCTGACAGCATTATAAGAGAAATAGCTACTGTAACTGTTTTTTTATTTTATTTTATTTTTTTTAAGTGTAAAATAACTGAATTTGGTTCATGATAGCAGCTCACGGCTAGGCTGCAGCTGCTCTGTGTGGCAGGCTGCGGTGAAGGAGGGAAACTCAGTTTATGGGCTGCTCTGATGAGCGTCTTTAGTGAACTTTAGTCTTGATTTGTCCAACACTCCTCGAGATTTAAGGCTAGTTATGTTTTGAAAGAAAAAACTGCTTAAAGCAGTGAGAAGTTGTTGGCAAGTCTGCGGCTCAGCTTGAGTGGCAGCCCATCGACCACAATGTTCCTGGGTCGTATAAACAAAACTGGATAAAGCCACTGCAAAGACACCCGAGGGTTTCTGAAGAGTGGGTTTGATGTTGTTTTTGGGATCTATGGGCACCAACTCCACCACAAGCTTAGTTATTAGAAACGAAGAAGCTTGGTAGTCCGCTGGAATACACCAACCTTACCTCATTGACCACCGGTCAAATCCACAACAAGCCATATTATCTTAAAAATAAAGGCAAATATTCTCCTACCAGTTGATTCATACCTTAATTCACATGCCAAGTTCACCAAAAATGCTGAACACAAAGTCGCTAAAGGTTTGACACCACAATGTGACTGTCAATCAAAACCACACCTGTAAAGATATCTAACTTGAAAGAATAGATATGGGAAAGTGGTTAAACCAAACCCGGAGGGAGCTGGGAGTGGAAGCGGGTTAGACATTGGCCGATGGATGTATGTCCGACATCCCACATCCATCCACAGTGACAGTGACTGAACACCAAACCAACACAGATGTAAAAAGTCCTGATGAAAGTTGTGCCGTTCAGCATTTTTTAGTGTTCACCTGAGCTTGTGGATGGATATTTTCTAATTATTTTATTTCCTCCTAAACTCCCATCATGAGCTTAAAGCTGCCCTGGCATCGCTCCCACTGATTACTGTTCGGTATTAAAACCGAAGCCAGGACTGTGAAACGCTCTACGGCGGTTCGCTTCACTCGCTCTCTTCCCGAGAGGTTTCGAGACACGTTTTGCTGACGCTCGGTAATGTAGGCCACCGGTGCTGCTGAGTCAGACCTCTGTAGGAACAGAGGAGGATGACAGCGACTCATCTCACTTTCAAGGTGCTTTATCAGTGTGGTGCAAATGCTGCCAAAAGAGCACTTTTATGTAAGACCTTTTACATACGTGTACATGTCAACTGTGGATGTAAGTGAAAACCTCCAGCATCCCAACAATCCCCGTCTCATAATTTTGGCATCAGCCTCTGACCATTTTGAGTCCATTTGCAGAGGAGATTGCTGCTCTTCCTTTGTAATTGAATTGCCACTGTGCAGACTGAGGCAGCGTGACCCATCTCATCATCCCAAAACCCAATTATAGCCTTGCTTAAAATAGAGCATCGTGCTCTATTAATCGTAATATAAATTATGCACTAAGTCTTTTTCTTTGAGATTAACTCACTTTTTTATCCCAAATCCATCCCTCCCTATTCTTGACATTCGTCCATTCCTTATTTCCTTCCTCCTCTTGGCTCTCTTCTCTTTTTTTTTCCCAGCGATCTGCTTTCCCTATTTGAAGTTCACTTGCTCTTCTAACGTTTCCCTCTGTTTCTCACCGTCTCTCAGACCTCCACCTGGCAGCGGAGCTGGGGAAGACTCTGCTGGAGAGGAACAAAGAGCTGGAGGACTCTCTGCAGCAGATGTACATCACTAATGAGGAGCAAGTGCAGGAGATTGAGGTACGAAAGTCATACGCCTGCAAAATATGTCAACACACATAAAAAGTCATCTTATTCTAACAAGATCAAAAACCTTGCATATATTTATGCCACTGCTGGAAAGTGGTTAAAAACAAAAAAGTATGCTTTATGTCAACATTTAGCAATACTAATTTTGACCACATGTGGGCAGCAGACCACAGGAACACTGACGAAGCGCACCTCCAGTGATGTCATTGGCTCTTTTGCCAGGACAGCAGAACTGTATGCCACCATGTGGTCAGAAGTGGTATTGCAACCTCCACCCACCGATGGCTATCATGAAATATACCTCAAAGTGCCAGATCAGCTACTAAATGGTCGTTTTTGTCATTAGCAGAAGTTCCAGGATTCAAAGTGTCCCTTGAGTCCTGATGTTCCTGTATCTGTGTTTTTGTTCTTTAGTATTTGACCAAACAGCTGGAGGTTCTTCGGGACATGAACGAGCAGCACGCCAAAGTGTACGAGCAGCTGGATGGCACGGCCCGGGAGCTGGAACGCACAAACCACACTCTGGTGACGGACAGCAAGACCTCGCAGCAGAAGATCGAGAGGTGCGAAGGATCTGGAGATCGCTTTCCTTTCTCTCTTCATCCTCTTTCATTGCGCTACATACAGCTCTGTCCTATCTTTGGCTTGTTCAACCAGGCTAACGGGGACCATCGAGGCGTTGCAGAACCAGGTGGAGTCTCTGTCGGGACAGGTGGAGCAGCTTCGCTCGATGGAGCAGCTCCGAGTCAAGCGGGAGAAGAGGGAACGACGCAAGACCATTCACTCGTTCCCATGCCTGAGGGAGCTCTGCACGGCGCCAAGGTCCGTGTCATTGGTTCCGGTGGTACCGCCGAGGCGTTTTCAGAATGAAACCAACTGAATATTGATCCTCCTTCTCCTCAGGTATGAAGATGAGTTTGTCGTGGGGAGGGCCGAGAGCTTTACGGTGGAGGCCAAGTGCCCGCCGTTTGAAGAAGAGAACCAACACCTGAGGGAGGCGGTGTCGGCTCTGCGGACGGCTGTCCGGACCGAGAGGGGTCGGAGGGAGGGAGTGGAGAAGGAGTGTAACCTCCTGGTCGCAGAGTTCTCCCGGCTGCAGACACGAGTCCAGGTAGACCGCTAAAGACTAGACGGAGGGTCATTGTGGTACCTGTGCTGGGATGATTGGAGTTACCCATCAGATCTTCATCAAAGTTACAGTAACAGCCCAAAACAATGTGCTTAGGGTGATAACACACACAGTTCCTCTTAATAAAGACACTCATTTAAAAGTTTTGGAGTTACCTCCAAAGGTTCAAACTTGGTCAAACCTCCTTTGGCTCCAGTGAGTTCAAGAAAGTGCTTTGAGTATCTGTGGACCAGACCTTCACAACATCAAGTCTTTCCAGCTCAGACACCTTTGTAGGGTCTCTGTTGTGTAGAGCTGTCTTGAGGTCAGTCCACCACATCTCCATGGGTTCAGGTCTGGGTTCTGACTCTTGTTTTTTTCTGAAACCATTCATTGATGATTTAGATCAACACTTCGGGTCATTGCCCTGCAACTTTGATGTACCTTCAGGTGGTGGACCCCATCGCTGTGATGTTATCCTGGAGGATGTTTTGGTAACTAGCAGAATTCATTTTCCCTTCAGAGAGGTTCTGGTTCTGAGCCAGCAAAGGAAGTCCAAATCATCAGGTCCAGTCCACCATATTAGAAGGTTGTACCAAGTATTCTTCCCAAGCAACTGAACTGTTGTTTCCATGTTTCTTACCAGCTTAAACTGTCTTTGTGACTTAGATGAAGACAAGATCACCTTTTATGGTAAAACCTTGTCCACCAAGCTCTCATGAAAGTGAACAATCAGTATTTGATGGCGCCACATAATCAATACTGCAGTTCTCAGAACTCTGGACAATACATCTCTGGACACTGACCCTTGAGCATTTCCTCGTTTTCTCCTCACAGGATGCTGAGAGCTGCCAGGCGAGGGTCCGGGAGTTGGAGGTGGAGCTGCAGGAGCTGCAGCAGCTACGTCGCGCTCGGGCGTTCCTGCTGAGCAGCGAGGACGACGGCGTGGCCCTCACCCAGACCGTTCTCAGCATCACCCCAGAAACCGACACATTCCTGGAAGTGGAGGAAGGGGAGACGGGAGGCGGCGTACGGGAAGAGACTGAAGGTGGAGGAGGCGTAGGAGGTGAGGCTTTACCCGAGTCCAGCCCTGTCAGGAAGAGCTGCAGTGACACGGCGCTCAACGCCATCGTTGCCCGGGACGCGTCTGGCCGGAGGAGGGGCAGCTACGCTCTCCACGCCAACAGCGTGAGGAAGAGGGGGATGTCCATCCTCAGGGAGGTGGATGAGCAGTACCACGCCTTGCTGGAGAAATACGAGGAGTTGCTGGGAAAGTGTCGGCGGCACGAGGAGAGCCTTTGTCACGCCGGCGTCCAGACTTCCCGACCCGTCTCCAGAGATCCATCCATGAAAGACTGTGCCATGGGTCCCACCCCGGTGCCTCCCCCTACACCCACTCAATCCCCGTCCACTCCTGAAGCCATTGAGAGCATCAGCAAGCAGGTGGAGGCGGTGGACAAGCGGTTGGGGCAGAACACCCCAGAGTACAAGGCCCTTTTTAAGGAGATCTTCTCTCGCATCCAGAAGACCAAGATGGACATCAAAGCTACCAAAGCTGCCAAAGCGAGCAAACCCGGCAAATCTGGGAAATCCAGTAAACGCTAAACGTACGCTTACCGAATCCTTGGCTATTTAAATGTTAGGTGCTTGAGTTCGTGAACAGAGGCGGGTACGAACACTCTTATGGTGGGGGTGGGGGGTGGGGGTGCTACTTTCAAAACTGATTAATTCAAGTACAGATCAAGTAAACTGAGCTCAGATCAGACTGCACGCTTTTCATCCATCAAGCAAAGAAGCTGAAACAGATTTGCATGAAATCCGTTTATAAACTTGTCAGAATCTAGTCATATATCTATAAAACATGAATTAATTTGTTCAGACCTGGTTTGGACTCACCTCCAACATATTTGCCGATGCAGTGTTCAGACTTGATATAAACTTGCTTGACTGCCTTACTTACCTTACATGTTAACACTCACAACAGCACAGCTGTTCCAGTATGTGTACTTCAAAACCTTTCTCTGTAGCAATCCCACCTCCGACCACATGGGGGCATATCGATTTGGAGTTTTGACAAATGAGCGACTGACGATGTACATCTTTTAATACAGGTACGTCCCATTATTGACGCAGTTTGTTGTGTCTTACCCAAGAGCTAGCTGTCTCACTTCTGCATCGAGGCTCATTCATGCGAAACTAAGATTTGCTGCAGTTCCTCGACTGACCACTAGAGGCTAGCTGCTAAAGCAAGTCAGTCGCCATTGACTCCCATGTTAAAATGTCCAACTTTAGAGCAGAAATAAACACATTTACGGCCTGGTTCAGAAACCGTTTTGGTCTCAAAGGCATCTCTGCATATATTTCGTCAGGATTTGAAAACAAAGCTAACTTTGATTGACATTTGTGTTTCCGTTGGCTTCCGACGCAACATGGCTCCTCCTGAAAGAAGAAAAACAGACTTCAAAATTGGTCTGAAACCAATGGCGCACGTGACCGAATACTTCGCCCATTGTTTTATACCCTCTGTAGTCTTACCCAGGGACTGACACGTAAACATACTGCCATCATGTGGTCAGAAGTGGTACTGCTGCATAATGTTTTTAAGCCTCACAATTCCACTAAAAGTTAAACGTTTCACTAAAAAACATGAGATACTTTCCGTTTAGAGGTGTAGAATTTTAAATGTAAGATTAACACAAGATGCATCTCTTGAGTATGTAGTAAAAGACTTTACTAACAGTATTTTCTATGTTAAAATTACTTGAGCTACTACTTATACGACTAATCATAAAGAAGTTAATATACAGTAAAATGTAAGGTGATAACTTTTAAAAACCAGGGAAAAAAGAACAAGCTAAACTTCTGGTCAGGTCTATGTTCATGAATATAATACACAAAAAAGATCCGGTGCATATTTACAAATAAAAATACCAGATTTCATCAAACTTACAATGCCAAAGCAAATTCTGACTAATCACAGCTATAGGTGCTCCAATAAATGTTTGCATTATGTAACTTCTTTTTTTTTTTTTGTGGTGGGTGGGAATATTTCCTTAAATGCCTTAAGTGTGTTTTGAGAGATCCAAGTCTACATAATATTAATCTAGCTATCGACTGCTATTTTTTAAGTTTTTTTAAACCCTAACCCTAACCCTAACTGGCATTTTTAAATTCACCCAGAGTTGGTCGTAGCACCAAATTCAATCCAAATGAAAAAAACGAATGAAAGAGCATGATGAAGCACACCAACCAGCTGGTTACTTCATATGTAGTCTAGAAGCTCTAGGGGTATTTTACAAAATATTATTAATTTCTTTTTTCTCCTTCTTATTCATAGTGTGCAGACGGTTTTGAAAATCAGCTGGGATGGGTTTAAAAATATTTGGAAATTGAATCAGTGAGGAAACTTATTTTGATTGTACTGAGCTAGTACCATCTCCTTCTTCTGTGTTCACAACCCCGACTCTCCTTAAAATTGTTATATGTAATAATACCACCGGAGATCACACGGGTGTATACAGATCTGCTCTAATGCCAAAATAGGCGATTACAATACTGTTCTAATGAGTGGGGACGGTCCGGCACTTAGTAATACAACTTCAACCATTAGAGTTTTGTTTGATTTTGTCTTATGGAGTTAAAACATCAACGTTCCAGTGAAATGTCTCCCCCATGTGGTCAGATTTGGTATTGTTACATGGATGAGCTTAAAGTGCTAAATAACGTTCCCTGTTGGATGTTAGATACAAAAACATCAGATTTAAAGCTAAAAAAAAAATGGTCTTGCATATGTTGAAGTAATGATCCCAGCAAATGCTATAAAGCTGTTGTCATGGAGACCAGTAGCAAAGGACAATCTCTGGTGATAGCTGTTTTCACAATTTCTGGGCATTATGCAGTAAACGTTCATGCAGAAAACAGCGTAAACAATGCATAAACAGCGTAAAAGCATGTGGAGATATTAAGGAGGTAGTATTATTTATTTTAAAAAAAACAGAAATACAAAAGACACTTTTTTGTCATTGGTGGGATTGAAAGAAAAAAAACACTGAATGAAGACAGCATGATTGCTTGTGAAGAATTCTTGAAAGCTTTTAACAAACGCTTTGGCCTTTTTATTGCAAATATTGAGAAGGCTTTTCTTTAAATACAACTTGACAGACACACTGTGTAGTCTCTCTGTAACTAACGTAAGGCTTCAAACCAGGGCTCTGTCTAACACCTCACAGTCTTACAAAACTATAAAACTAACCTGCAACAAATTGCACCTTTTCACAGTCTATAATACCTATGCCTTTTTCCGGGTAACCTCCTGTATGTAAAGCTTTTTTTTAAAAAAACAATGATTGTTTTACAACTAGTATTTTATACCCTGTTCCTCACTAACATACAAGACATAATCAAGCAAGAGTTTTTACATATCACATGGGGGATCTACTTATATTCAAAGCTTAAGCACACTAAAAAAAAAAGCAGAATTTAGAGCTGAAGTACGTTAAATATACTGGACAACTGTGGTGTACTGCAAAAAGTGCAAAGTTAGAAATACATGCTAGCATAAAGATAAATTTAAAAATGAGCCTTTTAAGTCTTAAAATGGTTCTTAGGGTTTCTGTACTATAACATTTTACCTTTTGGACTTAAAAAAGTCTTGTCATTTGCATATTTAGAATAGCTAATAAAAAATGTACCTGTGAATTTATTTATGTGCAGATTTCCCTTTTTTAAAAAAACATTTTCAGTGCCTATATATGAATATTAACATTTTATCACAATAAGTCTATTTAATTTGTATTTCTTTTATGACCCAGATTGCATATGTGCATTTTAAGTTGATACAATATTGTGATTGAACTGGTCTGTTTTTAGTTTACATCATAACTGAACTAAGACACATGCTTTACCCTGTTAATAAAGCATTTGTATAATGCATTTATTGATCTATTGTTGTATTTATTGTTTGTGTATACATAATCATATCAAGTTATAGCCAGCTTCAAAATTTAGAATTGTGTGATAGTGCAATGCTGAAGGTTTGGTTAGACTGTAGCCCCAGTAACACAGCCAATTTGTTCTGGCGCTGTAACACCTTTATTTTGCAGCTCTATGCTGTTACAATGGCGTTGAGGTGGAGTAGGGTAAGACCTTTTTCCAGTGGTTACGCCACTTTTCCGCTGTTACTCCGGAGGTAGTAACAGTGACAAAATGAGTGCTATGTTGGCATTTTGGAAAGGTGTAACAATGGTGACCAGTGATCTCTATTACTGGATTGGACGGTACATGACTTTTGACGTATCAACAGCGCCGCCATTGTGAAAAGTGCTACTTTCGTCCGCAAGCACAGCGGCTAGCAGCAATAACCAAGGGAAATATCGTTCTAATGGCATCCAGAGTTTTGTTTTTGGCTGCTACAACTATGCTAATGAACACTTCAGACAGCAGGGCATCTCCTTTCACAAGTAAGTAGTAATTTTCA
>JAOWBL010000011.1:49962-66444 GCA_028564865.1 Zenarchopterus dispar
GTGTGTGTGTATATATATATATATATATATATATATATATATATATATATATATATATATATATATATATATAATCTCCCTCTATTCTGTATGCCTTAAACACACCTACACCCTCTCATAGACACACTTTTTGGTCAGGCTGTTTTGCAGCCAGTGAGCTGCAGGCTGAGAGGATGCATATGGAACAAGCTGTCTCAGCATCCAAACGAGAGAGGGAGATGGAGAGAGAGGGAGATGGAGGGAGGGAGGGTTGGTAGGGACTGTGACGGTGAGGGGGAGAGAGCGTCGGAGTATTCTAGACCTCTCAGCCTCGGCCGCGTCACATCTCCACCGATGATAGGAAAAGTAAAGGAGGAATGAAAGCTGCGTCGCTCGCCGGTGGAGTTGGCTGGAGGTGGAGTCTGCTGCAGCCACGAGCCTCGCCTGACTCCCTCTGGATTATATCGTGCTCTGTTGTTGGTGTCCTGCTTCCCTGCTCTCACCAGCCTCTGCTGCTGCTGAATCCATCAGGATTACTGTTGTTGTGACTGCTGCTGACACATTGTTCTGGCCTTTTCACCGACTCCAGCAGCTCCGCTTCACCGCTCTAAACCAGAAGACCCTCTTTCCTCTGCTGCATATGTGCCGATAGTCGTACGGTCAAAAACGGCTTCTGGGACCACGTTGCTCCCGCCGACCGTGCCCTCCGACCTCCCTGACGTGGGTGAGGCGGCGGGCCATGAGCCCCGGGTGTATGCTGCTGTTTGTTTTTGGCTTCGTCGGGGGAGCGGTGGTCATCAACTCCGCTGTGCTGGTCTCTCTGTCTGTGCTGCTGCTGGTCCACTACTCTGTCTCTACT
Organism: Zenarchopterus dispar; assembly: GCA_028564865.1. Classification (NCBI taxonomy): domain Eukaryota; kingdom Metazoa; phylum Chordata; class Actinopteri; order Beloniformes; family Zenarchopteridae; genus Zenarchopterus; species Zenarchopterus dispar. The sequence continues at coordinate 50,801 of JAOWBL010000011.1, forward strand.
GGAGGCCTACCTGCCCTGCCTTCCTTGCCTTCCTTGCCCTCCTTACCCAGGCAAAGCAGGTACAAGCTGGATGTGTGTGTCCTGTGTTTTTTTTGGTGCATAAGTGTGTGAAATCGGCGTCGTTCACCTTTCCTTCCCATCTCCTACCTGCCATGTGGGTGTCTTATGTGAGACTACGCACTGGAAGTAGGTCAAAAGACAGGTACAGGTAGCTTGGAGTCGTTTCTTCACTGCAGATCCTTTTAAAATTAGATTCTCATGTTCATTAAGGTTGTTTTACTTCTCTGGTCAATTCAAAACACAAAGACAACGCTGATCACCATCAGTTGCCTTCTTTTGACCTGTTTCTCACAATGTGGTTGTGTGTCTATTGTTTTTGGGCTGCTGCTTGTCATTGCTGTTCGCCGGCTGTTGTGTACTCCATGGCGGCCATTGTTCCACACGCTCTGTTCAATTTTTTTTTTTTTTTTTAAATCTCTGGTGTATATTTACTGTTTTATAGGAGTTTCTGATTTTTATCTCTTGCTGGAGTTTATTACAGATCTAAAAACTCCATCAGGTAGACCGTTGTGTGTTTTGTTTTTTTGTTTTTTTTTTAAAGTTATTTTTTTCTTTGCCACAGACGGCTTGTTTTTGTTTTGCCTCATTAGATTATATGCTGATCCGTTTCCACTGCACTGGCTAATGGTCATTCAAACGTCATTTTAATTTAGATGAAGCGGATTTATTATGCGAGTGACCTCTGGTTAAGTTAATTTACAGCAGCTGCTAGACAAAACTACACTACTCGGCACTTTTTTTTTTAACTTCCTGTCACATTCTCCTCTAACTAATGAGAATGTGTCCAGCATGGTTTATAGAGGACCCCATTCACCATTCTCTCCTTATTGCGCTCTATAAATCGCATGTTCTTGTACCACACTGTGGGTACCATTCGTCTTTGTTTTAAAGGCTTTTTTACTCCCGAATACATTCATTCAATTTGGCTTAAAATGTGTACACAAACAGAATGAACTACCTCACACTTCTAAATTTATCTTGATGACCTTTTTCAGTACCTCGTAGCTCAAACTGTCTGGCGTTGACTTTAAGGCTGGCCGTCCTTATTTTTATTTTATTTTTTTTCCCCCCTTTGATACCTTGGATGCAGGAGAAGCTGCCTCTGGACACCACAGGATATGTCTGAAACTAAAGCAGAAAAAACTTTGCTTTCTTTAGAAAGAGATGTTACTCATCAATCACCCCCCCCACCCTCCTCCACCCCTCGTTCCCCCCTCTGGCTTCAGGAAACAGCGCCCCATCTCCATGGGCTTGTTCCAACTTCCTGCGAGTGATGGCGTGACCCCTGACCTCCACAGAGAACCCGTTGACACGCCGTTCGAACCATGGAGATTCAACAACGTCAGCCATCCACGGTCCAACACCAGCCTGAAGGTACGAGCCCGCTCTGAAGTCATGTTTAAAGTTCTTCCCATGGGTCGGAGCGGTTACGTCATTGCCGGTTCCCTTCAAAAGAAGTCGTAGGGACAAAAATACGAACGGCCTCTGGCAGCAAACACCAAAGGGAGAGTACATTTCTATTCAGAGAGAGAGGATTGTTCAGCGTGTCCAGAATTTTTAGTAGCTGGTGTGTGAGAGTTTGTGTGGGTTCTGGTGGCTTGAAGCCCAGGAAGTCGGAGAAGTGGTACCACTCTGGGGCCTGCCTTTAACCTCAGGGGAGGGTGGAAAGGACACAGTGTCTTCACATTGTTGTTTCTGGGACCATGCTTCCATCAAGGCTCCATCATGAATATTAATGACCATCTAATAAGTATTCATTTGTGGTTTTTACTCTAATAGATGATCAAGCGGAGATTTAACCGTTGTGACTTTGGTAACTTCTGTCAAGTCCTTGAAAATGACAAAGGTGAGAATTTCAGAAGGTCCAGAGTTACTGATCCAGTTCCTCTGACCATGTCCAGCGGTGTTTGTTCATGTGTGAACGCTTTACGTTGAAGGATTAGGGTAGAGCCAGCTGTAGCCAGAACAGGGACACTGTACCCCGGCCCGCCACTCACTGCTGCCATGGCAACAGCAGAGTGACGCCAGCATCTAATGTGAAAGACAATACTCCTTGGAGAGGGAGTGCAGTAGGTGCGTTCAGGGGAGAAACGGGAAACAAGCCCAGAGGGGAAAAAAAAAATATATATATATATATATATATATATATATATATATATATAAACAGTAAAGAAAATCAATTACTTGTCTTACTTGGTGTTTGAGAAAGCTTTATCGGGTCTTGTGCGCTACAGCTTCCATTGTGTGTTTTTTCAAGGTGACACAAGGATCAAAACAGATGCTTTGTTGTTGTCCTGATTGATTATTTTCCATCAGCGCTGCGCTATTTATAGAAAGGAGGGATGGTATTAACGGAAAAAAAAAAGAGAAAGCAGGGTTACAGCGTGAGGAGTTAGGAGCATTAGATCGGTACTGTTGACGGCAGTTTAAAGCAGGTCACATTCGGCGCCGCAAAACTTAGTTTGATGAAGTGTCATAAGAAAACTAACATTACAACAGTAAAGTCCTTAAAGTTTGAGTTTTTTCATTTGCTTTGAGTGGTTTGACATTTTCATCAGTATAACCATTGGGTGGAAGATTAATAGTCCTTAATGTCCCTTAGTTTGATGAACCATTTCCTCCAAAAAGAGATCTTCTACAGGGAAATGAACCCAATCAGGAGGCTGATGAGCACCAGGTAGACCTGTCTGGCGTGGAGAGACTTGTTGCATCAAAAACCACAAGACTAACAGAAATCTCTGCTGCTGTTGTAGTTGGGGTGCAGTGTTTGCTCATGTGTCTCTTAAAACAAACAAACAAACAAAAAAAGGCATGATGGACTCCTGCCATAAGCAGTTTATTACCGTATTTTCCGGACTATAAGTCGCTCCGGAGTATAAGTCGCACCAGCTAGAAAATACATAATGATCTCAATTGTCTTTATAAGTTTATGGTTACGTTTTTTATTTCAGTGGTAGTAAGAAGTAGCAGATACTGGCACACAAGCCTAGAGCGCCCTCTCGCTGCTGTCAGTGTGAAAGTAACGAAAATGTGAAATTATACATTTTAATATAAAAGTCGTACCTGAGTATAAGTCGCAGGACCAGCCAAACCATGAAAAAAGTGCGACTTATAGTCCGAAAAATACAGTAGTTGTTTATATTTGTAAACACTGCTGTCAAACAACATTAAAATGTGGACTAAGGACTTGGTGATTTATCACCAATTACTAACAGTTCCCGTAAAAAAAAAAAAAAAATCAAAAGAATGTCATAATAAATATTATTATGGATTACTGAGCTTGTTGTTTATATATATCTTGTGTAACTTGATGGAATAACATCGTGGATTTCCTGTTGATCTGTGTGGGTGGACGTTGTGTTTTTGGGAGTTTTGAAACCGTGGAGATAAATCAAGTTAACAGGATAACTGAACTCCAGATAATTTAATACCAGCTGGTTTAAAAATCTGTTATCACTTGTTCTGGGTCACAATTGTGTCTGTTTTAGACTTTGATTTATTGATGATTTGAGGGTAAACTTGGCTTGAATGCATCCGTTTGATTTGCGTGACTACTAACATAACTTAAAGTACCTTTTTATGACTCTAAATGAGTAATTCTCATTTCTCTGTCTCCGGACTTTGGTCCGGTTTTCCTCGACCCGTCAGGATGAGCTGGCCCACATGAACCGTGGGAACTCCAAGCCCGGCACGCCGACCAACCAGGGAAGCGTTTCAAAAAGTGGAGCCTCCGTGTCTGTAAATGAGGGAGGGTCTAAAGCCAACGCTCCCGCGTCCTCTCAGGTCGAGAACCTCAAACTGAACTCGCTGACGTCGACTCGCAGGCGTCATTCAGAAGGAGCGGGACCGCCGTCTGCTGACGATGTGTCCACTCCTGGACAAAAGCCGGGTCTTTCTACGCCACTGTCCACCGGTGTTGCCATGGAGTCCGTGGACAGAGCTCCACAGGAAGAGGAGGCTTCAGAGAGGCTCAGCAAGAACCTGGACTCTACGACGGGCAAGCCAGAGGACAGCAAGAAGATCCCAGGAGTCCAGGAAGGACAGCAGGACCAGTCTGGATGTGACCGTCAGGGGTCAGAGGTTAACGCTCTGAAAAGTGATGGTGAGATCTTCGGTTACTACATCTTTGTCTCTTTCCTCCATGTGGAATCCTGTTGTGTTGAAACTATCTAGTTTGAGTACACAAGTTGAACATTTACGGAGAAAAGCTTCAGTTTTGCATCTCTGCTGCTTCTACTAGATGAGATGGACGACATGGAGAAGTCTGAGGTGCAGGCTATCATAGAGTCAACTCCTGAGCTGGACATGGACCTTGATGGCTGCAGAGGAACCAGGTACAGGTCTGAGGTGGACCATAGCTAAGAGCTACCTCCGTACCTGGATGGTCTAGAGATGAGGGTTTTCTAGGATTTATGTATCCAGATATTTAAAAAAAAACAAAAAACCACACAAGTAGTTTTATAGGAACGTATCATCTCCATGGATACGCTTAAAACTGGCTTTTCTTTGCATGTTTATGGAGGAAGAGATGCACAGTTTTAATTTCCTGCACATGTGATGGTTCATAGTCACCATCATTTAACAACATCGTGCTGTAATACAGAAATTCAAACATGTGAAGTTAAAACAAGCCTGGGCTGATTCTCTGAGGCTCACACAGCAGCTTTCTTTGTTTTTTATTTATTTTAAAGCGCCCAGCAAATTGTGTTTCTTAGGTGACGTCATCAAACCGTAAACAAGTCAAATATCTTTGTTTTTGCTCCACAAATGAAACTTGTATTTTTGTAATGTCCCGACCCCCATGAATGTTTTTATTGCACATGTGTGGAAAGTTAAAAATTTCCTAGATTTTTCCCAGACAGAAGCATGTTCCCATGGCAACAGATGCCGCCAGCGTTTGTCTCGACAACGCTTGCCGTCCCTCCGTTCAAAGAGAATAAACAGAAAGATTAGGAGATGCTCTTGGCCTTTTTAAAATTTCTGTTTCATTATTGCGCTCTGTTGGGACCTTTAAGTGAGCTATAAATTTAGAAAAAAAGACTAATTCAAGCAATTACTGCTAAAGTGGACTGACAAGCGGCTTAATGGAGTGTATCTAGTTTTTCTTGTGTGTTTTGGCTTCATTAACACAATCCAATATCAAGTGTTTGTCTCGGGTGGAATTTACCCACTTTTAAGACCTGGTACGTACCACATGATTTTTTAAAATTAATGTCGCTTAAAAAAACGTAGCGATTCTAGTTGACGAGAGTGAAGCGGTTCAGAAACATCCCACAGGTGATTACGGCAGATCAGACCAAACAGGAAGTCAGACATGAGGAAATCTGTAGAGAATAAAAGGAATTTTCAAAATAAAACACTACAAGTGGGCTCTGAATCATAAATTAACCTGTGGAGGCTCCGTGTAAACAATTCAGAGTTTTTAAGGTTAAAACCGAGGAGAGGTTCAGTTTAGAAGCCTAAAAGCTTTTTTTATTTATTTTTTTAAACATAATTTTTCTATATATAATCTTATGAAGAACAAGAGAGAGTGAGATTTACATATTTGAAGGAGCAGACTACCTCCTGATGCTACGACTAAAACCTTTAGGTAAAGCTGTAGTCACGAAGAGTGACGGGAAACCGCTGCAACACTGACCCACGCTGTTTCCACTTGAAAAAGTGTTCACTTTGTTTTATTTCTTCAGATGACTGTTAATGTTTAATAACTTGTATTGTGACGGTTTTATCTCTGATTCGTCCTCATGAGACCCGCCCTCGTCTTTTCTCGTTTCACCTGTCCTCGTCCCGTCTCTCCCGCCCGTCCAGCACACCGACCAAAGGCGGCGTCGAGAACCTAGCGTTTAACCGTAACACCGACTCTCTGTTCGAGGAGCTTTCGTCGGCAGGAAATGACCTCATAGGAGACGTGGACGATGGCGCCGACCTGCTGGGTGAGAAGCTTTGCTCCGTCACAACTCAGGATTCAGTTTTGGCTTTTAACAAATAAATGTCTTCTTCTGTTGAATTCTCTTTTTCTGGGACTGTCGGGCTTTAAATTCCTCACAGATGAGTTTTCTGGTGTGTATTATTTTTTTAAAAAAAACTGTAGTTTTGATGTTGTAGAAGATGTTTTTTTGTATGTAGCTTCTCGTTTTGTTTGTTGTGGTTTCGATGGTAACATGTCGAGCTTTTATTGTGGATATCTAGAATTAGTTTTATTTCTGTATCCTGAAGGACAATCACACTTAAGAACAGAAAATTTCACTTTAATTGAACTAATTTTTTTATAAACTTTTTTCTGATCATCCTTCGCATGACTCTCAGATTGCAACTTTTTAGGTAAGAGTAAGTCTTACACTGTCGTGTAGGTTAGCTATAGAAATGACTTTTTCTGATGCGTTTCTCCTTGACTTTACACACTTCTTCTGATATATTAAGACATTTGTTTTTCAGGCATGGGTCGGGAAGTTGAACACCTGATCCACGAGAACGTCCAGCTCCTGGAAACCAAGTTAGTACCCAGAATCATTCCATTTTAAATATGCTCTTCCTATCGGGCTGCCATTGAATTGTATTTGTTTAGTCTCTGAAGTAACAAATGTGATAAAAGCATCGAAACGGGGCTTGAGAAGTTTTGATCTGCGAGAACATTAAAAATTAGCCACAAACAATGTTGTAAAGGGACTTAAAATAGTTGGTAAGTTTATAAAAATGATGAAAAGGAAGTTAAGCTGGCGAAAAATGGAAATATTCTTTGTTCTGGTATCGTTCTGTAGAATAAGATGCTTAAAACAGTTTCTAAAAACAATAATCCAATAAATTCAATATTCTGAAATTATTAAAATAGTTTACAGGACAAATGAAGTCAAATGAGTTAAATGAATAAATGAGCACTCCTCAGTCAGTATTTTAAATCAACTGATGTGATTTACTGACTCGCTCTTTAAACTCAGTTTGTATTTGTTAAACTTTAATACTATTGATCAGATATCTTTTTCCCAATAACGTCATCACAACAACTCAGTCTGGTCCTGCGACTTAAATAGTGTGTCTTCAGTAATCCTAATTATCACGATTCTAGACGTTATCTGCAAATGTGATGGAAATCTAAAATATTCTGAATTTGATTTTTTTTTTTAACCCCCCAAGATTTCAAGATTCTGCTAATTTTTTTTTTTTTAACATTTAAGCTCACTATTATGTCCTTACCTGCTGGTTTACTGATTTCCTATTTTATTTGCACCAATTATCAGATAATTTTGTTAAAATTCTTGGAGTTGTGGTGAAAAGGTTTTCACCACAACTTCTACAAGAACCGTCTTCTCCTGCTGCAGATCTGGACCATCTCTCTTCTAACTTTTAGGACTGCTGACCTGGTAGATCTTGTCCAGCTGAAGGACAGATACTTGGTCTAGTTCAGTGGTCTCCAGGGCTGGTGTCCAGGGCTGGTCTTCAGGGCTGGTCTCCAGGGCTGGTCTTCAGGGCTGGTCTCCAGGGCTGGTCTTCAGGGCTGGTGTCCAGGGCTGGTCTTCAGGGCTGGTCTCCAGGGCTGGTGACCTGCAGGTTTCAGATGTTTCCCTGCTTCATCACAGGTGACCGGATCATTAACAGACTTGTTCAGACCTTGATGACAAGCTGATGATGATCATTTATTAGAATCAGTTGTTGATGCAGGGAAACATCTAAAACAGGAGGACATCTAAAACTCTGAGGACCAGAGCTGAAGATCGCTGGTCTAGCTGATAACGGACCACCTGTTGAGGGCCTCGTTTACACCTTTAATTAAAACCCATCCTAGGTGAGCCTTAAGTACAGGTGTAAACTCTTCAAGGTCTTATTTGAGGATACATCAAGATCTCATCACTCACGTTTAAAGGTGGTCTGAACTATACGTGACTATTTTTAGTTTCCTGTTACATTAAGTTAAAGAAAACTGTTTAAAAATAAAAGATTGTAGCTAATTAATTTTTCCAGGCTTTAATTTTCCTTTACTCTCTGTCATTTTGTTGATCTTCTACTACGAGACATCTGATTCAGAAGTCGAAGCCAAGACGTACCTGACGGAGCCTAAAAGACCTTTCAGTTTGTTTACCGTTCCACCTGTCTGTCTGTCTGCCTGTCTGTCTGTCTGCAGAAACGCTCTGAACGTGGTCAAAAATGACCTGATCTCGAAACTCGACGAGCTGTCGTGTGAGAAGGAGGTCCTGCAAGGAGAGCTGGACGCCGTCGCTCAGGCCAAGACCAAACTGGAGGAGAAGAACAAAGAGCTGGAGGAGGAGCTCAAGAAGTGAGTCGGCCACGAGACGGTATTTGTCAACTTCAGTCATGTGACGCATACGCATGATTGGACAAGACGTGTTTGCTTCTCTGTTGCAGAGTCAAAGCAGAGCTGGAGGATGTCAAACAGAAGGTCAAGATAGAGAACGAGGACGACGTGAGTCCTTGATGATGCTTTCAGCCATTTTTAGGTGTGACATCAGTTAAATATGTCCTCGCTCACTTTCCTCGTTTCACATCTGCAGAGCGACGTTCCCACGGCGCAGAGAAAGCGGTTCACCCGGGTGGAGATGGCCAGAGTCCTGATGGAGAGGAACCAGTACAAGGAGAGGCTGATGGAGCTGCAGGAGGCCGTCAGATGGACAGAGATGATCCGGTAACGCACCAGTCCTCCATCACCAGACTTTACCAGCACATATCCAGTATTTACGAAGAGGTTCTGGTCCAGGTTCTGCTGGAGTAGAAGAAAACTGCTCTTCTGTGTTGTTTCAGGGCTTCAAAGGAGACTCCCGCTCTTCAGGAGAAGAAGAAGTCCAGCCTCTGGCAGTTGTAAGCTTCTCCTTCTCTTTTCAGTCGAGCTCCTAAATATCAAGTACATTGTGATTTATTCGTTTTCTTTCCCTTTTTTTTATGGTTTAACGGTTACTTTCTCCAGGATGTAGGTAAATCTTGAATGACGTTTGAAGTTTTCTTCTCATTAACAAACTGTCAGGGAGAACTTCATTAGATCTTTATTTAAAATAAAAAAAAGTCAAAGTTAAAACTGCTAATATTGCTAATACAGCATGCTGTCATTTTTATTTTCATCTTCTTAGTTTTAGAAGGAATGCGTTTGTTGTGAAGGTTGGTGTAATTAGGACGACTGGAAACCACGTCTGATAAGTGCGTCATCTCTACCCGTTTCTGTGTGGTCCTCAATACTCCACCTGATGTTGTTGTGGCGTCCGTGTGCAGGAGGTGTGTTGGGGGAAGGCAGCAGTGAGGGGAACGTAGTCCTTATTTCCAGATTTGTAGTTTCACAGATAGTCATTTTGAAATTAAATTGAAAGTGTTAACGGGTTAACTTGCAGCTTTTTCACACCAACGGTGACATCTTTGTTTTTTTTATTTATTTATTTTATTTACTTTGCCTGGACCAGGATAAGACGGCGTTTCTTTCTTTGAGAAGACAGGAAAAAGTGCTCTCTTTCTCAGCTAGAACCGATGTTTGACGGGTCCACTTCTTACAAACACACACTTCTGCTCGGTCCGGGTCGGTACTGGACCGATTTGAACCGTGAGCTCTTTTACGTAACGGGATGACATCATACCCTCACATCACGGTCTCCAGTCAGTGAAATCAAGAAAAACGACCAAAAAAAAAAAAACTCATTTAAGAGAGATTTAGCATTTCCTTTTGTTAGAGAAAATACTTAAAAATGCTGATTACTTTAATCAACTGTACTGGACCACTGGTTTCGTTACCCCAACAGGACGGGGCGGGTGCCCAAACTTTTGATGATGGAAACGTGAATAATTGAACTTTTCTAGATTCTGGTAACGTTAAAGTGGCCATATTCTGCTTCTCCGTGTTTTATTATTAATCTACTATGTTATGGTTGTTATCGCCAGCGTGACTTTTAAAAAAAAAAAAAAAACGAAGTAAACTTTTGTCCAGGATTCCTCATAATCACAGGATATTTTGTTTTCAGGTTGATGAGAAAGTTTCCTTATGAAGAGGATTTTTTTTAAAAAAAAAAACACTGATGTTAAATAATATATCCATCCTATTTTTTATGACCTTATATGGACATGACTACAGAGTTATAATCTTTTGTTGTTGCCGTTATTCGATTTCGTAGTGGGACTCTAACTCAGGATTTGTTGAAAACACAGCGTTTATTTTATTTATTTATTTATTTATTTTTAAAGGCAGCGTTTATATCGCGTTTGTCGTCTGTTTGACTCACGAAAGGAGCCATGAAGTCCTGGAACGTTTGGCTCCGCCCACTTGCAAGCCTCCGGAAATTCAGCCAATCAAAAAGCACTTTTCTTCAGAAATAATTGTATTATTTTTAAGTTGTGGTTCAAGCGTCTCTGGAAAAAATTAATTAGATTTCTTAAAGGAAAAAAAAAGCATAATATGGCCACTTTTACCAGTAAAAGAAGTTTTCCTTCTGGACGAAAACAAAATGAGGCGCTTGATTTTTGTGCTGAGCTCAACCGTTGGTGTGAAAGGGCTTTAATCTTGAGAAACGGGGTTTTCCTGCTTTGTGTCTACTAACATCGTGATTTGTGCATATTATTAACCTGCACCCCCCACCCCCCCTCTGCTTTCTGCCATTATGATGGATCAGCTGCTGTGGGATGGACCTGGTCGGGGTAATTTATGGGAATACGTTCATCAGTGTGTTAGCTAGCATGGTGTGCTAGCATGGGAGAGGAGCGCTTCTACTCGTCTGCCGCTTGTGTCCACCCCTCTATACGTTTGTCTGTTTGTGTGTCCCCCTCTCCCCCCTCTTTCCACTTCCCCGTCCTTACACCTCCAGTTTCAGCCGTTTGTTTAGCTCGTCGGGCGGAGCGGGGAAGAAGCCCGCCGGCGAGGCGCCGGTGAACGTCAAGTACAACGCGCCCACGTCCCAGATCCAGCCGTCTGTCAAGAAGAAGAGCAGCGCCCTGCAGCAGCTGCCCAGCGACAAGAGCAAAGCCTTCGATTTCCTCAACGAGGAGTGAGTCGTAAAAACTACATCGACTTAAATAAAGTTACAGGAAACTTGCAGGTAAACAGGTCGACTGTTTTACCACCAGCTGGTTTCCTGGTCGCAGAAGAATAAACACCGACGCCTCTGGAGATCACCGTCAAACATTCCCTTCTTTATTATTTGCATCAATACAAGATATTTTTCCTTTTTAAGTATTAAAACATTACATTAAGAATAAAGTCGAACATTATTGATCCCACAGTGAGGAAACTCACTTGTTAAATCACCTCAAAAGATAATATAAAGTAGAAATAAGTTTTTGACTCATTCTCATTCTTGCAGTTTGATTCTGATGACTGGTCTTTATTTCTCTTCATTTCTCATTTGGGAGAAAATGAGATTAGAGTTTCACACAAACGTTAAACTAAATTATGGATGAGTTGAATTTCTTTAGAATCACTTCAGTCGGTCGATCAAATCGTACACGAGGATGGATATGAGTTTTATTTAGGAAACTTCAAAAGAAAAAAAAATTGTGAATGTACATTTGTGACTATTAGATATTTACAAAACTTCTTCAACCGATTAATGGAGAAATTTTCATAAATGTCCAAAAGACTTAAATGTATATATTTGGGTATTTTTGTGTCTGGATTCAAAGAGGACGTATTTAAATCAGAAAATGACCCAAAATCTTAAAATTATCCATCACTTTGAAAGCCAGTGCTTTTATTTATCACTTTAATTTATTTAAAAGCACAGGGGAAAAAAAGGGTTTTAAAAAGTAAAATAATTTCTAAAAGCCAGGGTAACTTCTTTCTAGTAAACATGTCAAAATCAGACAGTTTTCAGAGTTTGTTTTATTTAAAAAAAAAAATGAAAGTAAAACAAATGCGAACAAAAATACTTAATTTTACTTCTGACAAGTGGAATTTCTGGATTTTTATTTGACTTGAAGAGTCATGAAAGCATCTTCAACCAGATGTTTGATGACGCATGTTTGACCACGTAGAAGAAGAAGAAGTTTGATGTTGTTGCTGGTTTGTCCTTCAGACCTCCAGCTGAGAGCACCAAGTCCATCCGCCAGCAGAAGAGGGCCCAGTACCAGCAGGTCAAAGCTCACGTCCAGAAGGAGGACGGCAGGGTTCAGGCGTACGGCTGGAGCTTACCTAAGAAGTGCAAAGTAAGAAGATCACGTCTGCTGTTTGTTGGATGAATCGTCAGAAAAAAACAAAATAAATCATAATTCAGATCTGCTGCATCTTTGTCCTTTTAGGCCAACGGCGGTCAGGCAGAAAACAAGATGAAGAACCTGCCTGTCCCCGTCTTCCTCAGACCTCTGGATGAGAAGGATCCTTCCATGAAGGTGCTTCCTCCAACTTTGTGGATTATTTGTCGTCATATTAGGCAATATGTTGGATATTGATTATTTTTTCTGGAGCCAGACTGACTTATTAGCCATTTCCTGATTTCTAAATGAAAGCAAAAAAATTAAAATAAAATTAAAAAACACAAAAAAAACCCCCAAACATTAGGGGTGTCAGTAATACATAGTTTGTCCACTAGAGGGCGGTGTAACGTCCTGTTGGAAACAACCTGAACTTTTACATATTTTATTGCTCAAACAAGTTTCTTTCTAAACTTTTTGTATGTGTTTTAGTGACTCATAAATATAAAATACCCTAGCTATGTGAAATAGTGATCTAATTATGCCAATTTAAATGTCTCTTTTGCAGATTTTTGGTCAACTTTAACGTACTTTACTGAGTGTTTTTAGTCATTACTTTTGCTCTAACTGTGTCTCTGTGGTTCAGCTGTGGTGTGCTGCTGGCGTGAACTTATCTGGAGGCAAAACCAGAGATGGTGGGTCGATCGTGGGGGCCAGTGTGTTTTACAGTGACGCCTCCGGTCCAGAGAGTCCAAGAAAGAAGACGGGGTCTCAGAGTAGTCTGGATAAACTGGATCAAGAGCTCAAGGTGTCCGCTCACAGCTCCATTCACGTGTTCAGGAACATCTGAGGAGTGCACATGATGATGCGACGTGTCCACCGTCGGCTGTCTTTGCAGGATCAGCAGAAGGAGTTCTGGGAGCAGGACGAGTTATCGTCTCTGGTGTGGATCTGCACCAGCACCGAGTCCAACTCTAAAGTTGTGGTCATTGACGGCAACCAGGCCGGGAACATCCTGGAGAGCTTCCTCGTCTGTAACTCGCATGTCCTCTGCATCGCCAGTGTACCAGGTTCGATATAAGCAAGTAATTTAGTAGACGTCCGTGGAAGTATTTTTATTTTGTTTATTTATTCGAGTGTGTTGGTAACAATCAGGAGCCAGAGAGACGGACTACCCGGCTGGAGAGGAAGTATCTCCGAGCTCCGAGGCAGGACCGGGAGGAGACGGCAGCTTACAGGAAACCGCCAGCAGCTCAGCGGACGGCGACAGCGTCCTCGGAGGCATCACGGTGGTCGGCTGTGAAGCTGAGGGAGGATCAGCTGTTCCTCACACGGCGGAGAGTCCAGGTAAACAACCAGGAAGTTTTTTTAAATTCATGATTGTGAATCTGGCTCATTCACGCGATCCTCCACAGAACCCAGACCAGCAGAGGAAGCCACCGAAGCGACGGAGACCGACGTCGGACCTGCCGACCGCCAAGGAAACCTGAGAGGCGTCTACACGGAACACGTCTTCACGGATCCACTGGGCGCTAAACAGACCGGAGAGACGCCAGCCAACTACACGCAGAAGTAACCCGGAGAGGCTCAGTACTCCACACAGTCAGATCAATCAGTCTGTGACCATAACTGAAGGAATACGGCAAAAAAAAAAACAATCTTGATGAAGTCAAATAATGTGCCGTATTTTCCAGACTATAAGTCGCTCCGGAGTATAAGTCGCACCAGCTAAAAAATGCATAATGAAGAAGAAAAAAAACATATATAAGTCGCTCTTTTTCACATCGTTGTCCCTGCTCTGATGGAGAGAAGGTTGCGTTGCATGAAGCGGTAAAATCCAAGAAGATCCTCCTGCAATGTCATTTATCTTCATCCTCATGGCAACTGCTTGGGCTTAGAGACGCAACTGCAGGGCTGACAAGCCTCTCGGCAGCACGTTATTCCAGCACCTATTTGGGAACTTGTTCGTCCAGCTGTGACCATCTAGCTTTTAGCCCACAGTTAGCTTTTTTTTGTTTGTTTTTTTCTTCATTGCAGTTCGAGTATCTTCCGCTTTTCCCCTCACAAGTTTATCGCTCACTCCAAACTTTCTGCCTGCTGCTCGATTACCGTTTTCGGCTCCATATTTCAGTACCTGCAGCTTGTAATCTTCAGAATATGATTTTCTTTTTTTTTCTTTTTTTTTTTTGAGTGGGGGAGCATTTGTGTTCAGTGTTTCTCAATTGTCTTTATAAGTTTATGTTTACGTTTTTTATTTTCAGTGGTAGTAATAGGAGTAGCAGATACTGGAACACAAGCCTAGAGCGCCCTCTGGTGGCTGTCAGTGTGAAAGTAACGAAAATGTGAAATATATTTTAATATATGAGTCGCACCTGAGTATAAGTCGCAGGACCAGCCAAACCATGAAAAAAGTGCGACTTATAGTCCGAAAAATACGGTACTGTCTCATTTTCATGAACTCAGAAATAATACGTTTTGTATTAGACACATGAAAACCTGGTGGTCTCGTTGCCCCTTGTGAGCAGGGAGAGCGACCTCCTGAAGGACGGCGTGAGCTCCAACCCCGACCAGGAGGACCAGGACCTGATGATGGAAGAGGCCCAGAAGATGAGCAGCGTCCAGCCCACCATGTGGCTGGGGGGGCAGAACGGATGGTGAGTTTCCTCAAGCCCGGGTACTTTTCTCCACCCGTGTGCATCCAGGTAACTAACCACACCTCTGACCGTAGCGTCTACGTCCACTCCTCCGTGGCTCACTGGAAGAAGTGTCTCCACTCCATCAAGCTGAAGGAGTCCGTCCTCGGCATCGTGTAAGTTTATTTCACCAAACGGCTTCTGGAGGTTTTGATTTCCTTTCTCACCGATTGGTTTTAAACGCCCGCAGACACGTGAAAGGACGCGTCCTGGTCAGCCTGTCTGACGGCACGTTAGCCATTTTCCACAGAGGAGTGGGTGAGAGAGCGCCGACTTCGCTTCACCTTCTCTTTTAAAATGTCTACCTGGTTCCTAAACCGTCTGGGTTTTTTATGGTCTCGGCTTGTTGTTGTCAGACGGACAGTGGGACCTGACCAACTACCATCTGCTGGACCTGGGGAGGCAGCACCACTCCATCCGCTGCATGACTGTAGTCCACGATAAGGTCTGGTGTGGCTACAGGAACAAGATCTACGTTGTTCAGCCCAAAGCCATGAAGATAGAGGTAAAGTGAGATCCCGCACCTCGGGAGTTTGGGGATGATTTTTTTGGTGACGTTAACTGAGCTCTTTGTGTTTTTGACCCACTCCAGAAATCGTTTGACGCCCACCCACGTAAGGACAGTCAGGTGCGTCAGCTGGCCTGGCACGGCGATGGGATCTGGGTGTCCATCAGACTGGACTCCACCCTCAGGCTGTTCCACGCCCACACCCACCAGCACCTCCAGGATGTTGACATCGAGCCCTACGTCAGCAAGATGCTGGGTGAGTCTGCGGTCACCAA
>JAOWBL010000011.1:160571-181883 GCA_028564865.1 Zenarchopterus dispar
CACTGCTGCATAGTGTTTCTGCTTGCTTTTGCTAAAATACAAATTTACTTTCACACAAGTGTGTGAAGATGCTGCGGCAATAATATTTAGTGAAAACCCAACTCTGCTGAGTGAGTGTGTGTGTGTGTGTGTGTGTGTGTGTGTGTGTGTGTCTTGTAATTGTGATTTTTGGGGACATGCCACCCAAATACACACAGTGCTATTGGGACATTTTGTTTTATGAGGACGGGGTATTTAGAACTTAAATTCAAAACTATCTAAGGAAAACCTTTATAGTCATTTTTACTGAGTTATTAACTGATAAGATTAGTATCACTGTAGATAGGAAAATACACAAATACATACTTCTACAAGGTTTTAAAACCTTGTTTCTATTTACTTCTGTGCACTTCTTTGACAAGTCCAGAAGTTCAGTCATTACCATAGAAATCTTTAAACCCCAAAGTTTTTTGGTGCACCCCCCTCCAGATACGTATTGGTACATTTTAGTTTTCTTGATGGATTTTGGTGAGAACAAATATGCTGTACTAACAGGATTTCTTTCAGTTGTTTGACTATCGTCATTACAAAAGTAGTTTCTCTGCCATGACAGCAGCAAGTAGGCATTAGCAGTGTTAGCATCGTTAATATTGAATTAACTTAAAATTGTAATTCCTCTCTATGAACACCAGGAGGCGCGCTCTGTATTTCATATGATTGAGCTAGATTAAGTGGAAATGAGATTCTTGATAATTACTACTGTGAAACTGGTCAACACTTGACTCCTTTTTGTTACCCCTCACACACTTTGTAAATTCAAACATGGTTTATCCAAAAGTGAGAATCCAGGTTTCAGAGTAATTCTTATCTACATGTTAGTCTTCATGTTCAGTATCTCAAAAGTGTTAGTAAAGTTTCCGTGGTGACTCTGTCCTTTGTTGTCACAGTTATGAAGTATGAACTACAGATAAGAAATTACACTACTAAGTGTAGTGAGCACATTTATCCCCTCACCCCCAAAAAAACATACAATAGATGTGTGGAGTACACTGATAGCATAAGCCATCTCCTTTATTCAATATACATCAGGCTGAAATTAAGTGAAGCTGTCTTTTAGTCAATAATCCAAACTCCTCCCCTCTTCCTTTGTACTCTCTCTCCTCTCTGTGTTCTTGCTGTCCTTGAATTAATGTTTCTGGTAAAAGCTTCTTTGATGTTCATTTTTTAGTTAGTTTTAGTTGTGTTCCTCCTTTCCTCATCATGCCCTTCCTCTTCTTTGTCCTCTACATGAACAAACTGCATGAATTTTCTGAGTAGCTTTTTGATGCAGTTACCCCTAAAGTACTAGCATGTTTTTTTTTTTGTATGGTGAAGGATACACACTAACACTCTGGAGGTGTGTGAAAATATGCAAATCTGGGTTGATCACACAGATCTGTAGACAAACTGTTGATTCCTGTATAAGGGGGTAAATCCAGCTTGATTCAATCCTGGAGTAACAGAACATTGTAGTTCCTTCTTTGACCACTAGGTGCTACCTCCAAAAGGGAGCCATTTTCTGTTGGACATTGGATCAACTATACAGCGGGAAAAAAAACATATCTACAACCTGGAAGGGTCCAGGTCATGGTTGGGGTCTCGCCACTCCTGCTGTTGGTTTGTTTCCCTGACCCGCCGAACCGGGCCAAGGCTAGGCTACCGACAGTTGACTGGCAGCTCAGGTGGAGCTTGGCTGGAGCTCAAGCAGTCCTCATTTTGGCCCTAGCAGTCTCTGTCGGGCATATCTTGATGTTTGTATTTAGAAGTAAAGCATCTTCTTGTCGTCTCTGGTCTTTTTTTCTTCCCCGTGTGTGAGTGTGGGGAGGCTAAACGGACTGAAGTGGGAGGTTATCGCTCACAACTGTAGCGATCTGAGACAGGCCTTTGAGCTGGATCATTAACTGTGTAATCAGTCCCGATCGAGTGGTAATAGCTGCTCATCAGAGCCTCCTCTGCTTTTTCATTTTATGGGGGTGACTTTTCAACACACACAAACACCCAACATAAAAGCAATGTGACCCTGCTGTGATAAGATCCCACATACAAGTCATAAACTCCAGCGACATGCCACATAACCTCCCACACACACACACACACACACACAGCAGGGTATTATGTGACAGCAGATAATTTATTTCCAATCATTTATAAGTAGTGTAGAGGAGCGGAGGCCTGCCTTTGGACGTCAGCCGTCAGTTACATCCAGTTACACCTGCTTGACTGTGATAAAACTTCGTAGGTGTCCAGTACCTTCATAAAGGCAATTGCAAGCTGTCAGAAACATTTGTGTGCCCCTTGTGGATCCCTGGTGGGGTTTTTTGTCTTTGTCTAGCAGACATTTATTGCTTTACTTCTACTACCAATAAGGATTTGTAGTCGTCTCATGATGACTGTTGAGCAGTAATTTATTGGCTTTTTGAGAGCCCGTGCATATTGACGCAATACAAATGAAAGTTAAACATGTGGGGTTACAACCACAGTTATGTGGCTCAGTTTTAAGATTTTACATGTACAGGTTTATCCAATCTCAACAACAACAACCTATGACAGCACACCATGTCATTATTAACAAAAACTGAAACCAAAAAGCATAAAACTGAATGTCCACTGCATTTGAGGGATTTCTGCACATGAAATTTTAAAGTGCTTTGAATTGTCTTGTACTATACAAATAAACTAGTCTTATCATAATTAAATGTCTAATTCATCCAATGCGTGAGACTAATATCACCATTAATAATAATATGATACAAAAAGTGTTATCTTCAGCTTATTGCTAATAAACGTGCTTTTAGAAGCAATTAAATCATGTCGCGTATGTTATTTCTTTCACACATCCCGTTTGGATTTAATTTTCTTGTTAAATAACATGTAATGTGTTTTATGTTCTTGTTCTATTTAAAGAGTTTCTAAGAAGATTAAATTATTATTTTTACTGCACGCTGAAGCGTGCACCTTAAAATTGACCAGTGAACGTTACTTTTTTCACACGACTGTGCAAATACAGGGATAAAGAGAGGGCGATAGCTGTGAAAACACAAGTCAGCCTGCAGGGCAGCTCTGATTAGATAAGTGACAAACGACGAACAGAAATGGGTGGAAGGTGGCGGAGGGTGAAGCTGCATTTACATTAGGCTGAATTGACTCTGAATCCAAGCGTCCTGCTGGGATTTACTGTTTACAATGAACACGCTCTGATTAAAATTGTCCTATTTTTTTTTAAGTGTAATGAAGAAATATTTATGTAACAAACAAGTTCAAAATTGAAAACTGTCTTGGTAAAAAGAAGAAAATGAGCAATCGAAAACAACGCTGCCCAGTGGAAGTCAGAACAGTCAGGATCTCTCCGACCCAAGTAGACCTCAGTGATCAGTGATGTCCGTGGTTACCAGAAACGTTTTAGCCTCTGTCTAATAAAACTTTATATGCTGCCAGACTGGACACAGCAAATTGAAAGCAAATGATGAAGATTAATTTAATCAATCTTAAGGTGATTCACAACCCTCTTTTATTGCCATTTCTGTTGGTGAATCTCACATGTCATCTTTAATGGGACGCGTTATAAAAAAATCAATTTTCTATGTTTGACAGGGATATTAAATATCTGAAGTGATTACAAAGTCTGAAACTCAAACATAACACAAACTTGTCACTTTGTTTAAAGCTGTTTCCAGCTGTGTGAAGTCCAGTTCTGTAGGGATGCTGATGCTGCTAACGGCAACTCGCTGCAACCATGGTAACATAACGCTCTTCACTTATAACCTGCACTGTCAAATAATTAATCCTGTTATTCACATTGTGCAAGTTAGATTCAAAAACCCACCACAAGCTGAAATATTTCACCACATTTAAAGTCTGGAAAACACTATAAGGAGGAGTGTTGCAACTATGTCAGAGATTATGGAGTTTCCAAATAAAGAAAATATCTCATAATTAATAGTAAATACTTACAAGATCAATGAAGTTTGCAAAATAAATTGTGGGGAAGTGACTCTACATTAACCAATAAATAAGTGTCTCCACCCTCAGTAATTCTTGATACCACACCTCCACAGATAAGAAGGGGAAGACGTTACTCTAAAAAGGTCCAGTTCTATGAAAGCAGAGGTTCTTGGCCCTCTTAACTCTTTTCTTAAACCCTCAGTGAGGAACCTTGACATAGTAAATCGCTGGTTTGTTCTTATTTTTATCATTTAAAAGAAAAGCCGAGTCCAGTTTTGTCACAATCTTAGATGATCATTCATGCCTCCCTTTCATTTTGTCTCAATTATTGTAATTCTATAATGACATGTTTAAGTTTAAAAAAAAAAACCACTGGAACATCTTCAGGTTGTCCAGAACACTGCTGCAAGGCTAAAAACAATTTTTTTCCAAGTATGCACACATCACCCCTTTACTCTGCCAGCTGCATTGGAAAATAAAATTCTGCTCTTAATGATCAAGCACCAACAGATCCCCGAGATCACATGATCAAGGTCTACTAGTTGTGAAGAAAACACTAAAAACCAAAGATGACGGAGCTTTTGCAGCAGTGATCTCTTTTAAAAAGCAGCTAAACACTTATCTTTTTAAACTTGCTTTTGCTTAGTTTTATCTGTTTTTGTATGTTGTGTTTTGTGCTGGGTTTTATTGTGAATCCCTTTGTGATTTTTATCTTGAAAAGGTGCTATATGAATAAAGTTTACTTTACTTTTGGCGTGCAAACTTGAACCAGCCGAATGTTTCAACCCCAATCGAACCGGGTCGTAGTGAGTTTACCGGCCAGTTAGGCGTGAATGTAAGTCACAATGTCCTGAGGCATAAATGAAATGACGTGTTTTGGTCAAAACGAGTACAAAAGCTCCTGCTTTAGTTATGGTAGCTCTGTCACCAGCTGATTTTAGAGGTTGGGAAAAAAAAAAACACTTTTATCCAATCAGAAACTCAAATGATAGCAAAATCGGCAGTCTTATCCTTCAGTTTGCTGTGTTGTGAGGTAGCTGCTTTCAGAGCCAGGAGGATCTCTGAGGTGGTGTCATGCATGCTCTCTGCCGTAGTGGTGAAATATACTTTGACAGTAATCAAGGGTAAACTTTTTTTTCCAAACTTGTGTTTTGCAGGGTAGCGTAATGCTTTTCTCCCACTGAATATCCACAAACGTGGCTGTCCACATGGACAAGTTGGTCTGAGTAAACACTGGAAAATATGTCTAAAATCAGCCCTTTTCCTTACATCTGATCCCTTGCTCTGTTTCTCCTTTTTGTTTGTTTTTATAAGAAAATGTGTCTGATAAACTAACCAAATGCAACCACAGTGTGAATTAATAAAAATAATTGCAGCAACCCAAATGATTTATAGATAGATAGATACACACACAGCAGATGGAATAAATGATCTACACTAGTGTTTCTTTTTGCAGCCTGTGTTCCTGTAATTTCTCATTTTATTATGTAACATTTGCATATAATGTATGCAATGTGCTCATGTTGACTCTTGTGTTGGTTTTTATCCAGTAAAATCATGAGTTTCTCTGTTAATCTTTTGTGTTTGTGCCAATGGCTCTATAGGGCAGATCTTAATCCAGATATTGCTTTTGAAATATGGCACCACATTTCCTGCTATTGTTGCTAAATGAGCCCACTGAGCATCTGTTTCTCCACATCCTAAAATCCTGTTTGACACCCGCACACACAAAAGGAGTAAATGTATTTCTTCACACTGCTTCTATGGAAACAGTTTGATTGTGTGAAGCCACATTTTCTTAACATTTAACTACTGAGTATTCGAGTTGTTTTCACTCCACACAATTTTAAGTTTGATTTTTCCTGTCTCTGAGCTCAACAAAACGCTCAAAGGCAAATTTGTGAGCGACATGTGTTTAGTCAATTATGTGTGAACTATTCAAAGACATTTCAGAGTCTCCCAGCCATCACTGATGGTGGACAGATTTCTTGCATGCCAACCGTCTGGAGCCCTGAGGTGACTTCCTGTTCCTACTTCATCAGTGAAACCATGAAATGATGTCCTGGTGAGGAAGGGAAACCTGCAAACCAAGGGGGATCTGCTGTGGAGATAGACAACAAAGGGGCAGCAGCCGCATGGCAAACTAAAAAGGTCTGGACCCAAGTAAGTCAGCAGGATTTAACTGAACCTCTGCAAGACCACAGGTGGGTTTTATGATGATTCACACAAGGCAAAATGAGGAAGCACCACTCATTTCCATCCATCCACACTCCCCTCCCTTCTTCTTCCTCTTCAGGGTTATAAGAGTCTATCCCAGCTGCCTGAGGAGAACGTACATGGTCTACCCTGGACAGTGCTTTTTCCTCAGAAAGTCCTGTCTGAGCTTTCTGAGTACTGTCTACTCAGACAGTACTCAGAAAGTCCTGAGTACTTTTTACGACCTATTTTGTTAATTTTCAAGCTTAAAAACACCTGTTCTGCATTATGCATCATTTGCAGTCTCTTGTCAGGTGGGTTTTCTTGACAAAATAAGTGACCAAGTCGCTGTCCTGTAATCCATTACCCTCAGATGATGATCTGTAATTAAACACCTCAAGGAAAGTTAGGTCAAGACATTTGGGGTCTCTAGTTGACTAAAAATGACAATTTTTCATTTAAACAAAAAAAAAAACTTCTTCGAAGTCATATAAGAAGTACAAAAATGACAAAAGTCTCCCATTTAGCCAACAGTTTTGTTAGTTTTTGGATTCTGTGTAACCTATAGCAGCAACATAAGGCCAAAGACGGCGTTTAGCTTGAGTCAGCCCTCCAGGAGCCGACATTGTTTGATGACGCTGCCTCGTGGAATTACTCCACTGGTGGGTGACATTGACCCTGACACCATTGGTTTAAAATAATGTCCCCACTGGGACAAATGGTCATTGCTGTCTGTCTTTTTAGCTGTTGATTTATTCACTGTACGACTGTCAAGTGAGACGGCGGGGTTGCTCTGTCAGTGTCTAATATGTCTTAAGTCCCAGTGTTGCATGTGTCAGATTGTGGCACACGCCCCTGTAGCATGGAAATAGATGGCAAAGGGGTTGGAGAGGGAGCAGAACACATTTCCTGCATACCTCTCCGATGCCTGTTCTCTCCGTCTTCACCCTCCCACTTGGAGCTCTGGAGCGAGAGTGCCTCACGACCAGCATGTTCCCATCTCCCTCTCTACACCCCTGACACTCTCTCTCCCCTCTCTCTCTTTCCCTCTCTCTCTTTCTCTCTCTCTCTCTCTCTGTTACTCTCAGTCAAAGGCAGGATTCTCCGTAACCAGCTGGAGCTTATTGCAATCCTCATCATCATTTCATTGATGTCCTCTCTTTTCCCCCCTCCTTTTTTTTAAGCTTTTTTTTTTTCCTTCTTGGAATTGGATTTCTCAGCTGCCGATGTCACGGCTGACATCATCTCCTTGGATGCTACAAGAAGGTGCACAAAGGTTGGAGCAAATGGAAAAGAAGAGAACTTTTACTGCTGCAATCAGCGTACCTTTCCTGCGACTGTCGGCACTTCACATTTGATCACTTCCCTTTGAGAGACGAGTCAACAATGGACCTGGATTTGTTTTAATGAATGACTCATTTGGGTTATCTCTCCACCTGAAGACTGCTGGTGATAGATTTCTTCTTTTCCTTTTTCGTTCCACCTGTATGTTTCACCTCGAAGTTGCTCTGTAGGATATGTGGGGACTTTTATGGCGTGTGAAATTTTTTCACTAAGTGTGAAGTTTAGAGGAGCAAAGTGAGACAAAGCATGGCTCATGGAACCACAGCTGAGTGTTGAACCCTTCTGTCGAAGACGACAGTCCAGGTAAGAGTGCATGTAATCCAGCTCTTATCAGTTTGCAGACAGATTCCTAATTTTCTCAGAAAAATCTTCCCCTGTGTGCAGTAAAAGTAGGAGGCATGTCAGCTATTGAGGGCTGATGTTTAATATTAACCAAGTCTGAATTCATTTTGGACATCCACTTTTTTTCACAAAATGTGCATACAGTACTTTATAAATGATTTGTTTCCGGGTCTTGACAGCTGTGTGTTAGTCCTGCCAAATGGGAGACCTCTGCAACGTGGTGAGAAAGTTTCTTCAACAGTTGCATCAACTGTCACAAATCTGGCTCTGCTATTCTGGATTAAAGTGCATTACACTGGTAGTATTAACGGGATTTTTGTGCTTAAGTTGGGACTTTAAAAAGACTCCTGTGTTTAGGAAGGCCCAAGCCAAGCTGAAAATACCTGAATGCCAGGCTTCAGTTCTGGAAATCAAGGCAATCCAGGCTTTCAGTACTGAGTTGTACCGGACGGGGCAGACTTTAATCCAGTACTGAAGTCAATTATTCATTTGGGGTATGTAAATGTCTCCAGGGAATTAGCATGGTTTTCCCCCCTTTTGCATTTTGTGGGTTTGTAGCATCATCAATTTGTGACACACAAACAAAAAACATAAATCTAGGATAGGTGGGTCAGTACAACTTTCATTATGCCATTTGCAAAACTTACTTTAATCATGTGTGAATCAAAATCAATTATACTTGGACCTACTAGTAGGAAAATATCCTCAGAGAAAATCATGTGGGCCATGCTAAGTATCCCCTTGATTCAGCCACTCAGAGATCCACCAGCAGCAACAACTCAGTTGTTGATTCCTATAAGATTAATCAACCTTTCACATGGGGGAATTTCAGCTCATTAATTTTTCTTCAGTTTCCACAACATTGCTTCAGTTGAGATGTTTGGGCATTTGCTAAGACAGCATTTCAATTGCCTCGAGGTTTTTGTGTTTGGGTTTCACCAAGCATGGTAGTGGGTACTGAAGCTGAACAGGTCCACTTTGGTGTTATCTATCCGGAGGACATTGTAGCAGAAGTCTTGTGGTTTGTTCAGGAAAAAATTTGCAAATCTCATACAGGTTCCCATGGCAGCCTTTCCAAACCAGACTTGATCAGTCTCTTGTTAATTGTGCTTTCATGGATTAACTTTTAATATGCTGGAAAGACTGACAACAGTCTTGACGCTTTCTGTGAATATTTTTACTTGAACAGTAAACACCAAACAAAATTGCTTAGAAATGCTTTAAGAACCATTTCAATATTGATTTGGCACAACAGTTGCTTCTTTAAGACCATTCCTTTTTCCCTGTTGGCACACAAAATCAGCAAACTGCCAAAACATCTGCTTTTATAGAGGTCTGAACACCTGGTTATGATCAATCCATCAAGGACCAATGATCAGCAGCACCTGGCTGCAATTTACCCAATTAAATCATATGGAAGCACTAAGAGGGAACTTTTGCATACAAAAGTTGCCAGTAAGATTTGTATTTTTTTGGCTTCATTTGTGTTAATTGAATAAAGAAATGCTGAAAAAGTTGTAATTTACATACACATTTATATGTTCTCCTTCTGTTCTTTGTGCTCCCAAAAAAGCTCTGACCATCCAGGGTCTGGACAAAGGACTTCTGTGAGAGTCTGGGCTCTTTGGTTCTGGCATCTTAGCTAAAGATGCCAGAACCAGAGTGGGTTGTGGACTATGGTCTCAGTGGATTGGGATTGCTTCCCACAGACACCATCGGGTCCCTTCAGATTGGTAGTGGTGGAGTTTGGAGACCAAAAGAACTCCTCAGATTCTTTTCTATGTTTAACTGTCAAAGGGGAATGATGCTGCCATGTTGGGGGAGTGAGTGGTCCACAAAAACTTTTATTCACTGCCAAAATTACATTCATGTGAATGTGAGGATGGATGTTTTCCCAACAACACACTTTACTGTTACAAAAAGAACAGCATGCTTTTTATATGTCTAATGTTGGTCAGTTTTTTGGCAGAATTTTTTTTTTCCACTGCAGTGTTCATTCACATTTTGTCTTAAGGTCCAGAATATAACTCTCTCTTGTATTTTGATGCCACCATGAATATTTAATTTCGATCAGACTGCTTTGCTCTTAATATTTCTTCCAGGTTCCAGTTTTTGCCCAAGCATTATTTTTAACGAGTAAATTGTAAAAACTTTCGTAACCCACAAAAACCTATGTAGCTGTGTCATTGGGCCTTATTTTATTACTTTCAAAATAAAAGTCCAGCAAATTGGCATGAATTCTGAGCTATTTTTAGAGCTTCACTCTAAAGTGCATGGGCAAAATGAGCACTTCCATTATCCTCAGAGAGAGACAGTAAGGACTCTACTTCTACGAGTATGCTGTGAGAGACTGAGACTTAGAAAATGAATGCTATAAATGGAACCCGATAAGAAGCTTTTGCATTAATGCAAGCCAATCTTGTCATTGTCAAATGACACATGTCAGATATGGTGAATGAGAATGACAGAAAATTGGCCGGTATCTTTCACACCATTTAGAAAATGCACTTCCATTAAGTAGTTGTTCTGGATCAGGGTTGTATAAATCTTTTTCATACCTTTCCACCCATCCAGGCATGGCAACAGTGCCCATGGAGCCCGTGGGAGTCCTGATGGACAAGAGCGCCAATGCTACTGACCCACCTCTGAGCACACATGAAGATACAGCTGCCACCTTTACCATTGGGACCATCCTCTCCATCATGTGCCTCATCGGAGTTTCAGGGAACATCTACACTCTGGTGGTCATGTGCCACTCCATGAGGACTGCGGCATCCATGTACATCTATATTATAAACTTAGCTTTGGCAGATCTGCTGTATCTTCTCACAATCCCCTTTGTGGTCTGCACACACTTTTTAAAGGGATGGTACTTTGGACATGTGGGGTGTCAGATACTGATCAGCATGGATTTCCTCACCATGCATGCCAGCATCTTCACACTGACAATCATGAGCACGGAGCGCTATTTTGCAGTGCTCAAGCCACTCGACACGGTCAAGCGGTCTAAAAGTTACCGGAAAGCTATAGCTTTGGTGGTCTGGATAGCATCGCTAATTCTCACCCTACCAATGATCGTGAGCATCCAGCTGACGACGGTGGGCACCAAGGCTATGTGCCAGCCCACTTTATCCCCTCTGTCTTACAAGATTTATCTCTCCTTCCTTTTTTGCACGAGCATTGTTGCTCCAGGACTGATAATTGGCTATCTCTACATCCAGCTAGCACGCACCTACTGGATTTCACAAACAGAAACATTCAAGCAGACCAAGAAACTACCTAATCAAAAGGTCAGTACAATAAAAGACATGGACTTTCTTGTGGTGTTTTGTCTTTTAACAGTCATTATGAAATATATGTGCATCGGAAATTTATATGTGCTCAGTGAAAACTTCAAGGGAGCCCTCTTCCCAACAAAGTAGCTACATCCTGGTTACTTTTATTTCACTATGGGACGAGGTAGATTTGTCAAAGCCACTTCACTGCTTGTATGAGTCATGGTTTGGGCAGTGACATGGCTTGGCCGGGAAAAAGAGGTTCACTACTTCAGTATTATTTGGAGTGACTGTTGTTATAATTGAAAAAAATATAACATCAAAAACCTTGTTGAAAGGAGTAAAAGCTTTTTTTAACCTGTCCAACCACTCTAACCTCTTCCCTTTGAACACATTGTGACTCTGTTTGAGCCTCTTACCATGATGAAAGATACACTAATGTATATTAATGTAACCAAATACTATTTTTTATCTTGGTAGCAACTATGACGTCAATATAATACCAACAATTTTTTTTAACACTATGAAGAGCAATTCAATGAAATGACGTCAAAGTACACAACTTAATCGATATCATCATATTACAAATTGAATTTTTTTTTTTTCTTGGAAATTCTGAATTTCTATTTCGTCTAGAACTCAAATACAAGAAATGAGTCTGGACCTGTGGACTAGGTGGCAGTAGATGGGCATACAACCAATCAGACAATCAGAGTGACAGCCAGATTAGTTTCAACAAGAGGCATCCAAAAATGGCATAAAGTGGTGTAAGAACATTGGGGTTTTTTTTGCAAAGTTAATCTGGTATGACTGCTCAGGCTACTATGACAAGACTCAATCCTACCAAATTTCCCTGTGAGCTGGTGCTTCCTGTTGGGGTTTAAGGGTTTTAGAGCTTCATGTGTTCAAACATATATTTTCATGGAAGTTCACAGGTGTGAACTGATCTCAAAAGAGCTACACATGGCAGAAGAGTGGAGCAGCTCATTCACCCCTTAAACATCTCTGTACATGTGGTATTTTGATGAGGACATAAGAAAATCGTGTTAACTTGTCTCTTAATGTGTCTTAAATATATTCGGGGTTCTAACAATGAGTAATTGTTAATCAGAGTGACAAATCCATCTCTTGTTAAACTGTACTCATGTTGACTTTGGGATCTACAGGAACCAACCAGCTAAATGTGTTTTACTGATGGTACTTCTCCGTGGTTTTGTGCTCCTGAAGGTGCTTTATCTGATTTTCACCATCGTCCTCCTCTTCTGGGCATGCTTCCTTCCTTTCTGGATCTGGCAGCTGCTCGGCCAGTTCAACCCCTCACTGTCCCTGTCCACCAAAGCCAAACGCAACATCAACTACCTTACTACATGCCTGACCTACTCCAACAGCTGCATCAACCCCTTCCTCTATACGCTGCTCACCAAGAACTACAAGGAATACCTGAGGAACCACAAGCGTTCATGGACGGCTGGCAACTACTTTAACCGTCGGAGTCGTTTCCAGCGCTCGCCGCGAAGGTCGCCGTCTGCCAGCAGTCAGCAGTGTACCGAGAGCTTCATGCTTACCCACACAGCTTCACTGCGAGCTCATAACAGCAGTTTGTGAGGTAGGAACACACCCAACAGCGTTTTTTTTTTTTTTTTTTTCCTGTTAGAGTTAAACATCCAGAGCAAGGGGGTGCTTTGGATGTGGCGGTTTTGAGGTATTTTCCTTTTGGTGGAAGCATTATTTCGGTTATATGTTTGCTGGTGGGTTTATTGGTGAAAACACATCTGTTCAGTTACTCGATCTGCATGTCAACACTGGAGACATGGCCAGGGTTTTTCTAACCGATATGAACGTTATATTTCAAATCAACATGGTTTGAAATATGACGTGGCTGTTCTGGGAAACCAGTGCAACTGCTGGAGAGGTCCAGGGGTGAAGCAGCCATCTTCACCCGGGTTCAAAGCTAACCAAAGGATGGCTTAGCTGATAGTATCTAACCTGTCAGCTTCCACCTCTTGCATCAGCTGGGTCCTCCGGTTGGGTGACCTTCATCCTGGACCATTTCAGGACCTTAACAGACTGTTAGCCAATTGGCTGCTGATTGTGCTCCGCCAAACACAGTTTCACTCTGTCGTTCATGAACCAAATCACTAAAATTATTTGGTGACTTTAGATTTTATCATGGCAGACTGCACCGCTTCACAACATTGAGATGCTGTGATATAACCATATTATCACATTTTCCGACTTGTCCAAGCGCCCTATCTTGTCAGAAAACAAGATAATGGAACAACCATTTTTCTGAGTAATAACTTCATGTTGACATTCAAACAGAGGAAAAATGTTTGTCATATTCAGACTTTTCAGGAATGAAAGACAGCTGGTAAACAACCTCTGACAAAACATACAACTGTTCTGAATTTGGACCTCGGGGTTTTGAGGCTTTATTTTTCCGTTTCTGAAGGTTGTTTTGCTGGTCTGAATCAGATGGAGAGGCTTTCTACTCTGCTGTGCTTGATTGTTGTGTTTGTTTGGGGATTTGAAATTCTGAATATCTACTGAATTGGTCAACTGCTTGTTTATTTTTTAACTGTTGTGTTGTTCATTAGTGTATTAAGTTTTTAAAACCTTTAAATTTTGTTCTTACATCCTGACTGCAAGTCTAACTGTTTCAGCAGGCCTCTGAACCCAGCCGATGTTTTTTTTTTTTTTTTTTTAAGTCTCCTGTGACTGTTTGCTTGTGTGTGTTGATTAGATAACCTAAAAAAGATAAAAGTCATTCCCAGCAGAGCGTGTAGCATACAACCATGTTTGTTATGTCTTGGAAAATCGCATAAATGTGAAACTCTGGATGACTGTTATTTGCTCTGGGAGATGAAAACATCTCCAGAATGTTGACTATGAAGTTCATTTGTAAAAGTGAGAACTTGAACACTAGTTTTGTTAAATTAAATTTAAATTCAGTTACTGAGGGCAGATTAAATGAGAACTATGACATACAGGCTCCATGCAGGCGGTGGACCAGAGCCTGTTCTAGCTTTTATTTGGTAAGAGTCAGGATACACACCACCTCACATCAGACTTGCTTGACCTTTTACTCCAACAATATCATTTATCTTCTGAGATTATTTTATCATATTATGTCAATGTTTTTAATCTTTTAAAGAAAGGCACTTATTATTATTATTATTACAGGAGGATTCCACAGAACACCAACACCCAATTTAAGACACTATTGTCTTAAATTATCAAATCTCATTTCTCTGACAGAAAAGTTTAGGCACATGAACTCATCCATCCATTTTCTATACCTGCTGAATCCATCTACAGGGTGACGAGGGTCTGCTTGAGTCTATCCCAGCTCATTACAGGTGATAGACAAGGGTACATGCCGGACAGGTTGCCAGTCCATCACAGGGTCACATACATAGACAAACAAGCATGCACACTCACACCTAGGGGCAATTTAAGAGTTGTCAATCAACCTAACTTATATGTTTTTGGACTTTGAGAGGAAGCCGGAGTACCCTGAGAAAACCCACGCAAACACGAGGAGAACATGCAAACTCCACACAGAAAGACTCCTGCCAGGCCGGGAGTCGAACCGGGAACCTTCTCATTGTAAGGCAACAGTGCTAACCACTAAGCACACTGCCCCACATGATCTCAACAAACAGCAAATAATTTGCAGTATCCAAAAACAATATTTTTTTTGACTACATTAAAGTTCCTACATTAAATTTGTCATGACATATGATCTGATCTCCATCTAAGTCCTGAATGGTTGAATTTTCTTTTGGATGCTTCCACCGAGTTCTTTTCGTAACTCTGGATCAGGCCTGAACAAAGTTCAGCAAAAATATTTGACCATTCCACTCAACAAAAGTACTTTAAAAGTTAAAAGAATTTCAACTTGAAAATCTGTTTTAAAGAAGTTACATATCCATAGACATCTTTTGGCTTATGGTTTGTGATGTAATGATCTAAACCTAACCAAACATCTTTTCCATCACACAAAATGTAATGAATTTAATAACAACTGACACTAATGAACCAGCGGTGATTAAAAAAAATCACTGATTTTTGCTATACTTAAACAAGGCTAAAATTAGTAGTGGTACATAACGTACCTACTTTGTGAAACCCTTTTGCTGTAACTTGCTTTTGCTGTGAACCTGCTTGGACCCCACTGATCATCACCTGCAGCTTTATATATTCATAGATCCTTTTGATTCTTCATACATGCTGTAGAAATTTAGACTAAAGTTTATTTCTAGCATACCTGTAGATCTCAGTTCCAGTCACACAGAAGCTTTGCTACCCGCTGACTTTAATCATTTCTATTTATTTTTTATGCCTTCCAGAACGGCGCCCTATACGGCATCCTCCATTTTTCATTCTGATTTTTTTTTTTTTTTAAGAGGTGACATCATCTTCACCAACCCAATTATTACTCTCATTTGGAGTGTGTAGATGTTACACTTTTTTTTATTTTTTGCAGCTTCCAGGGACACAAAGATTACGTTTCTATATTTATTCATGTGGCTGGAAATCATGGTTTCTTCATGCATCAAATTGCCCTTAGATGACATTTTTATTCGCAGAGAACGCTAGACGATCCAGCGACAGTGGCTCAGAGAAGAAGAGAAGATGAACAGCAGTGAGAGCGGCTGCAAGGACACACTGTTTTGGTTGCACAGACAGATCTGACAAGCGGCGAAAAGCCGGCTGATGCACAACACATGGGGGGTGGGGTTGGGGGGGAGTGCTTCCGTTGGAGATTATATCGACAATGTAAATAACAAAATACAGATTCATATGAAGTGGATCAGAACTAAGTCCAGATGTACGCAGCAGGATACTACAGCTGAGAGGTTTTATTGCTGTGAGCGTGCAACAACAATATCGCTGCTTTGCAACAGGAAGGAAAACAGAAGTTTACAGTTGTTGTTGGTGTGTTACCCTTGATTACTGTGTGGTGTGTGTCCAGACGGGAAAAGTTTCCATGAGTTATATATATGTCTTGTCTCTGCCGTCAGGTACAACGTGTTGAGTGACACCTTCCATGATTTACAAGGGAAAAGAATGTGGCCTACACACACACACACACACACAACACCAGTACACTGTCCTTTGACAACTGTACACGGAGTCAACTTTTACATCCCTTATCAGGTGAAATTACGTAAAGCCACAAATTCATAACCAACTAGGGGCGTGGCCTTTTGAGTGACAGTCTACAGTGTCAAACAGTTGCAGCTACTGAGCACCACATGTGACAGCATAATTAGGCACATTTTAAAGATATCTCATTAATTTATAAACACACTAACAGACCACTGAAACCCGTCCAGGGTGGGCCTGGAAGCACATGGGAGGTTTCTTTACAAAAACGGTCATGTTTAGCCTTGGCTGAAGGCTTCTAGTCAGGGTTACCCAGCTGGACTGGCTCCAGCTCCTGGGTTTGGACCAGCTGGAGAGGCTGGGTTGAGCAGTCAAGCTACTGTTATCTAAGACCATTTCAGGACTCTTCCAGGTCGATTAACCAGACATCTAAGTGAGTGCTCGCTCTCCCAGGTGGCCATTCTTGGTCAGCCAGTGGGCACCGGGGGACAGAGTGACCACAGATCTCGGCAGAGCTCCACTATTCCTTGTTTCAGCTCCAGCAGCGCTCTTTTCAGATGCAGAACATCCTGATGAAGTTATACTTCTCCTAACACAAATTTCTTAAAAGTAGCAAGTTGTCTAGCCAGTAGACAAAAAGTAAGACTAATTTCAATGAAACAACCCTTTTTTTAAAAAACTTCTTAAGAATTAACTTTTTGCAGTGTAACAGTTAGTTGAAGTCATAAAATAAACCATAAACTTATACACAAAACACTACATATGTTCATTTTGTTAACTTAAGATAGAGTTTAAAGTAAGAACTCATTGCAACACTTTACATAACTTAACAGGCATATGACCTGCTTGATTTGAACGCAACAGTTTTGGATGTTTTAGTGTTTGTCCAGCAGATCGATAAAATGGACAATACTCAGTTTTTCATAAACAAACTCTTAAAGCAGAACAATTATGGGTTTATTCGTTGTGTCTGCAACAGAAACAGCAAGGAAGTGCGACCAATGAGACTAGAGCAGTTGTCATTTCTGTTCAAGGTCTTATAAACAGACAACAGTTTTCTCTGCAGTAAAAAAAAAATCAAATTTACAACTGATGACACTGAAGGGCAAAAAGATGAGACTAACGTCAAATGTCCAGACAGGATAGGAGCATTAACGATGCTTTTAAAGCAGCCATGCAGACAGGAACGTCCTCTATAACTCACCGTTGGTTCATTTATTTAATGACAATGCAGAGCTGGGCCACGTTTGAAGTTTTTATTCTCTGTCATCCTGAAGGTTGCTGTTCTGCAAAACAATCAGACGTGCTTTCATTCAGGCCCACGAGGGCAGTAATTGTTGCACTAAGTGTACATTCAGGGCTGTTGATTATCGCGGCGTTGATCAGTTTGCGTGCCCGGGAGGAGCACAGCAGGGTTTTACAGCAAACTTGGCAACCCACCAGCTGGGAAAATCCTTTCATTCCCTTCATGGCGAGAAACACAAGAGGCACAACAAGGCGGCTCTGCTGTCCAAGTGTGGATTAACTTCACACCATGCTACTGTGCACTGAAATTAAACACGCTCGGCGGCTGCAACCTCGATGAGAAATATCAGTAAAAATGAAAATGCAACGATCTGCCAGTCACAGAAACCCGTTATTACATTCACAATAAAACATATAAGAAATTAGATCATTTTGGATTTGATGGTTAAAAACTCAGTTTAGGTGTTAGCTTCTCCTCTTTAACACGTATGTCGGGATACTGAGGAGACCAGCTGTTGTCACGCTCTTGCCAGATGCAGGAATCAAGCTGCTCAATAGTCCCGAGTCGGCTTTTTCATAGTCTTGCTCCAAAACTGACACCAGCATCGGAAATACTCCCCGGTACAGCAGAAATGATTTATGTGCACCGACCGTGTTATTTGTGTAACAGAATCTGAATTCTTCTTTGTTGCTCTAAGAGCCAACACAGGAAGTTATGCTGTGAAACTTCCTGTTTTGAGTCTCCAGGTGGAAAAGTGGTGGCAGAAGATAAGTAGGAAATGGAGCAGAGAAAGAGAGTTGGGGAAGACGTCCAGCGAAACCAGAATCAGCTGGGACGATATCATCTGTGGTCCATATCATTCACTTTTGTTAAATATTCAGTGGTACCAGTTTCCCCTTCTTTCCAACAAAAACCCTTTCACTCCTTTACAACGTCGACTTTTGGAAAATGGTCCATGAAGACCGGCCTGTGGTCAGACTTGTACTTCAAACTCAGCACCTTTGGAAAAACCAGTTGGGGAATACAATTAACAACTGGAAAACTGAAGAGTGTCTTAAAATGATTAATAAGTCATACATTTATGTTATTAACGTCTGAATTCCTCTTGCATGTGTTTGAGGGGGGAAAAAAAGCCCTTTTATATTGCAAAAGTGTAGCATAAAACAGTTTTGTTCTAAATTTTGAGGTCACACCAATAAAAGTCAACATCCCAACGGCAGCCTGTAGACTCCAAACTATTAACGCTTCCTGAAGTTTATTAATGTTTATTACAGCGCAGAACTCACTAATGAAACAGCCAGAAGATGGAAAAATAACGGGGGCATGGCGGGAACCAGAGAACTTTAACGGTTAGCATGGAAAGTCCTTATTAGTCCTGTTAGGAAACGTTTTCACAAGTATAGTTATTTTATTGATATAAAGGTTTACTGTTTATCAAGCAGCCATGAGATCTCCTTCACACATGAATGTGGACATAGGTTCAGTTGTATGTGTGTGGAAAATGTAAAAGAAAAACATTTTGTTATATATTAGCAGAATGTCGAGTTCATCTCTAGAATCTTTCTTTCTTTTAAGAGTAAAAGGCGTAGAAAACTGTTGTAGATGTGTGTGCATTTGATTATTAGTGAATATCAGATGATGCTTAATTAGGAAATAAAGAGGCTCTTGGCAGAAGAACTTGAAGCACATTGAATAATTTCGTGATCCTCTGTGACTCATTTTTTATCATCTGAATTAATAACGTTTTTGTTCTAGACTAAAGTCAAACATGAAATGACTTCAAAAATGATATCATTTCCCACTACATTATCTCTGAGTGGAAAGTGAATAATATAAAATTTTACACCAACTAACATGTCATATCCACGCTGCTACAGCATTTAGACAAAATGTCTCTGAGGTAAAAAGATAAGTAGATTTCTTGAACCAGGCACTTTTCATTTCTGCTCACCGCAAAAAAAAATTATATTTGATGCAACTTATAGTTGGCACACAAGATCCCTTACTCAGTCGATTTTAAGCACACGGAGAGCCTCTAACCTCTGACATGATCCCTGTATTCCCTTATTCATCATCGAGTTTCTATTATGTCTTTGTTTCATCTGCTGTAACGCCAGCTGTCCCCTTCCTTGCTGATTATTATTTAAATCTGAGTTTTATGCAGCTTTCATGAATCCAGAGTGGGTTTTGTTTTGGTAAGGAGTTGATTTATGCGCTCATCTACTCACAGATTTACACAGATTTCATGAATGAGGTTCATTATTTCTAAAAATAAAATTACATAACTGCAAAGAATTTCCCATCAAAATAAAACGCAGCACGTTCTACTCCGCAGATTTATTCTGTTTTTGTTTTGTTTTTTTCAATTCAACGTAATAAAAGGAAATCATTGAGGAAATCTTCATAAGAGCAAAGATTTTCAAATCAAGTAAAGCAAAGTCTTTGAGTTTATAGATGTAAATATTTACTCTGTCCTCATGGGAAAAGAAAAAAAAAGTTTTTTGTAGGCTGATTGACCAAAGAAAAGGAGAAACTAAAGAGCAAAAACAAACTTGAGTCCTGATGTTTATAGCCATACCAGCTTTTCCCTCGACAACTTAGTGGAGCTGGCTGTGAGATACATCTGAAACGATCCCTGAGAGAGAAACCATCCAAGAAATAACTTTTAATTTGTC
The DNA here is from genome assembly GCA_028564865.1 of Zenarchopterus dispar. Taxonomy (NCBI): domain Eukaryota; kingdom Metazoa; phylum Chordata; class Actinopteri; order Beloniformes; family Zenarchopteridae; genus Zenarchopterus; species Zenarchopterus dispar. Next base: position 180,722 of record JAOWBL010000011.1, read on the forward strand.
CCCTTTCACACAGCGCACAGCGTCGTTCTGAGTGTCAAAGTACAACCGTGCACGTGTTAAAACGCAGCTCAGGAGGACTGCTGCTGCGAGCTGAGAGCCCAGCGAGCTCTTCACGCAGCAGCAGAGGAATCGTACCCGTCTCACTGCTGGCATCCAAGAAGCTGCTAGAGTTGCTGCTAAGTGCCTTTTAAAAAAGAAAAAGGCGGTGAATTAGTGTGAAAAGAGAAAGCTGCTAAGTTGGCAACGGCGCTGACCTCAAATCCACAGCTGGAAGCCTGGCAAGACCCAGACTCTTGGTCATGAGGAGTCCAACTGCTTCAACTGGTAGAAAATATATCTCACAGACTCTACAGGCTCTAAGAGTAAATTAAGATTACCTCTTACTCTACGGCCATGCACATTGACCCAACATCATCAATGAAGTCTCTTATGCTGCTATCACACTAAATGATTTTAATTTCACAGTTTAACAGTACATACAGTTGCCAAGTTTGATGAGGGATTGGAGGAAAATCATGTGTTATATGGCACTCAGTTACGAATGTACAATTAAAAAAATGCATCAGAGATATTTACTGAATCTTGATGTGATGTCACTGTGAAGGAGGGAAACCCTCAAAGCAAAAAAGGAAGACAAGCAAACAACGCACGCTGGGTCGCAATACCTGTCTCTGTTGCTTGATTGCCAAGGTGAAATGATCTATTCTATCCTTTGCTCATTTTATCAATTTTTTTTTCATTTATATTTTAAACAAATCATTGCACAACCACTACATTTTAAAAACTCCTGGCTACAAGGAAACAAAGTGAAAACCTAAACTGCTTTGCTCTATCAGAATACAACCATCATAAATTATAGAGCGTTAGATTTAGCTGGATAGTACACTATATATATATATACAGTATATAGACCGCTGTTACAAGCTGGGGCACTGAACCTGGGTTCTACACAGTCAAGCCCACCTCTGTAACCACTAGGACTTCCCCAAAACAGACCTTCCTAGCAGAGGATGGTTTCGGTCCATCGACCTCTGGGTTATGGGCCCAGCACGCTTCCACTGCGCCACTCTGCTACACGTCTAGCCAATTTCTATCTATCTATCTATCTATCTATCTATCTATCTATCTATCTATCTATCTATCTATCTATCTATCTATCTAT
>JAOWBL010000011.1:193091-211233 GCA_028564865.1 Zenarchopterus dispar
GGGCGTGCGGGATGGTGGGGGTCCTTGGGGCATTTGGACTGTTGGGGGCGATCTGGCAGGAGGGCTGGTGGAAGTTGGAGGTGAGGGTGTGTTGAGAGTGACGGCACGGTAATCTGGAGGTGACGAAGGCTTGTGGATCGGGGTGCGTGGTGGGGCTTTTGCTGCCGCTGCTTCGTCTTTTACTCTTGTGAAGTTGATGCATCGACCCTAGAACGAGAGAAACAAGCATGACTGCCAGTGTCAATGAATCCTTTTATTGTGCATACTACAAGACACACTTGATTTGAAGTCATAGTGGATTCATACTACATGACTGAGTGGAGAAACAAACTTTAGTTTCCCTTAATTCTTTTGTCTGTTATTATTAATAAACACTAGTTTACTATCCATTTTCGAACATCCATACATCTATCCGTTCGAAATGTTGCTTTCATCACTACCTCACATACCTCCTTGCATCACTTACTTTTGTATGATTATTAAGCAACACATCCTCCACAGGACAGTAACAAGTCCACTACTGATATCAACAAACATGGCGACTTCAGAGGAGATAGTTTTATACGTGCTGAAATTGATGACAAATGTAATTTTTCAGTATTTTAGGATGTTTGTCAGTCATGTATCACAATATGATAAAAGGCAACTCTTGGTAAATCAGTCTACTTTGTCCCCTTGGCTGTGGATTACTTATATGACACTACGAGTCAGTGGGGCTTTTGCCAAGTCAGTGGTGCTTCTACCAAGAGCCAATCTCTTTTTATTTATTTATTTTTTATAAACCCTCATTAGTCCCGCAGTGGGGAAATTGAATAGTCCCCTACTTTTAACTCATCTAGTTACACTAGGAGCAGTGGGCCTCTACAACCCCCGGGTATCAGTTAGGCATTAAGGGCCTTGCTCTGTAACCACTAGGCTACCCCTTTCCCCTTTTGTCAGTCCAAGCAGATACTACTCTCTGTCTTGCTCTCTTCAATGTTTGTATTTCTGTTTGTTGTATTGCCCTCCTTAGGTCTCCCTCTCGTCCTCCCTGAACCCTCACTTGTTCTTGCCAAGAGGTACCACCTGACTTGCTAACCACCATCTGGAAGTGCCAACACATACAGGTTGGTTTCAAAAGAAAGTAAATCCCCACTGACCCCTTGTGTGATATAAAAATTGTTTTCTTCTCCATATCTAGATTTTATATCCATGACATTTCATACCTCATTAGGTAAAATGACATGAAGCTACAAATTTATGCATAAGCAGCGGTGTGATTTTTTAAATGACAGCTGCATTGCTAACTATGGATAACCATGGTATCTTGGAGCTTGACTGAGTGCCAATTAACTTGAGTTCAGCTGCATCATCTCCTGCCAACTTGGCATATACAACAGTCTGAAAAACGGGCTTCAATCCCCCCCTTCAGAGAAACCTATAGGTGACCACCCAGAGGGTTTGCCCACTTCTCTCTATACGGTCGAGGTTCTAGCTCCTAGAGATCCCTCACTCTCATGGACCACTGTTCTTCCATAAGATATTACTTCATTTAGTGTTTGGTGATGGTAACTAACAAGTTGGTCCCAACCCTCCAATATTTAATTTTGCATCACATCTGGTGACTGTGAAGACCATCAAATGTCCCTTTACAGCCAAGGAAAACCACTGGATCAGTTTAGTCTTGGCATCAAGTGTGGTTTTTTTCCCTTTAATTTGCCACCTGTCTGTTAATGTGAAAACCTAATTTCTTCTAAATACCAACATGTAGCCTAATATGAAGCATGCAAACAAAGGCATCTAATCTTGTGTACATCTGGGAAAAGAAGTCAGTCGAGCTCAGGTCATGGTACAGTCACTGCTTTATTTGTGTGTGTGTTTGTGTGCATAGCCAGCTGGTGTACCGGATTAGACGCAAATCCTCGCTTTTACGTCCCCGTTCCAAATTATCCCGGCTAGGGAAATGCCCTGTACCGAGATCAGGAACTTGCTTATCAAAGTTCCCCTTCCTCATAAAAAAAGACCATATGGAGAAACACAACTGGGAATAGAGGCAAGTGCTGGTGTGTGAACGCAGTTGAGGTTCAACATTTTGGCAGTGGAAGGCTGACTTATTAAACTGGGAACCAAATCAATTTAGTCACTTTAGAGCATTTCAGACCAACTAAGGGTTTGAGCAGGTTCACAGAGGTTGATGTTACCATAGAAACTCAGCCAGCTCTGTAGCTGCATGTGGTTAGTAGCCAGCGTGGAGAGAAGTAATCTGCTAATAAGCAGTGTGGGTGATTTGAGCCACAGAATCATGGTTTTACAAAGTGGAAAATGGGAAACCAGGGTTTTTAAGTCAATTATAAAGCTGTTTAGAATGACGACATCTGAGAAGATATTGGTTTGGGATCAATATTGTTCATATATTCCAGAGGTCATGCAGCTGAAGCCCTGTAAGTACAGTTATTAGTGAGTGAAGGGCAAACAACTAAACTTGTGGCTTCTTCTCCATAAAGCCACTCCTATCTTCTCACATTTAGAGCAGAGTCCTTTCTAACATTAATACATCAGATGACAAGAATGTTAGGAGGAGCAGTAAGTTAAATATCTAAAAATGACCAGATGCAGACTGGGCAAAGTTTCCTTCCACTCACATGGATGGTTAGATGTTGGACAGAAAAAAAAAAAAGCTGTGTAAACAATCTATGAGTTTTCTGAATAAAAAATAGATTATCTTAAGTTGTCTGACCTGCTTTTATGTCTCATGGAAATGTTTGTTGCGAAATGCTTGTAGATTTTCTCTGGACTAGCGCAGCACAGAGGCTCCAGCTCAAACAGGTTTTATCGAGAAACAAATAATCTGTTTTGTACTGAGCTGTTGTAGTTTACGGCTCAATTATGCAACTAGCTGAATCCAATAAAACTCTTATTTAGTCCCTCAGAGCAGCTTCTCATTCTTATTATGCATTTAAGGCTGCGCCAGGAAACTAACATTTTTGAGGCCATTTCATGGACAAATCTAGTAGCCAGATTTCAATGAATTATAATACATTAAAAAAGATGTTACTTTTTTTTGTCCTTCTTAGCTCCAGATGTTAGTTTTTAAAATGTTAAAACATGATGTGTGTCTATCTATAGACATATATATATGATCTTAGGCTCATATGTATCATTCTGTTCACTGCAGTGTGAATCTCTTGACATTTTCCTGCATTAAAAGAAGCCACATAAGCTTGTTCATCCTCATTGACTTCCTCCTCTCTCACCAAAGTCATAAAATTGTCTAGGTTTGGGCAAAATGTTTGTCTGTGTGCGTAACTCTCAGTTGGCCAGTTAGTGGAGACAGGGCTGGCAGTTGTCTGCCATAGGTATGACCTCACGTCCTTTAGCCAGCTCAGTGTCTCTCTGGGGATGCTTGTGTTTATGTGAATGAGAGGGGAACTGAGGCACCAGCTCTGCTGCAGGCTACACTCTGACATCAGTGTCGCGGATGTGGTTTGGTGACACACAGTGTCATAGAGGCTAACGTCTTTCTCAAATGCAGATACGGTGATCCTCAACTTTTCTGCAATATATTAAACTACTACGCTGCAAAGAAAGAGTGACCCGAGAACTTGCTTGGTACCATTAACATAGTTTAAGTTCAGTTATCCTGACCCAGCTGAGCAGACAAAAGAAAACAAAAGGGAAAAGGCTACTTTTCCATCCATCCATCTCCTGGTTCTGGTCACGGGGAAGCAGCTTAAGCAAAGACCACTAGACCTCCTTCACCCCAGCCACCTTCTCCAGCTTCTCCTGAGGAGCTAACCAAGAAATATAGTCTCTCCTTCCTTGGCCTGAAGGAAACATCCAGGATGCTTCTTTAATCAGATGTCCAAACCACCTCAACAGGACACTCTTGATGTGCAGGAGCAGTAACCCTACTGAGTTTCTCCCCAGTGCTGGAGCTTCTCATCCTGTCTCTAAGGGATGGTCCATAAACCCTGTGGAGGAAACTCCTTTCATCTGCTTGTATCAAGAGACCTCATTCATGTTCATGACCGCAGATGACAGTAGAACCAGTAAATAGGAACCATTTCCTTTTGGCTCAACTCTCTCTTCACCACAGCAGACTGGTCCAAATGAATGGAGACGATGTACCAATCCACCTGTCGGTCAGCTGCTCCATTTCCCCCTCACCTTTCAATGAGACCCTGAGATACTTAAACTCCTCCACTTAAGGAAACAACTCATACCAAACCCAGAGAGGGTATCCCACCCTTCTCCAGCTGAGAACCATGGTCTCAGAGTTACATGTTCTTATTCTCATCCTCGTTGGTTCAGACTCAGCAGCGAACCACTCTACTACAAGCTGAAGACCACGACTCCGTGAAGCCTACAGGAACCATTCATCTGCAAAGAGCAAAGATAAAACCATGCGGCCACCAAACCAAACTCCTTCTGCACCTAGAAATACCGTCCCTAAATGTTATGAACAGAATTGTGACAAAAGGCAGTCCTGACAGAGTCCAAATCCCACCTGAATCCAAGATACCAGCAGGACCTCACATCATACTTTTCCAAGGCAAAAAATAAAAATAAAAAAGCTGCTGTATTTAAGAGTCAAAGTTTACAATTTGATTTTCCTTAAAATAATGAAAAAGCTCCATTAAATCACTTCAGATGAACGAGAAATGCCAAAAGTTACTGGTGTTCAATTAAAATATATGTTCAAAATCATCATCTATCACTCAATGTCTTCTAGCTGAAGTGTCTAAAATAAATCACTCAATAAATTTATTCTCTCATGCCAAACAAACAAACAAACAAACCAAAACCCCTCGGCTGAAATCCATAATCGTACATCTGGAAGTGTTTCTTAAGCGAGAAATTCAGATGCTGCACTGGCAGTCAGAAAAACCTAAAAACTTGGCTAAACTCAAATTTATTTTTGTCCTCATTATCTTATAATTTGGATCACCTGCGATGAAGCGCCTCGCCCCCTTTTTTCCACTCTTTTCTCTTTAAAACAAAACACTACCCTGCCTGGAAACGAGCTGGCGCGTTGGCCTGTAAGATGTTTCTGCTGCCTTCCTACAAACCGCAAATGACTTGAAGACGTCATTGAAGTGGAAAGGGGGCCAGGATGTCTTCAAGAGAAGCGTATTTGTGCTGTGTAGCGCTTATGCAAGCAGCAGTACTGTAAGCTCCAAATTTTATGTGCCTGAATGTGGTTCCAATAAGACTCTCTTAAATGTGTCATTTCTGTTCAAAAGGTCATCGGAAATTTTCTGCCAATATTGCAAAAGGAAGAAAAAAGTTGTTCAAGCAACTCCGTCGAAAAGGAAGACACCAGATCGGGAGAGAGATGGCGCTTCCCGGACCCTCTCCTTGGACTAAATAAACTTCTCATTTATGATCTAAACTGAAAAGCCCATTAAGACAAGTGGAGCTGGAAGTTACTAAGAATGTATTCATTAAATAAAACAAAATCTCCCTGGTCACGTTGGAGGTTTTTATAAGATCCCAGGAGAGCTTTGCTGCAACCTTGCTTACACATTCAGCCTCAAATGTTATTTGTTTTTTTTGTGAGAGGCTCCGGGCATTAAAACAGCACCATGTGAAGACGAGGGAGGGGAAAAACACTCCCGCTGAGCAGCGAGGATGTGAGCTGTGGCTCTGGGTTATACTCGATTTGTGCTGTCTAATGTGAAGCAGGTGTGAGAGCAGGCACTTACAGAGGAGTGGATACTAGTGCTGCAACAAGCACCCATGTCCCTGTTTTTATTTATTTGGTGGGACACGACCCGAAATAAACTGTATCTAAACCGACTCGAGGGTCAGAGGCTTTATGATGACTGGATGTGTGCTGTTTGAGGAAAATAATACTATTATTTTCTGTTATTTCAGTTTTATTATAGGACGTATGTGACGGTGGATCACTAGTGAGCTGCCACAACAGTTAATGTTCACCAGTCTTTCCAAACTGTGCAAGACTGCTACATCACTAAAAGGGTTTAATTCCCCTCGTGGAGATGGTGACATAAGAGCTCCAGCGATGCTTTAAAAAGAGGGGATAGTTCCACGTGGGAAATCTTAAATGTCTTCCAGGTGACAGTGCCAGAAAACTGACAAACGGCAAGAATCTCAAGAGAGGCACTCCAAGCTGTAAAGACCCGCTGCCAGTTCTGTAACTTTGAAGAGGAAGACAAATTGCAGACAGAAACTCAGGTCTTTCATAGCTCATACTCATGTGCTGCACCAGTTAACCTAACAGCTGTTCTTGTAACGGTTAAACAAAACAATGTGTCGGGTTTTCAAGGTTGTTGCAGGGACTGAGCTGCATATGTCCCACTTATATGACCCACTTCCACTGTCCTATGGGACTTTTTTCCCCCCTTAAAGCCTAAATCTAACGTAAATCAAACTTTGTAGACTTTATAAAGAGGAAGCGTTGTCAGAGCGACTTTTATTGGTGCCCTCTTCATTCTGTGTAAGAGTCCAGGTAATCTGTTTGAACGAACATAGTTTTCCCTCATTCATTATGTTATATTGTAAATTATATTACTGTATCAAGAATTAAAGCATTTTTCCATGTGGTCCTTTCTTACCTTTAGACCCCCTAAAGGTCTCTGAACGGCCCTGTGACAGAGCGAGATTTATCCAACATCAGGGAGTGGGGTCAGTGAGCTGTTGTAAAGCTCAATAATACCACAAACGAATAAAGAAGAATGATAATGGAGGTAGAGAGGAAACGATGAGCAACTGGTCCAAAAGACTGAAGCTCTGTTAGTGGAGCGCAGAGGAGCGTTGTTGTTGCTGTAACCCGAAATTGGATATCTAACCGTTTAGGAATTCTATCATTAAATCCCATGTATCAACACAAATGTTGTCAAAGTTTATCTAAGAAACAGACAGTTTGCTAATTCCTCCTGTTAAAGTGCTAAAGTGAAGTTGTATACTTTACAAGAGCTTATTAAAGAGTAAAAGTTTTAGGCGTTTTTCTGTTTTTTTAGTCGTTCTACAAACAGCAGCATAACAAATTGGATTTTATTGCATGTTTATATCCATCAAAGCTGGTTACAAGAAAACTACCTCTAACTTTATTCACTGCTGTGCTCTAAATAGGTGTTAAACTAAACCAGTTCAGGACTTCGTGTGCAATAATTACACAAAGCTGCAAACTGTGTAGTTTAGCTCGGTGTTCATCCCACAGAAATTAAAGTCTGTGTTTAATTCAGTGCCTCAAATCATGTTTTTGTATTTTGGTAGGAAGATGATACGCGACTTTGCCATTTGATTCAAACTAAGAGCACGTCTTTCTGAGGGTTTCAGTCCGACTGCTTTGGTCCTCACCTGAGTGCAATTAGTGCATTCAAACCAGGAAAAATGAACCGCAGCAAGCGGGGAAACGACTTTGAGTTGGTTTTAAGTGGAATAAAGCTTGTGATTTCCAGTGATTTAACAAACAAGGCTCAAAAGGAAATGACCGTTACATGTCAGAATGTAAAAACGTGTGAAAGAAGACAACAGCCTCGCTGCCTGGAGAAACATCTGCTGGAAGGACGAGCTGGAGAGAGAAGAAACTTACATGATCACCAGGCTGGGGTCTCATCAGAGATACCTGGTCGTAACCACGGCGAAACAGAGCCCAGATAGCATCCAGTTTACCCTGATCAGGACAGAGAAGAGACCAGATGTTCATCAGCTTGACACATTATAATCTAGTTTGACTTTTTTTTTCATGTGTTTTGTTGATTTCAGAAGTTATGATTACTTAATCTTGTTTTTTTGTGTGTTTGTTTTTTCTTTGAATACTTCCCACCTTGTCCGCCTCTGTTCACCTGATATTGATTTATCCTGCACATTTAGTTTATATTTGTGTCTCCAAGTCTAATGCATTTAAACCCAATTCCTGTATCTTACTGCACGCTAAACGTGTTCACACCACAATCTGAACCTTCATGAAACCTTGTTGAATCTGATCTGTCTGAACTTGGGAAATTTTGGCCTTTCGGCCTTCAGTCAAGTCTGTGGGTTTGAATCCCGATGAACCAGCTGATTCTGCTCATTACTGCTTTTGTCTTGTTTCCACCTGCTCTCCGTAAATCCATAAGAAAAATGAAACATGGCCCCTGGTGTTCAACTTAAGGGCAGCATAGCTTTTTTATAGGCGAGTTAGCACAATGCTAATGCTAATGCCACCTCCAAGTTTCGACTATTGTACAATTTCACCATGAAATCAAACAACTGATTGAAGTTAGTTTTTAAAAAGCTAACTATGTATTTTCTTGGGGCTAGCAACCACTGGATGTTGGTACAGCTTATACGTCCTCTCTGAAATCCACCACACCAGCTGAAATTTTCAATGTTTGTAAAGGAAATAATGAAAAACATCAGATGGAGTTTTGTAAACCACTTCAGAGATATCAGAGGTTTCCGTAGGAAGGACTGGACTTCCAGATGGATCACAAAATTCCACAGAAGCAAGTGGAAATCAGGCGTGACTCACTGGTTGGTCCTTAGTCAACAGAATCAATTTCTTAACTTAAGACATGAACTCTTCAGCCTTTTTTCAAAATAAGATTATCTTACAGAGAAGCGGCCATGAATAACTCTTGACTTGTACAAGTCAGGCCTGTACTCGACTTTTTACAGAGCTGCAGGACAGTTTTGGAGTTTAGAGCCTGGATCTGCTTGAATAATTTAACTATTTTACATGTGGAGCTCTAGGGTTTCATTGGGTAAAGGCAAGAACAGAGAAAATCCTCAGCTGCGATGGCAAATAGCTGACCAGTGCAACAAAACTTTTGCAAATTTTCAGAAAAGAAGTTGTACCCAAAAGGAGCTTCAGGTGCAGGGAAACAGAGAAAAATTCACCGCTTAGTTATTGCACGTAAGTTTCAGTCAGTGTGTGCATGTTTGAACAGAGTAAAACTTCACTGTGAATCAATGGGGCGTCTTCCTGAAGAAGTAATATTTAAAATACGAACCCTGACTGCTTCAAGATACAGTACCAGTTTGTGCGGACGACAGTGAGCTTCTGTGTGAGAGGTCTGTGAAGAGGGGAGCTGCTGGATATGATCTCAGAGCAAACTGTGCTGGCGGCCGGTTAATAATGTCTCACTGTCCGCAGAGCATGTTTAATTACTTTGTTTGTGGTGCTTATGCAACTGAATATACATAAACAGAGCCGGAACGGGCGACTGGGCTTTTTCTTCCCATCTGTCTTGTGAAAAGTGACTGAATTTGTGGGACTTTTTTTTTTTTTTTGTTTTAACCTCAGTTCAAGGGTCTCTAACTACCCTGTAGGTTGGAAAGTTTCAGCTACACTTACTCAGGATTAGTGGGCAGGACTTCAAGAGTGGTCAAAATGTAAACAAGGCAGATTCTTTGGTGTCTAAACACAGTTTTTTTTTTAATGTCTTGACAGCTAAGATGGATTCCTTGATGGAATAATTAAATATGCATCTATTAGAAATAACAAAAGCTTTTAAATGCTGAGCTGATGTGAAACTGCAGCTGTATTTACCCGGATAGGTGTGTACCACTTCCGGCTTTGAGGCGGCTTTTTGTTCTGAGGTTTCTTAGGTTTGGGCTCGTACGGTTCGTACTCTTGCTCCGGCATCTTCACCACAGCATTCTTCGGCTTCTCCAGCTTTGCCCCCTCCTCAGTGGAGCCCTTCCCTCCCCACCTCACCTGGAGACAGTAGACGGTACAAGATCGTACAACAAAACAGGGAAAAAGACACGGAAATCTGCAGATTTTATTGCGGCTGCCTGTTGGTATCGTTTTACTCTGTCTTGTTACCTCCATCCTCTTGATTCCTCCGATTCCTCTTCCTCCATAATACGAGGCATCCACAGTGGGCCACTTCTTCTTAGGGAGGCCGTCGTCCTCGTCTGACTCCTAGAAAGTACACAAGAGACTTTTCAAACTTTTCAAGATAAAACAGGACATCTCACAAATAAGACGCAAGCTTTATGTTTGAATGAGAAATCTGCTAGTCAATAAACCTTTTTCAAGTGTTGCATTATAAAGACATTTTGTACCCTCATGAGTTCATTCTTAAAACCTTACACCACCATCACAGTCCCAACAAATTTGCCTTACATGTTGTTATTCTGTACATCAGTAGTAAAGGGTAGATACAATGCATTTTGCTCTGTTTAAGGGGGTTAGATATTGTTGTGTTAAGTTGCTGTACTTAAACACAAAAAAGAGGCCAATTTAGATCAAAAGTCGTAACAGCTAGACATTGGTTGTACTGGCCACCAACCACAAGTCCTAATTTATGCATAATTAGTTGCTTTATATAATTTTACTTGACATTGTACGAAAAAATCATCTCCCATACAGTTGTCATACATTTGTAATCTATCCATGGAGACCAAATCCATTTCTTTGAACCAGGCTGTAAACATGTTGGTTTCTCCTGCAACATTGGACGTTACAAAATGATTCGTCATTAGAGATTGACTGACTTGCTTTCAGAGCCCCCAGTGGTCAGTTGAGGAACTGCAAATTTTCTTAGCTCTGCAGTTGACTCAGCCTCGAAGTTTGGATGTTGGTGCTTGGTGTCCACTGAGGTACCAGGAGAAGTCTTTTATGGAGCTTAACTTTTAAAATGCCAATCTTTTCCAAATAATGCTATATTTCTTTAGTTGGTAACTACCTATCCATTATCAGTACTTGCTTCTTCCTATTCAGAAGTTATCTCAGCTCTTTATGGATGAAGGGGAGGGGTACCAGTCCATCCAGGGTGATGTTTCTTTCTGTATTTTTTTTCTTCTTCTGCTTCTTATAACTCTTCTCGCGACTCCATGTTTACCATCCATTTCTGTACCTTCTGACCCCACAATACATTAGGTGTTCCAACCCCTACTGATTACACTTTTGACCTCGTAGGCCCTTTAAATATAAGTTTAATTTTTAACTGAGTCTAGTCAGACAACTATATTTAATTAGTGTTTCTTTGTGGGTGTGTATTTGTGTGAATAGGTGTATGTTTTGACTCACGGGCTCAGGAGGAGGTGGGGGAGGCGGCTCCTTGATCACCTGGTGATACATGGGAAATATGGCCATGGGAGACACGAACTCAGACGAACTGCTTATTAAAATCCTTAAAATTTCTGAACGTAGTTGGTTCTTACCACAGTACAACAGAGAGGCCAGAACCACCACAGGAACAGGAGGGCCAGCAAGAGGAACAACACCAGCAGGGTGATGAGGAGGATGGTGCCATCAAACTGGAACGGCACGCAAACACAACAGCAGAGCGTTACTGCTTCTGAATTTAGAAAGACTGAGTGTTGCTGATACTCTGCTAGGTGGAGGTTTCGATTGAAAATGGTACAAGAAACGGCCCCAACAGCGTTAACAGTTGTGGTGGAAAGAAAGAATTAAAGGAAGAAAGGGATAAAGGTCTGGAGAGCGATCCATCTTCACGTTTGTCACAGCAGTATTCATGCTTTTGTCTCAGTAACAGTGGGTGATGTATGTTGTGTGTGATCCCTGAATGTATCCATCTGTTAACATTGCTGTCTTTAAGCGAGGCAGGCGTTCATGAGCCAAACATGGTTCCCATTACAGACCGCAGATGAGGATCCCATATGGTTAGACTTTCCCCTATCTATCTTGAGGGTGAAGACATGGAGGGGGGGTGTTTAGAGAGCAAATCCCAAGAACCAAATAATTTTTTCTCAGAAACCTTCAACTTGTGTTTGCCTGTAAGAATAACTTACAGGTTACAGAAGATATATACAGAATACGGTATCATAGCCACATCTGGATCCATATGTGTTCTCTCATACAATATGGTATTATTTAGCGGGCTGAAACCACTCAGTGGGGACCTCTGGTCGAAGTTGGGGCTGTTGTATTCTTGGTGATTGTTTTCAGCTTTGATCTATAGATTACAATGTGCATGTTTACTGAACCTGATTGGTTCTGCTTTAACCATGGTGTGACTTCATCCTGTTGTGTATAGCTGAGTGGCAAGAGGCAGCTAATTGTCATGGTATGTCCAACTGAGGTCTATGTATCAGGCGCCACATCAGAGCGGTTCGAATTTACAGCATCTTCATGAAAATGTTATCACACAAAGGGCTTCAAAAGAGCGACTCTGGGGGGTCTGTTGTGGTTTCACGCCATACGTTCCACCATACGTTTTCTATTTTGTGAAACTGCTTCCAATTACAAAGCAGCACATCCACAATGAAGCTCCACCCGTCTTCCGACTGACGTTCGCACACCCACAAAACCTTGATTGTCCACAAATGGCGCCATTAGCAGCTACGCCTCGGGGAATAAATGCATTGGAAATGGGCGCATCCGGATCCTTCCCTTCACGTCCTGAACGTGCTTTTGTAACGTCTTGCGTCCTCATGCTCTGGGGGATTCTGTCTTCATTCTGGGGTGAATCACTGCTACCAACCACAGCGGTTTGGCTCCCAGGAGAAGGGGGAAAGAAACCGAGAAGTGGAAGATGAATGAGATGAAGGGGTCACTGCACAGAGCAAAAAACAGCCTTCTAGGAAAAGAGGGGTGGGGGACGAGAAGCAAGAGGAATGGAAACCACACATGACACAAGAAGAAATGGAAATCTTGAAGGTTGTGAATTTTGAAAAGACAGAAAAAAAAGTCATTTGGAGATAGGAAGCTTCCACTTACACACTCGGTGGTGGTGATGTGAACGTTGCTGCTGATGAAGGACAGACCGTCATTCATGCTCACCTGAAGAAATATCACCCTGGAACAGCACAACAGACACATGCAGACATATCAGCGTTGGGTGTAACATCACACCCAAAGAGTATCTGGATCAGGTTATTTAGTCTCAAGCGTTTCCCTCTGAAGCATTTCGATTTCGTTTGGAAAAGAATGATGTCACTTGACCCTGGATTCACACATAACGTCACCTTTCTGCCTGTGATGATGTGACACTGTAATTTAACCGAAAGGGAAGTAACCACAAAACACAAAGGGGTTATGAGTACAAGCAGACACATTTTCGAGCAGAGATCTTTCGTGGACTCTGATGTGGACGGTCTGATATTTCATCTGAGGCTACAGAATCTGGGTTTCTGCTGAGTGTCCACTACATAAACTAGATGGTGAGTCATATGATGAATTTACAAACCACATTTCGCTTGTACTTGAGCAAGTTAAACCCAAATGAGACAAATAAAAAAGTTTTCCAAAGTGGTTAAAGAAAAAAAAAAACAAACAAAAAAAAAAACAACAATCAATTATGGTTTTGGACAAAATGAGTATTCTTCTAAGAAATGACATCATGTTAGTTGCACTCTGAAGAATGCTTTTATGGCCCTGATAACTGCAGGCCTTGATCTGTGTTTTATACTACAAAATAATCTTTAAGGGTTTGAAACGTGCAGTGAAATGATTTATTTTCTCCCTCCATTGTTGGACTATGGGTACTCCCACTAAGCAATCCATCTGGTGACTAAGTATGACCGAAACGGTATGGTTATAGCTATACCTAGACAACAGCGTCAAGTATTCATGGTGTGTGGATGCAGCAGTTCCTTGGGACAATCGTTTAACAACATAGTGATGCTGCAATGGACTGGCGACCTGTCCAGGTGTACCCCTGCCTATCGTCTGCAATGGGCTGGGATTGGCTTCAGCAGACCCCCCGTGACCCAGAAATTGGATTCAGCGGGTAAAGAAAATGGATGGATGAACATAGTGATGTAATCTAGGAATTCAAAGATGTGGATGAAGGCTTTATTTGACCAGAAAAACTTTTTAAAAAGCAATGAAGCATTTTATTCATATTTTCTGTGCTGTGGTCCATTGTTCTGATTCTCTTCAGTGCTCTTCAAGTAAACATGCAGTTGTTGTAACAGCCAAGCAACGTCCAACATGCTAGTCTGTTCCAGGGAGTTCACAAATTGCAGTTCCTCTACTGACCACTAGGGGCTGAAGCCAAAAATGACTAAATCTCCATTGACCCCTCTGTTAAAATGTCCAACTTTTGCAGCAAATATAAACATACTTTCACCCTAGTACAAATACATAAATTAATTCATTAAATAAAATAAATAAAAACTAAAGATGATTTTCTAAGCAAGGCAAGTTTACTTGTGTAGCACATTTTAGCAACAAGGCAATTCAAGGTCCTTTACATAATGAAAACATGAAAAGTATAGAGAGAGGAAAAAGAAAAAGATTATGAGTTACAGTAGAGTGGCATGATAAAGAAAAGTGAGACTTAAGCAAGAGTAACAGTGTGAATGGTTTAAATAATTTTGCCAAAGGCAGCTGTAAACAAATGAGATTTTAACCTTGATTTAAAGGAACCGAGGGTTTCAGGATTGCTGCAGGTTTCTGGAAGTTTATTCCACATCTGTGGAGCGATAGTTAGATTTCTAGACAACTAGACAACTGTAAAGTGAGTTCATTTTTTATGTACCATGTTCTATACAGTCAGGTACTATTACGTAAACCCACATATCTATGCACAATTAGGGGTGAGGTCTTTTGATTGACAGTAAAAGTGTGATGGTGTAGGGATATTATAGAGGGGTTTTGAGTTTATATAGTTTTGTCATACTTGGGTCTTTAGTTTTGGTGTTCTGTTAGTTTCTGGGTTTGGTTTAATGTTGGTGTTCTTGGCTCTGTTCTTTTCTGTTTCTGAACTTAACTTCCTGTTTTGTTTTGAATGTCTGTCTTTGTTTTGTTTTCTGGTTTGACTTCTCTTGTGCCCATCTGCCTTGATTGTTTGCACCTGTGTCTCGTCAAGCCTGGTGGGTATATCTTGTCTTTCCGTTCCTCCCTTCTGGTCCATTTGTTTTCCAACCTGTTTTTCTACACACCTGCTTGACTGTCTACCTGTCTATTAGCCAGCAGTTGTTTGACTAGGCCACCTGTAGGGAGCCTAGGACAACAGCCTGCAGTTGCATGCACCTGACTCACCTGGTGACTGGCCAAAGCCTGCGATCAGCCAACCTCAGAACCAAGCCATGGCCTGCGGTTGACATTGATTGTCCTGCCATGTGTGGGTCTTAGTGGAGCTTCACCAGTCCTCATTTCAGCTCTGGCAACAATCATTTTGAAGTTGAGTGATTGAACTAAGGTTAGCTTGCAGGGTCCTGGTCGGGTCATTCTGCCCATTTACCCATATTTGGATTAATTGGTTAATCTGGTTGTCGGTTCCTCCTAAAATAGCACCATGCAGATAACAAAAGAGGTCTCAAAAGTGTTCTTCAGAGAACCTGTGGGTGACATCTCAGGGGGTTTGTCCAGTTCTTTTTTTTTTTTTTTTTTAAATACAGTCTGAGTAAGCACAGTTGAGACTGGAGTAAAGTCGTGCATGAGCATAGCACAGTACAACTAGGCAAGCATGAGTGCGCCTTAACTTTCATTTCAAACCTCATCTGTGTCAAAAGTCTCCCCCACAAACTCCCTCCTCGCTCCTCCTCCTGGTCTCCAGACCGAGAAAAACAATTCTGAGAATCTTCAAGTGAACGCTGATGACCTCTGCGGGGTCTGATGTGGTTCAAGTTCCTAAAAATGGGGATGTGAGGCATGCTTGAGTGTAATAGTGTCTGGATAATGGTAAGCAGACCGTTTGACAGATAAACCTGCATTTAATCTGAACCACGGACCTGCGTGGGCTCAGAAAAGGGAGCAGTGGGTCAGTGGATGATGGTTGTCATCATTACTGTGATGCAACTAAGTCACTGGGAAGCATCAAGATGAAGGAAACAAAGTGGTGTCAGCACAATACTAAACTTAACACCCTTTTATGTGCTTTTTGGGAATTGTATTCTGGTAAAGGTGTTGATGCAACGTGATAAGGGGAAGAGATGGGTTTGCTCGCTGGTGTTCAGGTCAGGGTGTAGAGTCATAAAGTTTAGCAAATGCCGCAGAGACGGACCGTGCAAAGGGAAATAATGAGGAGAAAAAATCCCAGAGGAGAGGGCGGAGCCAAAGAAAACGAACGTGATGATCAAAAACAATGTGGACGTGTGGAGCACCGTCACTGACAGCTGTTTAACAAGGAAATGAAACAGTTTAAGCAAGTTCACACAGTTAGCTCTGCCCCCAAACCCTAACCAGGACTCCAGAAACAACGTTTTTGTCTCTAGGCTAGGCTTTGGTCCAGATGGTGTTTTATATCAAAAAAACCCCAGCTTGGGGGATTTAAAAAATGATTTTTTTTTTTACATTAACATCTGCAGATGACTCTACTCCCAAAGGAAGAAAAGAAAATTCAAAGTGATAAAAGCTGGATTTTTAAGAAAATAATTACAAAATGGTCAAACATGTTAAGAGTAAGCACTTTCATGACTCTAATGAGTCAAAAACCTCCTTAGTTTGAACGTTAGGTGTACTTAAAAAAAAAAAAAAAAAAGAGTCTGAGGTTTTTCTTCCCTGCTGAGCACACAAACACGTGTCCGCACTTAAAAAGCCAGGCTAGCTGCGACGAGGCTTTGATCAGCCAAAACCAGACGTGAAGACAGCCGAAGGAGAATGGGAGAGCGATCGGGGATGAAAGAAGGAGCCCATTTGAAGGAGAGATAAATAAAAGACAGATTCAGCGAGAAAAAAACGAGCAGGCAGACGGAGGAGAAGCCCAGGCTGGAAAACAACTGGGCGAGCTGTTAAAAAAAGGAGCCACCGTGGCACTGAAAGTTAAGATGGAGGTGGCGAGAAGGGGGAACAATGATTGGGACGTTTAGATACAAAAACATGGAAAAATTTACAAGCACAAAGGTATTTAGTCAGAGCTATAAGTCCAGAATGTTTCCCTACTTATCGTCTGAATCAAAATCTTTAAACACCACTCCTTTTCTTCATAATAATCCAAATACCTCTAAAGAAACAACAGACACAGACTTATCTCTTTATTGTGTAAGTTTTTTAAAATTTATTTATTTATTTTATACCACCATCCACTCAGCCTTGTATTTCTGCGGCCCCAAGCACTTTTCTTCCCATGAAGGTTTTGGGTCAGAAAGGTTTGAGGCTTGTTGGTGTTGGAACATGCTTGAACTCTAAAAGGAGCGAGCTGCCGACTGACGAGGAGCGGTTCTGGCAACCGCCGGGGTTACGCCGACAAATTTGTGCGACTGTTGAGCGGTGAATGTTTTTGTGTGGACCTTCCTGAGCTGTCTCGTCCCCCACAACACATCAGTGGCCTGTGTTTTTTTTTTTAACGCTGATAGAAACAACCTAGTGTAGTTTCTCCCACTTCTTTTTCAGTAAAAATATGTGACTGTTAAGACAAGACCCACAAATGTTTGGAAAAGACAAAACGATACAACCGACATTAAGCTATTTTGACCAACAGCCCAGATCTTCTTTTCAAACATCTATTTTGAACTTCCACTGAGGTCAAAGATGCAGAGTGGATTTGGTTTCTTCATAGCAGTTTATAGAGCAAGAAATTTTATTACACGTATGTGTCTCCATCATGGCTGCCTCAGGGCACATCGGTCATGCATGTCCTCCAAAAAACACGCGACGTCTCCGTGAGACGCAGTAATCACTTGAATGCTAGAGGCGCTAGTGTGGGTCAGCGCAGCAGGACCAGCACTTATGGCTGTGTGTGGTCTCGCGTTGAACTAAAGGGGCAAAGCGACGCAACAAGTCGTCAAACACCGAGGAGGACATACCGATGCAGTGTCAGCGTTTTTCACAAATCAACTTTTTTGTTTGTACATTTGTTTAAATGACTCTGAACATTTTAATTTACACTGGAAACACGCTCTCTTCAGTTTCCTTCAAAATCCATCCATCCATTTTCTTGACCCGTTGTTCCATTTCTGGGTCACGGGGGTCTGCTGGAGCCTATCCCAGCCCATCTTTCCTTCAAAATAACCCAAATAATAAATACACTTAAAAGTCTAGTCAGTCTTACTCTTGTTAGACAACTTATATATCCTTCAGCCATCACCATGTTAAATGCTGCTAAACAGACATTTACAACAAGTTTTTTTCATTTTAACTTGACCAAGGGACAGATGCAATATGCTTTATGTCTCTGTGAGTTTTTAACTATTATTGTCTATTTGTTTTTTCTTTCTACCTTTTTAAGCAATACCTTCTTGAGCACCAAAATTTCATTGTAAATGTTCATTGATACAGTGACAAAGTATCTATCTATCTATCTATCTATCTATCTATCTATCTATCTATCTATCTATCTATCTATCTATCTATCTA
>JAOWBL010000011.1:211333-228956 GCA_028564865.1 Zenarchopterus dispar
TCCTCCTCCTCCTCCTCCTCCTCCTCCTCCTCCTCCTCCTCCTCCTCCTCCTCCTCCTCCTCCTCCTCCTCCTCCCCACTTCTGGCATTGTTCCAGTGGCGTGAGATGGAGGAGACGAGCTGACGTAGAGGTTTTTCTTTAAACCCAACCATAATAAGTCTTACGTTAAAAAATAAAAAAAAGAGGTCAAAAGAAGCGAGCGGTAAAGTTTTGTATTCAGATTTCCCTGCAGTGGCCTTCTCCATGAATCTTAATGCTAGAAGAAGATTTGAGGATAGATGACTTCACACATGTTCCTGGAGCTGAGGAGGGTTGTACTTTATCATGTTGTGTAAACAAAACGTCCCCCCTCAGTTTCCTGAGTATCTTCAGTTCCTCTTATTCACTTCCATTTATATCAAATCAGAGTAAATACCAATAATATAACCTAACGTTTTTATTTCTGGGTTCAAACAAAAAACAATCAGTTCCTTTATTAGAAATAGACTAGAAAAGGCCACTTGATAATGTGTATTGATGAAGATTATGTTTACTGATGTCTGATCGATATTCACATTTTATGTCGATGCTACTAGATCTTTAATCATTTAAATAAAGGCATTGATGGAGATCAATGGATCATTACATCACTACTTGCCGGCATTCATCTTGTCATTTCTTGGAGCAGCTAGAGGAGTCGGGTTCTCTGGTAGGGCCACCTTCACCCCAGAACCGTTCCAGGACCTTTCCAGGAACTTTCCAAAACCGGAGTGCTGTTATTGATCAGCTGTTTTCTTCTGTCTTTGATCAGACTGTTATAAAGCACTTACTTCTTCTTAGCATTTTTATATAACTTCACATAGTTTTAGTAATAAATACAAATTTTATTGATGCACACTTTGTAGTTGATTCTTTTCTACAAATGCACAAACTTGAATTTCTCAGGTTCCTGTCATTTAGTGCCTAAGCTTGATTTAATTTAGTTCAGTTCAATCCAGCTTTATTTATATAACGCCAAATCTTGACAAATGTCATTCGAAGGCAATTAAACAATACAATTCAATCCTTTCCAAATAAGTCCAATTCATACAAGATCATTACAGGAAAAAAAAAAGAAAGAAAAAAAACCCATCTAAGAAAACTAGCCTGAGCAAGCACAAGGCGACTGTGGAAAGGAAATACTTCCCTTTAACAAAACTACTCACTCTAGAGTCAATAGTGGACACTCATTTACAATATAATTTTTTTGCCTTTTATTTTAGCCATTAAAGGTGTAGTTCTGAAAAATGTCCAAACCACAATCCACTGACTGTGAATAAGAACCTTTTTTTTATGCCACTTGATAAGAAACAAAAGAGTCTGTTACACTTTTAGCATCACTGGATGTTGAACTTTCCCTCACAGATGCAGAAAGGTCCGGACACGGGAGCAACCAGACTCTAACATTTCATTCAGGTTATTGTATGTAGATGGGAACAACAGGGAAGACTCCTACTGATTTATGGTCCATAATCTGTGTTGGTCCACAGTAGGTAGTCCTGGGTGGGATTGTAAGTTCTTTCACCTAAACGTATTGTGATATAGTGTTACACTGCATGGGCTGTGAGCAATTAAAAAAAAGAGACTAAATTCAATATAAAAGGTACATGTAGATATTTTCTGAGGTGTTTTTAATTAGCCTGTCTGTAAAATGTTGAGTATCAGTTGCACAAGGACTGGAGCTAGGACACCTGTAGCTTTGTGTCATAGAAATTTATTGTAAGATCCTGAACTCTCATCTGTTTTATGGCGTTTATATTTGTATGTATTTCGTATTTATCCCTTCATAGCATACTAAAGTCCTATTTGAACGCTAAGATCTTGCCTAAGACATCTTGGGACATGGTTTTCAAATAGAGTGTCACAGTTAGTGCCAGATTTTTTGGGTTTGTGGTATATAATTATATTAGCTTGTTTACAGGAATCATAGTGACTCTTTCTTTCGGTCAAGTTAAGTGAGATGTTGTCGGAGGACGGAGAGGGAAAAGAGCAGGCGCTCCAGAAGTTTCTCCTGGTTTTCCTCTGACATTTTACTTCTCTCCAGCTGCGGAAGTCCAGCACTAAGATGTCACATAACCACAACATTTTTCCTATGTGGGTGGACTAAGAGCGAAAATGAAAGAGTGGACAGTAAGCAATGTTAAAAAAGAAAAAAAAGGTAAATATAGTAGAGATAAGGGGACCTTCTTAAAAGAGGTTTTTTTTTCATATTTGCCTAATGAATGAACAAATGTTGGTGGCAAAACTTAAACAGAGATGAACAGCTGCATCCAGATCTTCTCACTTCTCTTTTTGCCTATTCAGCAATTATGCACGCGCACACGCGCAGATGAGCTGCGGCTAAGAGATGCCGAAGCTCGTTTCCGATTCGACGGCAAAAAAAGAAATTTAAGGGAGCCACTACTTCTTAAACACGCCATAAAGCGTGATAAAGCGTGTGTTACATACTAGGAAGACTCTCCTGACAAATAAAATCCGTTTTAGACTTAATATCTACAGAAAAATGTTGACTTTTTTCCATCTAAATTTTCCCTTAACAATCGAATCAAAAAGTAACTTCGCCTTCTTAAAAGTATCCTGATATCCGAGACTTTGAACCTCGTTTATTGTTCACTTCACTGTGAACATAAGTTATGATTCTTTCTTTTTACTCCATAAAAGCAAAACACAGAAATGAAGCCAAGGTAAGAAGCCCCACGGGAAAACCTGATGCAGATGTTAATCTGTTGAATTTTCCTGATTTATTGGACCGCATCCTCTGCCTCGCTGATATTCCCCTGGTGTCTTTGTGAACACAAACAACTGTTTTCACTTACTTATCGAGGACAAAGTAGAGGTCAAAAGCGCCTTGGCAGGAGCTCTCCTCCTCCTCCTCCTCCTGCAGCTCCGGCTCCGCTCTTGCGGATGGAGAAGAGAGCAGAAGTAATCCGAACAACGCCAGGACCAGCCGCAGCTTGGACAAAAACTTCGCCATGATATGTCTTCGATGGGGAAACGGTATTCCTTTTTGTGATTAAAAAAAAAAAAAAGAAAACCCGTAAACTAAAGCAACGAAGTAGCCGTGAAGTGTTATTTCCTCTTCTACATCCCAGTGAGAGGTTTGAAAAAGCGGGGATGCAGAGGTTGCCCGAAGACAAAAGAGAGGATGCTCAGTGGAGGCTCACGACCGCCCGCATCCTGCTCACAGCACCAGCAGCACAGTTACTTTTTTCTTTCAAAGGAGGAAATCAGGAAATCAAATGTTTTTTAGGTTTCTCTGACTCCACATGCATGAAAAATAAAATATATATATAAAAAAAATCGCACAACAAAAACAAAATCCAGTCAGCTGAGGAAGTTATAAAATAATGTGCTGGGTGGTTTGATGTCAAAAATGTGAAACCTTCTCCTGACAAAAGTCTAAAAAGTGATGTAGTTCTGAGAAAGACTGAGTAGATCGGTGTTTTGTGGAGCAGTGTTTGGCACTGGAGGAACTGGGAGCCTCGGGGACTGACTTGACTGAAGTGGACCAGGTTTCATATTTCATCTTGAGGAGGAGAGAGAGACCAAAAATGGGTCAGGAGCCCATTTTGCACCTCCCTCACGTGGTAGACTGGCGCATTTCATGGGGAAGATGATGACAGGGGCTGTAATGAACATCACTCCATCTTTACAGGTTTTTCCACCAAACCTGTGTGTTCATTTTTCTGTAGTCCCCCCCTGCCCCCTATCCACTGCAGAGGTGAAAACCTATAGGTTGCTGATGAGAGGTCAAGACCCGCCTCTCACACACAGATGAGCCAATGGCTGGTGACTATCAGCTGCACCAGGAAGTGCTCAGACATCCTATATAAAAACATTTTATGGAGTTTACGCCAAAAAACTTTTAAACAATGGATCTTGTCATACCAATTCCAGGTATTCTGATGTCATGTCTTTACAAATCTGTGTTGATGTTAGATGTCTGTGATCATGACGATTGTCACATGAGGCTTCTGCAAACCTTTACATATCCCTCCTTCCATATTTAATCCAGGAGATCATTAGCAGTCACATGGGGCTAAAAAAACCTGCCTCGGTTGACGGGAGTTCGAGGACCTTCTAACCTGTCTCTCATACAGTTGTCATGCATCTGAAATCTAGATATGGAGACCACATCAGACTGTAAGTATGTTTATTTTCTGCTGTACAGTTGGACATTTTAACATTGACAGAGCTGACAGAAAGAGACTCACAGTTGAAGCCAGCCCCTACTGGCCATTCCAGGAACTGCACCGCAGTGCTACATTGGCTTCCAAAAAGAAACCCAGAGGTGGCCCTTGGTTGTAAGCTTTTTATAGGCCCCTATAATGAGAAAAACAAAAACAAAAAAAACTTTACCACTTGTTTGCTGGCCCTGCTAAATCCTCATTTATGCTGCTACAAGTGGTATCCAACTGGCAAAGTGTCTGTTTTGGAAAACCAGCGATTAATTAATAAATCTTGAGGTCCTGAAACACTACGAGACTTTTATTTTGATTAGGAACAGAAAAAGTTGCAGAGGTATTAATGAATAATGAATCCACAGAGCCTGAAACATTTACCACTTTAATGAAGCACCTACATTAACACTTACATCTGAACTAATAAAACTAAACATAAGCATCTACACACACACACACAAAAAAACATTAAGAATGAGGAAAATTTGTTTGAATATCTTTATGCTCTTACAACAGCAAGTTGTCATCAGCTTATATAGAACTATTTTTAGTCATAAAATTTCATATGATCAGTATTATCTAAATTTGTAAAAAGAAAATGGGTAGAGGGGAGATGTATTAACTTTTTTTGTTGTTATGAATTAGTGTTGCTAACAATGACAAAAGTTTAGCATAGAAAAGTGTGACCTTAACATACTGAAGCGATTGGGGGTGTGACCAGGGGCGTGTCCATGGGCGTGTCCAGGGGCGGAGCCAGGGGTAGGCTTTGTGCAGGAAGGTCTAAGTCCCTCTAATCCAAACAACCAAGATAGATGCAGAACTGCTAATAACTTCCTGGATCTATGTTTTTCTTCAGCATTTCTATTTTAGATGCTTTTGTTAGGGTTGTTGCTCTGCCTATACCACACACCTCCCTTCTCTGATTGGTTGTTTACTATCTACGGGGATCCTAAGAGTTTATTCTGCATCTGTTGGAAATAAATGTTGAATCTAAAGAAATCCAACTGATTCTTTGTATGAAAGAGCAGAGGAATTCATTTGCCACTTGGAAAACATCTTCAGCCATGTTTTGGAGTACTATTTTCTAGACATGTTTTTGTTTTTATTTGAATGAATCTGAAATGCTGTAGATGGAAAGTTTTAAATTCCTACCATGAAAAGTTTGCAAAAGACCTCTGTGTGATACCTCTTTGGATTAAAAAATAATAAGAGAGACCAGCACACACTCATTTATATCCTCCAGTTGTCTTTTTAAATTTATTTATTTTATTGTGTCTCACCACTGGAATTGATACAACCCAGGTAGGTCCACATGATTTGAGGTTTACTGCATGGATATAAAGGATTTTCCATCCACAATGCACAAAATCACAACTTCTTAACACATACTTTCAGAGGCTGCGGTTCTAAACATCCAGCATAGCAAATGAGAAGCAAAGTGTTTGCTTTTTTTTTTTTTGTGTTACTCTTGAAAGTTTTGCCATTGCACCACAGCTTGATCATACTTTCTTCACAAAGGAATTGTGTTAACTTTTCAAATCAAAGTAACTCTTCACAGGCATGAAGCTACAGAAAACACAGTTGCTCTACATTACAAACATGTCGCACCAAGAAGGCTTGGGTAATAATATCAGATTACACTTTGCTCTGAACCTACACTGTTCACCTCTGTAAGAAGTCTAGATGCATGAGACCCTCTGACTGACAAAGCAAATGTGAAAAGGCGTCTCCCCTCATCTGCCCAGGACACGACTCACTGGTGAGCGACTAAATGCTTGTTGAGGATGCCCTTGGCCGTTTCCAGGGCAGCGTCGGCTGCGACGGGAATGTGAGGTGCGATGCCAGCTCCCTCCCAGGCCGGCCCGGCTGTAATGTCCGAGTGGACCGTGGGGATGCTCAGGAAGACGTCACTCTCGCCGACCTGGAAGACCTTTGGTGGGTGGGAAGCCCCGGCGGTGGTCTCTCCGATGATCATAGCGCGGCCCAGCTTCTTCATGATGTAGACGAACTCCTCTGCAGCCCCAGCGGTGGCGGCGCTGGTCAGGATCAGGAGGCTTTTCTTGGAGCCGTACCTTGTGCCTGAACAAGGGGGCGAGATGAAGGAACCACAGGGTTGGGGTGGTGATTAGTGGATAATGTGAATGACTCATGGATGATTGCGTGATGAGGTCAACGGATTACGTAAAACAAAAGTTTGAGATGAAGCTGAGGTGCAAGTCTGAACAAAAGAGTCAAATTAATAATGAAAAAATCCTACTTTCCACACAGAGAGACCCTTAATAGTGACACAAAAGAACATTATTACATCCGGACAGCTTTAAGCCAACTCAGCAGGGCCAGTTGAGCTATTTATGAAAAAAATAAACTTAGATAAACCGCTTAACTTTTGTCAGGGGCTTTTTGGAGGCTAATTTATAAAGATACAAACTAGTATTACCACTAATTTATAGCAAATTAACTGAAGGATGTCTATTACTTTTTACCAGTTGTTGTTGCTTAAATCGATTCTAAAATAAATGTGAACATAAACATAATGGGTTATTTTCATCTTCTTATTACCTGTGAGCTCAGGTAGTGTGAGGAGCTCTATGGTGGTGCCAGACTGTCTGTCATAGAGCTTGTCCAGCAGAATCTCCTTGTCTCCATCAAAGAAGTAAGAGCAGAAGCCTGCGATGGCTGTTGTTGGCCCGCCGAGGTTGTTCCTGCAAATCCAAACGAAGACATTCAGCAATGAGGGTCAAACTCCATATTTGGATGTGGACAGTGTGAATTATTGAGCTTTGCTCTGTAAATCAAAGTGGATATGGAGTTTTGATTAAACACAAACTTCCACTGAGAGTACGATCGCCCACCTGAGGTCAATGATCAAAGCGTCTGTGTTGAGCACTTTGTTCCAGACGTGCTCAACAATGATCTGGGCAATGGGCTTGACCTCTTCAAAGTCTCCAAACATGTCGAAACGCAGGTAGCCGATGTTGTTTTCAAACACGTCAGTGTGGAAGGAGACTTTGATCAGCTCGACGTACATTTCTGGAGTATAATCCTGCAGAGAAGAGAGAATGCTTGTTCAGCATTTATATTGACCTGTCAGAAAAATCTTAAAATTTCCTATGGTCATATCTGTGTGTAATACGCTTTTTAGCTTATTTGTTTTTTGTTTTTTTTCATGTGACCATTCTGCAAAATGGTGCCAGTGATCTTACCATGGGAGGTAGGCCTTGGGTGCTGCTGCCGGCTCTCAGGCTCTTGTCTCCAGAGAGGGTCATGAGTTCAGCTGTAAGCTTCGTCTCCAGATCCTCCTTGGACACGACCGTGCTAAACTCGCCCTTTGCCAGGGTCTCTTTCAGCTTTTCTGCAACATCCGCCCCAATACTCTCAAAGGCGTAGTTGTTGGCGATGAGGGTCGCCGACTCCTCAATGATGGCTGGAACTTGGGCACGTAAGTTGACGATCTTGATGGCAGTGGCGAGGGCGTCCTCTGCGTCGACCTCCACGTCTGGTGACACACCTGTAACCTCCCAGCTGGAGCCAGTTATAGGGTTGATGGACTTTGCAGTTGGCACGGTGACATAGAAGTCAGTGTCGCCTAATTTGAATTTATCAACTTTCAGTGAGCTCCCAGCGGTCTTCTCGCCCACAAGCGTGGCTCTCTTCAGGTTCTTGAGGCAGTAGGCAACATCTTCGGGAATGCCCTTGGTGTTTTTGCTGATGAGGATAACCAAGGGCTTGGTTACGCCGTACCTCTGCCCCAGCAGGGTTGGCATAGACATCAGCTTGGTGGTGGTGTTTGAGGGACGGTCATAAATGCTGTCAATGTGAATCAAGGGCTCAGCTTCTGTGAAGTAAGAAACGATGTACGGGATACCTGAAACGTCCCCGCTGCCAGTGTAACGCAAGTCAAAGATCAGAGCTGAGGTGGGCAGGATTTTATTCCAGACTAGATCTAAAAGCAAAGGGCCAACCTTCTCAGCGACGTGCTCCCCAAGGATGTGGTCAATTCTCAGGTAGCCAATGTTGCCCTCCAGGATGTCCAGTTTGATGGAGTTCTGGAGGACGGCGATGAGCTGCTCGGGGGGAAGAGGAGGCAACTGCGGGGGAACCACAGGAACATAGTTTGGTTCATAGGAGACCTTCACACGTGTATCGCTGACCGTGGTCCCAAATTCTTCGCTTAAAACGCTGGCGAGCGTTTCGGCGTCTGGCATGCTGAGGACTTCAGTGTTTGAGTGAGCCTCTCCGATGTCCTCCTTCATCCCCGCCAGTTTCTCTGGCGAGCAGTAATTGTCCATGACGATTTTTGCAAGGTCATTAATAAGGCTGGGGGAAAACGAGGCGTGCAAAAAGGAAACGCTCCCCAAAATTAGCAGAGATGCCACCAGAAAGAGAGTATTTGCCATTTTTGTCAGTTTTACCAGACAAAAAAAAGCAGTCAGATCGAAGGTAGACGCAAGTGAGCTGAACCTCCTTCGTCAAAGAGGCTCTTTGACAAATGGCAATGTTTTGGCAGCAAGGCTGCTGTTAACACACTCTTAAGAGGATTAACTCAACAATAAACCTCTAATCGTATTACCTGAATGCTTTTGTAAGACAATAACAACCCAGCAATGTAGGTGTAGTTACAAGAAGGTGTTGGCAATGATTCTGGGCTTACATTTACACAAAAGTAGTCTGGACAGCTATTTAAAGCTACCCGTCTGAGAGCAGGTCAGTTTTATAACGAGGAAATATCCAGAAAGGGATTAAGCACGTGGAAAATATTCACTACTCCCAGGTAAATGAGTATTTCCAAAGGTTCTTGGTGTCTTTATGCATTTTGGGAATGCATTAAATGAATTTCATCCCATACTGAAGATGAAATAAGAAAATAAGTGCTACAATAGAACTCATTCATTTAAAAAAAAAAAAAAGATTTTTTTTTCTTTTTTTAAGTGATTATTCAAAGTGAAACAGGAATATTCTCATTAATAAATCAGAGTCACTCAGTTCTTTTTGGTTTCATACATTTATTAGGACTTGTTAAGGTTTGTAGGGAGATGAACTGGATGAAGTATTTAGGTTTGTTTGGTAGTTGCTCCCTCTGCTGGTAAATTCTGTTAAGTTGTGATAAAAACCTCTAAAATCAATAACAGCGTCCTCTAAAGTACACGGAAACTACCTAAAAAAACATACTACATGACATAGTCAGCAGGTAATATTCTCAAATACATGATATTTGAATTTCAATTACATTGGGAATCACACAAAGACAGAACAAGCAAAACAGCTTTACATGTGAATAAATAAATAAAAACTTAATGTTTGATTTAATTTCATTCTTTTCATGAGGGTAATAATAGCTATTTTTTTCCCCTTTTTTTTAGTTGGAATGCCAGTTTGGAGATTATAGGATAATAACCAAAATAAATGCTGAGTACGAGATGTTGAAAAAACCAGAAAGAGTCGTGAAAGATTTGGAAAACAAAATTTGAAAAGCACAACCTCCTTTCTTAGGCAACACCTGTTAAGTGAAGGTTCGAAAGACAAGCCAACAGCAGTGACTGTGTCGTGTTTTTCAAAAACTATTGCTTCCACAGGTGATTCAAGTTTTTTGTTTTGAATCGATCAGTTTGTTGGTGTGTAAAGAAAATTTTAAGTAATATATAAATAAAAAAAGCTTCAGAAAAGATCTCTTACACAGTCTTTGAATTCCCTTCAGAATTAGGATTTAAAGCATTAATAGTATTGTGGAATTATATTTGTATATGGAAATAAGTAAAAGACTTATATGGAAAAATAAAACTTGTAGTAAATAAGAGTCTGCAAGCTTTTTTAAAACTCATTTGAGAGCCTGGTAATCCTAATTCTTTTTCCTCTTTGATTCAAAGAATTAGTCTGGTTCGTCTGGGTTTAGCTTTGATTTCTAGGTGGCAGTACCAATAATAATAATTAAAAAATTAAAAAAAAACAGAACTGCTAATTGATAGATAGACAATCAGTTTGAGAAACAAAGTGTAGTGGGGGGTCTTGGACACTCCAGTATGAGTCATCACATAAAGCCTGTTGTGACTGGTTTGGTACGTTTTGTACCAGTGGAAATCAACGTAGATGGGAAAGGTACCAGACCCATTTCACAAGAGAGAATTTTCACAAAGTGAATAGGTAAGACTGATCAGGATACTAAACCTCAAAACCACTGACGGCAAATAAATGATGTGTTGACATTTCTTTGACACAAATGATCAAGGCCACACATGAACTTTTACACTGAGGTGGTGACTAAATACAACAGAACGCTTAATAAGTTTGAAATGAAATTCGCAGACAACACTATTTACCTTGCTCTTTCTTCAACAGCCTTGCTGCTATGATTCTCTGTGCTGCTGGAAGAGCATCGCTTGCCTGAGCAAAGACATGAGGTTCAACTCCAGAAAAACCCCACACTTTCCCGGTGATGGCACTTATGACGACCTGGTTGGGTATCGAAGCGAACAGAACGCTGTCCCCGATCTGGTACGTCCCACTTGACAAAGACCCTCCAACTGTGGGCTCCCCGACGATTGTGGCCCGATTCAGTTCCTTCATGGTTCGAGTGAAGACTTCTGCCGCTGACCCAGTCATGTGACTGGTGAGGATGAAGAGGTCCTTAGAAGACCCATACCTTTGACCCCTGATGTGGGACAATGTCATAACTTCAATCAAGGTGTCTGTTGTGCGGTCGAAAACGTTGTAGAGATTACGCAAAGGTTCGGCATCAAAGAAATAAGTACACAAGAGGGGAATCGCCGTTGAGTAACCCCCGGTGTTGTACCTCATATCAATTACGAGGGCGTCCGTATTCACTATCTTGTTCCAGACCGATTTTATGAGCTGAGGCCCGATGGCTTTTACCACTTCCACGTCCGCCATCATGTCAAACCTTAAATAGCCTACGTTGCCCGGCAAAAGTTCAATTTTAAACAGAGCGTCGATTATGAATCCGACCTCTTCTGGCGTGGGGATCTTCGGGACGTTGTGTCGCGGCTCAGGCTCAACATCGCAATAGAAGACATGGAGCCGGTGGTCCCCAGAAGTCTCGTGGAGATCTGCTGTCAGCTGAGAAGCCAGAGATTCAAAGTCGACCACTGAGCGGTATAATCCCTCCTCCCATTTACCGAACAGCACCTTGCTGACCCGTAGAGCCACTTCATGGATGGCGTAGTATTTTTCTAGAAGTTCCCCAGCTCCACCAATGAGGGACTTGAGCCCTCTATGGAACTCAGCAATCTCATGAACGTGGTCCACGGCTTCTTCGGCCAGCACAATGGCATCAGGGACCACACCGCCTCCCAGCCAGTACTCGCCGTTGTTGTCTATGAAGTTTATGAAAGGTACAGTTACAGCAACTTTTGTTCCTTCCACCTGAAACGTCTTGGAGTGCATCAGGGTACCAGATGTAATTTCTCCGATGACTGTCCCACGATTTAAGGACTGTATCAGGTAAGCAAACTCTTCCCCTGCGCTTGCAGTGTAGTAGCTGGTTAGTACGTAAACCCCTCGCTTTGAGCCATAACTTGGGCCAGTCATTTCGAGCAGAGAGTCGTGTTCTGTCGTCGTGTTCTGAATCCGATCATAAATGGTAAAAAAGTGATGCTTCTGAGAGGAGTCGTACAGGTAAGAAAGTAAAACTTTAAGGGAATGAGAGGATCCTCCTGTGTTGTAGCGTAGATCAATAATCAGATCATCTGTATCTTTGAGGGGTTCCCATACCTTCTGAGCCATGAGCTCTTCTAGTTTACCCACTGCAGCTGTCTCCACTAACTTGTCAAAGCGAAGATAACCAGTATTGTTTGGAAGAATTTCCACTTTAAACACACTATCAATGTATGTCTTTAACAATCCCACGTCATCTGGTGCTTTATTAAGCTCTGCGTCCTCCTCTACGACGGCAGAACTGTCCTGCACGTATTTAATGACCAGTCGTGGATCTTCAGACAGAGCCTGGAGGTTCTGGTTGAGTCTGAAGGCTAGGTCCTCCTCAGATACGACGGAGAATAAATCTGCTGACTGTAAATGCTCCAGAAGCGCTGGGACCCTGTCAGTGAAAGCATAAAAGCCCTTGACTGTGTCGGAGATACTCTGGACAACTTTTGGGATGGCATGTCTGACAGCCAAAAGGGATCTGGCCTTCGCGACAGCTTCCTTGGAAACCACGTTGACTGTCGGAGAAACGCCACTCACTTCCCAGCTCTGGCCTGTTATTGGACTGACAGATCTCGCAACAGGAAGTGTTATGTAAAAGTTGGACCGAGCAATTTTAATCTTTTGAACTTTTACCGACCCACCAGCGGACCTTTCTCCGACTATGATTGCCCTCTTGAGATTCTTCAGGGTATAAGCAACCGCCTCGGCAGCCCCAGTGGTGCGCCTGCTAGTTAAAATCACAACGTGCTTCTTGCGTCCATATCGTTCCCCCATTATTGATGGCATGGTCCACAGCTCCGTGGTTGTATTCAAGGGTCGGTCATATATAGTGTCAATGTGAATGAGGGTCCCAGTGTCGGAGAAATAGGAGATTATGAAAGGAACTCCAGAAATCTCTCCAGCTGTGCTGTACCTCAGGTCAAAGATCAAGGAGGACGTCTGAGCAAGTTTATCCCAGAAGTTGTCCCGCAGCAGGGAGCCAAGCTTTGCTGCCGTCTCTTGCCCTATGATCTGATCCATTCGCAAATAGCCAATGTTGTTTTCCAAGACGTCCACCTTGAAAGAGTTTCTCACCAGCCGGATCAGTTGGTCTTTCGGGAGCAACGGCAGGATCGGTGGCATGACTGGGACAAAATTGGGCTCGTATGAAACAGTCAGCCGTGGATCGTTGAGGGCTCCCTGGACTCCGACTGTGAGCACAGCTGCCAGGGTCTTCTTGTCTGAAATCTGAAGGATTTCCCCACTGCTGATGGCTTGTTGAATGGCTTCCTGCATCCCAACCAGGTTCTCGGGGAGGCAGTAGTTCTCCCAAAGAATCTCGGCCATTTCTAATACCAGCGCCGGCTGGAACGATGAGTTTACATAAAAAGTACACAAGAGAAGCATCCAAGGTAGCGGTGAGGCGTGTCGCGCCATCACAGAAGTCTCGATCCGGTCTTCCCAAAAGAGAAACACGTTATCTTCCTTTTCACCAGGCTCTGCTAGTTCATGCGTCTGTGTCGAGAATTGGAGGATTTTCGTTGGGGGAAAACATCATTGTCCTAGGTTTTTTGGACAGCACCATCAGTGTAAGAGGCTTTCATCCTCAATAAACCTTTAATCGCATTAACTTTACTGCTTCAGACATCAGACAAAAGCGTACAAAATAAAAAATTTGTAAATGGATGTGAGTCTGGTGAAAAAGCTTTGTATTGCAACTGACACAGATTAGTGTCACACATAATTACACTTTAGCGTTGTTTAGGGTGGATGTGGAGCCTGAGTCATTTGCCAAAGTGTTAAAATGTGCCGTCTCAGTTTTTCATTTAGAGTCAGAGTTTGAAGGCGGGCAGAAACTTTCACCCGACATCTCCCTCTTCTTAACTTCCTCGGCTGTTATGAAAGCGTATGGTGGGGTATTTTGGTGCTGTTGGTGGCTTTAGGGGTCATGTCTGGGTCGCTCCACGGGTGACATGATTACATAGTTGGTGGAAATGCAGCAAAGCCTTCTTAAATTACATGCAGGACCAGATTGGGCTGAAAAAAAGGGAAAGCATGTCGGCCTTTCGAGAGCAGAAACAAGAGATTTAATGATATATATTTTTTTAATTTAATGGTGAATAAGCTGCCTTCTTTTCTGTTTCCACTGACAGCCTGACATAGAAACTCTGTATTTGCTGATGAATTAGAGCAGATTTGTTATCGGCCGTGAACCGGACCAGAGTATGGACTTTAGCACGAAACCCGGAAAGATCCAGAGCAACGCAGTTTTGCAGCTCAGACAAGCTGGGTGGTGCTTAGTTACTCTTAACGTCTTAACTTTTAATACGACTCCATGCCTTTATGTAATACAGTCCTTTCTGTGCCAACTCACAAGATGTTATAATCGAGAGGTTTGAAACGTTGAATTGAATCAGTTTTTGCCCCCAGAGTAAAAAAAAAAAAAAAAATCACAATGTAAAAACTGTCTCAGCTGATTAAAAATATATTACTTCACCAATTTACATGTTTATGTTGCAATATTGCGTCTAAGAGCCGTTGTTGTCCATGGACAGACTATGACTTGATGTCCTCTGGGAAAGATCAGTGTACCTCACCTTGTCCCATCACAATGTGTTGGTCAAGTAACTAATTACAGAAGTTAGTAAAGAAGTTATTTTACTAGCTTTAAGTTCTGCCGTAGTTTAATTGCTTTTATGGTGGAATACTACATAGCATCAATGACCACCATGCTAGTATGCAGAAGATACTACACTAAAAACACAATATGCAGTTTCAAAAGAAGATTCAGTTTATGTTTCATGTCTTGGTACACAAGAGCTTGGATGCTTGGCATGGTGATTTAATGTTGATGTACAATGTATTGCTTTATGACGATTATACAGTTGCAGTTCCTTGACTGACCACTAGGTGTTGACTACAAAAGTAAGCCAATCTCCGTTGACCCCCATGTTAAAATGTCCAACTTTGAGGCAGAAATAAACATATTTACAGCTGAATACAAAAACCATAACAGTGTTCAGGTCTGTGTTAAGAAATTGTGAGATAGCTACATATCTCTGACCTATTACATTTTGGCCATGTAATCAAACCTACATATGACCTGCTGGTGAGACCATTTTTTCTGACTAGACCCGATTGTGATCTTTGACGATCTAGTTAGTAATCGAAAAGAAATTAATAATACTACAAGGATATCAACAATTAGATAAATAACTAAAATAATAGTATACATTTGAATTACTTGTATGTTTGTTTATGGTTGAGAGAGTTCAATATTTAAAGGCCAAAGCCAAATTAATCCTTTTTCCCTCTTGATCCCCAGAAAGCATGAAAATGGGCTCACTGGCCCTGATATTGGTGCTAATTTGAGACAAGAAAAGACATGCAAGTGTTTGCACAAACTTTCCCTCACTATTTTAGGGTTCAGCACTGATAAACTAGTGTCATTGACTTCAAATGTTTACAAACCATTAAGCATGCATTACTGTACAATGAAAATCGATGCACTCTATGTGAAATAGCTTTATTTGACAGGGTCAGTTTATTTAAAGGGAGTTCTAAGTTATCAGATAGGCCATCTCCCTAAACCATATACTGCAGACTGCCCTTATAAATTAGTATATAGTATATACTGCATACTGGTCACTGTTAGAACGCAGTATGCTACCTTATAAATTACTACACAATTACAACACACTTTCTATCAGCAACAGGATTTTTTGTCTTGTTTTGTTTTGTTTTTTAACATAACCAGGACTGTATTCTGCTCACCAACCATTCATAGAAGAAGAAACACTCATCTGGTTGTCTTGCATGTAGCTCAGAGTCTGCATACTGTGCTTTGGCAAACCAGTCTTGGTTTCAAAAGTGGCCAAAAGTATCACACTCTTTCTTTCTTTTCATCACTGCATCACACTTCATAACAGTAAAAAGTATTTACTGAAATTATTCCAACTATAAACTCCAAGATTAAGTTATTTTTACAATAACATGAGACCACCAAGAGGAGAAAATAAAGCTATAAACAATCCTGCTGAGATAAACTAATCCATCAGTCTGCACAACCCTAAGAAAACCTGTAAACATTTTTACTGCCTAATAAAAATAGTCCTAATATTTATAAGAAGTCAATTTACCTTCTCGATCTGCCAAAGCAGCAATATTGTGACTTTAGTTATGAAGGTGCAAAAGATCAGTCATCAAACATTCAGAAAATATCTTCAAAAGTTCTAACTTGGTATTTAATTTCCTAGTTGATGTATTTGAGACGCTCATTTTGTTAGCAGCGCTGCCCTCCGGTGTATCCACAGTGCTTTGGCTCGTCTTCCCATCAGTATCTTGTGTTTTTACCTTTCAATTAAAAATAAACTTGTAAATGTGGAAAAAAGCAACACAAAAGAAGTTTTTTCCAACTTTTTGCTCAGAAGGGTCTCCGTAACCACGTGGAGGTCAACGCCGACCTTATTATTTAAGATTGTACAAGCGATTCAAAGATCAGGAAGAGTCAACAGAAATGAAACACGTTTAATCATAATTCAAGTCTTTAGTTTTGTCATTATTTTTTATTATTTTTCCATTAAACAGTTTGTGTCAACAATGCATTGCTGTCCTTTAACTTCCAAAGGAATCTGGCTGTACAAGATGACCAATCTTTAATTAAAGTTAAAACTCTTGTTTCATTTTTTAAAATGTGAGACTATGTCATGCTCTAGTCTTTTAAGAAAATTTCTAAAGAATTTATGAAGTTGTCTATTCTATGGACAATATAAACTGCTTTTCTGACACTTTCCGAGATTTACTCTCATCCAGTTTCTTTTTTTTTTTTTCTGGTAACCCTCCCACTCACGGCTATTTTCACCACTACAAAATGCAATGAACCAGTTTAAAGAGGCTGGGTGAAGGTTTTATGAGATGACTCATACAGTAGCATCCAAGAGCCAGTTTTGAAAACAACCAAGATGGCTATACGATACAGAGTGATTGTTCAAAACACCTCTTGCCATCTTCAGCAAGGAAATTGACCACCATTGGTACTCCAATGGTGCCATTTTGGATGTCTTTGAAACCTTTCTGCTTGCCACACTGTCTATGTCACATGCCTCGTTTCTTGGTTTGGTTTTATGTCTATTCACTGTTATTCAGTGTAAATGGGATGGAAATCAAAGTCAAATCAAGAAGAACAAGACTAATTCTGAGCATCAAAAATAAATAAATAAATAAAAACAAGAATAGCATCTCTGACCTGCTTTTTTATCCTGTGGCTATAATTGAAAACACTGTAACACTGTAAGGTTAAATTACAGTTAAATGCAATAAAACCACAGAACCTGCTAGTATTTTACTATTGCTGGAAGTGAGCTTACTTATTTTAAAGTCAGATTCTTTACAGCATAGAAATAATTACAAAAACTATAAAATCAGATTCTAAACCTCCAAATGCATAAAACATTCTCTTTAAATGTTCACCTTTAACACAAACTCTGGCAAATAATGTTTTAAGTATTCAGAAAATATGTAGATATCATAAAATACAGACTAGTTAAAATACATATTTAACTACAGGAGACGAAGAATAAAACTTTTTTTTTTTCTCCACCAAATAACTTTATTGAAGTAATCATGAATAAAGATGAAAAATCATGTTTTAGTTTTGCTGCCACGTTTAGTGTCAGTGTTTTTGTTAATATAATGTCCCCCATGGTGAATTAATTACATATATATATATATATATATATATATATATATATATATATATATATATATATATATATATATATATATAT
>JAOWBL010000011.1:231559-295592 GCA_028564865.1 Zenarchopterus dispar
GTTTGCTTGGAAGATTATTGTAACTCGGAAATTCGGATCTCCGACTATAAGTGGAACGCTATATAATGGTTTAATGATCTGTCATGACACAGTGCATAATCTATATATATATATATGTTTTTTTTTTTTGGACAGAAAAGTAACGTATTAGCGTCAGTACGTACACAATGTGTTTACAATGTAAACAATTCTCATAAAGTTTGATTTAAAACGTTAAATAAAAGTATTGTATGCGATGACATTTGAAAACGTTGCGAAATCACGTCTTCCGCTTTGCCCATGCGTGAACCGGGAACACCGAGGCGCTCTTGAACGTCCCCCTCTGGCTCATTGTGCAGCACCGAGGAAACATCGGTCGGTTTCGACGACGTCGGTATGAAATGGCAGAAACGGTCTGTGTCGCGGAAGCACCAGGACTAGGTTACGTCGTAACTCCACATCTGTTCTGTTTTGTTCCTGACCTAACAATTTGAACGAAACGGGAGTGTGTCCGGATAAAAAGGAGGTCTAAGGAGGAGTATTTCCTCCCAGAAAAACAGAGGAAAAAAAAAACCAACCCCTCCAGGTTGTGTCTCCGGCTGGGAGCGAGCGGCGACTGCGGGTCGACACTGTTGGAATAAACCGGGGACGGGTAAGCCCTGCGTATTGATTTAAAATATATAAATATATATTTCGCCTTTCTGATGGGTGTTTGATGTGTTATTATCAACTGTTTTGTGGGGTGGGGAGCGGCCAAATGTGGGTGACACGCGTGAGTGTGAGAGCGTGTTACGGTAACGTTTGGAGTGACCAGCACAGCAGGCAGGACAGGTCTGGCCTAAAGGGTGCAAGGCAACCAGCCCGAGTGGCTACACGGCCAGACACCACACACCAACCTTTATATGTCTCAGTTAAATACACTTCAGCAGCAGTTTCGCCCCGTGGGGTGAACGCAAGCTCCTGTTTAACTCGTGAAATGTTCAGCTGGAGCTGCGTGACCTCCCGTGTGTTTCCACGTAAACCTACAATAACAGTCTTCATGTAAACAGACGACTCTTGTTGACGCCTTTGAACGCACCCCGTGTACAGCGTTAAAGCTGCTTTAAATGTGAAGTTATTTCAGCTCTGGATGTGACTTCCTAACTCTCTGTCTGCTCTCTCCACGAACCGTGTGTGGGTTTAGTGTTTGTATTTCACTGTGGCAGCATCTTTGTTGTTGCACCAACAACCAGGATCTGGCTGCTCACAAGACTGCAGGTTTCTTGTTTGTGTAAACATGTGACGTCTGTGGCATAAATGTAAACATTAGTTGTGTCATGACTGCATCCAACAGCCTCCGTCCGAGCTTTTTTGCATTAAAAACGGTCAGAGGATGGACTGTAAAGTGTGCTAATCTATCAAATGATCTGGGACATCATCTGATCACGGCCGGGGCAGGAGGAGATTATCCCAAGTTTCATTTTCTGCTGTTGTGCCTGTTTGGTTTCCAGTAAATGCTTATTGCCTGTACTATTGATCCCATCTGCTCCTGTACTGGTATTTGGGCGCTGTAGCATCCAGACTGCACTGCACATCCCTCCTGAGGTGTTTCAAGCTGCCTGCCAAGAGGACAGCGGCGGTCGGTCGGTCGGTCAAATGCAGCAAGAAATCTGACTCCTGCACCAAAAAGTGTAAGATGGACTGCAGAGACGAGATGAGCTGTCCCGTGTTTGGGCAAACACTTGGTTAATATCAGCACATTTGAATTTGTAATCATTTCTGCATTGTCATGAGGGTGGAACGGCTTCGGAGAACATAACTGGTTGTGATTTTTCTGCTAGTTCAGACTGAAATCTTCAGACTCGGGAATGGTTTGGTCAGCCATCATAAATATTTTTATATTTGATGCAAAGAGTTGATCTGGTTCTTCTGGATTTGGCTTTGATTTCTAGGGGTCACCACCAGTAAGAGGACCAAAGCATGTGGCAGCAGGCATCTTGGTCGTTTTGAATATTAATTCTTGGAGGCTCTTGAATGAGTCATCATTTAAGCCCCGCCCCCACCTTGCTGCGATTGGTTTGGTATGTTCTGTACCAGTGGAAATGAATGTGAACTGAGTTTTGTGTTGTAGCATGAGACTCATTATTTTTCAGTTCTGTCTCAACTTGAGTAACATCTCTGCAAGAGTAAACAGTTTATTTTTTATCAAGTTAAGTTTTCAAACCTCAGTGACATTGACGGCGTGTCTTTGGTCAAGTAGTGGGTAATAGAGTCGGCGATTTCCCTATTCCCATGTGATATGACGTTACTGTCACAAAACAGTGCAGAAATTTCACTGGAAGCAGAAACATCATCGTTGAACTTTTTTTTTTTTTTAGTTTTGTTGAACGTCAGCGGGTGGGGGGGCTTTAAATGTTGGTAACGGTCTGTGGCGTTGCCTTGCGGTGGCGGTTGGATCGCAGCATGTTTTGCAAAATAATCTTTTCTGCTCTACGTCGCAGGATGCCGGTTGCCACGCTCTCTATCTCTGGCAGACTTGAACGTAACCAGCGGTGATGCTTCGGTTCAGTTTAGCCGTGGCAGCAGGCATTGCGGGGAATGACGGCTGAAAACCTCAGCTGCGTGGCGCACTTTACACTCGATGAGCAATTGGCTGATAAACTTTTTCCCCATTGCAGTTAGCCAAGACTTTTTTCTTCTTTTTTTTTACCGTAAGCATACAAGTTAGTAAAAATTTTCATTGACTTCTTGTTGCACTCCTTCGTTGGCCTCGCACACGTTACCAACTCGTTATTTTTTATGCTTAACTTGATAATGAAAGTACACGCACTTAGTCGTGTGCATGGAGGCTTGCTTCACATTTGTAAACCACACTGAATCATGAATGTGGGTCACATTTGTCCAGCCATGTCGAGCTTTTTTACAGAACCTCAAACAACACATGAAAAGGAAGATGAAATGATTTATCATCTTCTGCCAGAATCCTAGCGGTCAGCCCTGGAACAGAAGCTCCTGTTTTTTTTCTTTTTTGTTCTTTTGACTTAAGCAGAATTAAATAAATTAAATGCGACGCTTCCCAAAGACCCCACTTCCCGCACACTTAGACTTGGGACAGTTATGATTGGTTGGTGTGATTAATTTGAGAGGAGGACTCTACTTCTTGTTGGTGGGTATGACTGTTGTCGTGTGAAATCAGTCATAACTCTGCTGCTGCTGTGGTTTATGACTTGCATTGCCTCAAATTGTGATTTCGGTTTCAGTTGGACCGTTCAAACCCAACTGTCGTGTAATTTTTCTGTTAAACTTTTAATCTCAAAGTCTGAATTAAAATTGCACGCCACATCTTACTCCAAGGTACCCGGGGTCTAACTCAGTTCAATTCAAAATTCTTAATGAATCCCCAAAATGAACCGGTTAGGATGTGATGCACCAGCACCCTGAACAGACTGGGTGTAGAAAACAGATGGATGAGTGGAGTCAGATGGATTTTTGCCTATGAGTAATGAGTTTTATGTGATAAGAAGTTGGTTGGATATTAAGATGGAGAGCCTGGATAATTCTACTCCGAGCTGGGTCTGTGATGTCACAGTACTATCTAAATTTAAACAGCCCAAATTTACAGGGTGCTGTGACATCACAGACCCAGCTCAGACTGAGGTGGCCCCGAGCAGAGTGATATGATTGTGTTTCTATTTGAAGTCACTTCAGAGACCCAAATATATACTCTCAACCACATGAAATTAGACCCTTTTTTTCACATTTCCCCTTTAGAGTTGGTTGGCTGAGACCTGTTTTGCCGTTTACAACCTGTACGTGCATGTGTCATGGCTGCCATGCATATCCTCTGTTGGATTGTGACAGGATTTTGCATATACTTAAGAAGAAAAAAAAATACACGTGAAGTGTTCACTGGATGATGATGTGTACTGGTTTGTGGTACTGAAGCAAGAAATGTTAACAGCACAGCTGCTTTTCTGTACAAACATAAGCACGCAAGCATGTCCCAGGCCTAAGATTTTCACCTCATTATCAAAGAAAAACTGCAGAGAGAGTCTGCGCTTGCACTGTTATCATTACTTTGTCCATATATGTTGGTGATGCAGTGAGCCAGGGGCGTCTGAAAAGCATTTAAACGGCAATATCAGCCGGCGCACCTGCTCGAGTCTTGGCAGCCCACCATCGCTGCTCGTGAGTTAAAAAAAGCATGTTGACACCTGACAATCACACGGTTTACAAACCACCACCAAAATCCACTGGATTTCATCACTGGAAAGACAAAAAAAAAAAATCAATAAAAATCTCACTAGCATCGATTAAGAACGTCAACAGTCTACAAGATAAAGTCACCTTTTGAAGACTTTTCCAACCACAGAAAAAGTATTTACAGCATCAGGTTACTGATTGATTGTTTAAGTTTTATGATGTTATCTATTCGCTTTGCATAAATTAAAAGAAAAGTGATACACGCTCCCAGCTGGTATTGAAATGTTGGCGATTGTTAAGGAGAGGAAATGCAGGGTCCGTGGGATAGATTTGTTCAAAGATGGTGGCTGTACTTCATATTGTACGCCGTTTCCTGTCTACTGGCATGGATTTTCAGTTTTATCTGCTTTACAAGGACATTGCTTATCTATACAAGGTCCTGATCGCTCATTTATCAGCAGCGGCCTTTTACATTTTAGGTTCTGAGTGTCCAGCTGTTGATTTTCAAACTGACCGGCCTGTTTGTGATGAGAATTGATTGCTGTCCTGTCCGCTGGCAGACCCGGGTCATGATGGGCCACGTTACTCAGGGCTGTTTGATAGAAGCGAGAACCTGCTGCAGTGAG
This sequence comes from Zenarchopterus dispar, assembly GCA_028564865.1. Taxonomy (NCBI): domain Eukaryota; kingdom Metazoa; phylum Chordata; class Actinopteri; order Beloniformes; family Zenarchopteridae; genus Zenarchopterus; species Zenarchopterus dispar. Next base: position 236,347 of record JAOWBL010000011.1, read on the forward strand.
AGTGAGATGGAGCTCAGAAACAGATCGTATCCCGGGAGAGAGCGTGTGATGGACAGCTGTGCGGGGCGGAGAGCTGGACAGGACTGTTCAAAAGCCATATCTGGATCTCTTTGATGCGGTTATCAGTTCATTTCCGTCTGGGTGTCATTACTTCCCCACGGCCAGTATTTCAGAGGGCAGCCGCCGTGCCAGCCCCGGATGATGGGATGTCTGGGAATGAGATTTTCACCGCTGTGGCTCTGAAAGCCCTTTGACCCTCGTTGGTTGTGTTTTCTCAGAGCTGTCAAGTGTTGCCGTGGTCATTTCATTTATGTCCACTAAGCCGCTTCATTAAGTCACAAATTAATTAATTTATTTCGAACCGCAGCCTCCTAAACAGAAACATAAAAATACAACATGTACAGCACTGGGAGATTAGATATTTTTGTGGCTTATAAATTAGAGCTATGCAGTATTAAAAATATATATAATTACATTGTCGACATACACAAAGAAGAATATATTGCTGATATTTCCAAAAGCCATGCATTCCCACTCTGTACATAACATATTTCACCAATCAGATGCACACTCACTGATCTATCAATTTCTTTTTTAATCATTTTCTCCCTCTGTGGATGAGCTGGCCCAAAAATCATTTTTTTCTGGCTCTGGAGCATCAGAATTAGATTACACAGTGTGTCCCACTCACACCAAGCAAGTGTGGTGCAGACATGTGGCATTAATCAAATTAAGTCAACATGTGCCTAACCGAGCGAGGATAACACCAAAAATATCATATAATTACGCTGTATATGTTAAATATAAACTATTCACATCATATAATATCACTATATATGCCATCCCATGACCCCCCATGGGTGAGGTTTAATTTGTGATGGAATTTTTATTTCACAAATCACAATCATGGCATATTCACACTTGATTAATGTCACAGATGCAATTAATACGAGTTACCTGAGGTCCCTAGATAATATTAGTCCAGTGCTAATAGGGCAAAAACGGCAAAGGTTTTAAATGTCTGGGCCACACTGTTTCACTTTCCGGAGCAGCCATCCTCAGTCCTTTCCTCTGAATGAATCTGGTTAACGGTGGCTTAATCTGGTTCCGGTTTGATATTGAAGAGGCAAAACCAACGGACCCAGAAGAAAGTAAATGCCAGTGACTAGGCCGAGCAACTACCAGACTAATTTCAATTTAAAAAAGCAAAACAAACACCCAAAATGGCTGTCAGAGCGGTGGGAACACTGGTGAATCACTGTTGTTATTTTTGCAGTAAACTCTTATTCTATGTTATTTTCTGGTGGAATTGATTTTGAATGGGATCGGCACCAGACCCGTATTATCAGAGAAAATGTTCACAAAGTGAAAAAGTAATTATGACTGGTTGCAGTTATGGATTTTCAGGTGTATAATGCACAAAGTCTTCTTTTTCTTGATAAAGGCTCTTTTTATTAAGGAGCCTGAAGGTTTTTGTTTGTTTATTTATTTTTGTATTTTTAGCCTGAGCAGAGTTTACATAGACTTATCTGTAGGCCATAAGCACACACCAACACTGACTATTTTTGATTTGATATTTTCTGAAAAGCATGTCAAAAGTGGCTTAAATGTAATTTAAGTCTGGAAAATGAAGTTGACATTTTTGCTTCTTGTTAAATGAGTGTAAATATATTTTATGCTATGAAAATTGTTACTCAAGGGCTTCAGACGTCAGGACGGAGCAGGATTTTAAAGGTGGAGTCTTTTGTATTTTCATTTTTAATTTGTTTTGATCTTGAGTAGTAAATAGTTACGAGTACTCGAGTATTGTCATTGTACTCGAGGTTAATTCTGAAGGAGGCGAGCTCACTGATGCTGTCTCATTTCTGTTTGGATGGAGCATTTAGAATAAATTCTGTGTCATTTGGTAAACATTACTGTCAGTTCTTGTTGACATAAACTTCTTGTGCTGCGTCCGGGAGCTAAACTCTCCTACATCTACCTGACACAAGCTGGTTTCCGAAGTCTGTTCCTCTTTCCAACAGTTTCTCACTTCTGTCCGAGTTGTTCCTCCTGGTTGGTTAAGGCACAGATTTGGTCAGCGCTGGCAGTTTTTAAATTAGCCACATAAATAAACCGGACTGGACTAGACAGATTTGTCACAGCTAAGAGAAGTGGTTGGAGGGGGAGTTAGACTGGGGTCAGGTGAAGCATCTCAGAAGATGATTGGTTAGGGATAAGATCAGATGATTGTTGAGGTTTGGAACAGCAGAGAGAAACGCCACACAGCTGTTGTGGAGTGTTTTTATTACAGCATGTGAAATCTGTAAAACGGCCATTTTCCTCAAGAAGATGGGATATTATAGCGATTTTTAAAAAAATCACTGGATATCTCTGATCAGAATCAGTGAGGATGGCCATTTTAACCACGTGTTGAAATATTTTTAAAAATCTGAACAGACATGAAAAAGGGGAAAAATAGAGAGATAATCTACAATTCAGCTGCTATAGTGTGTGGAGTGATCTGATTTCATGAGACAAGAGAGATGATTGTGGATTTAAGGAGAACCCGGATTAAGTCAAATAGTTTTTTCATCATGGGAGAAGAAGTGGAGGTGGTGGAGGAGTATAAATATCTCAGAGTTCACCTGGACAACAGACTGGACTGGAGATGCTGATGCTGTTTAGAAAAAAAGGACTGAGCAGACTTTACTTGTTAGGTCTTTTAGAGTTTGCGCAAGATCTTGTACATCTTCTATAAGTCTGTCGTGGAGCGTTCAGTCACATCTGGAGTCATCTGTTGGGGAAGAACATCAGAACCAGTGACTTACAGAAACTGAACAAACTGATAAAGAAGGCTGGTTCTGTTCTGAGGCTTCTGGAGATGATTGTGCCAGGAATGATACTTTATAAAATGAAGAGGACCATGAACAATCCTGAGCATCATCTTCACATCACAGTGACTCAGCAGCAGAGTCTTCAGTCAGAGGTGTCTTCAGATCCTTCCTGGGGATCCTTCCTGGGGATCCTTCCTGGAGATCCTTGTCATGTTGTTTGGCACATACGAAAACAGGTCCAGGAGTTCCAGTCACTCCCACGAGGTCTGCATCGCCGATTCTCTAGTACAGAAATAGAAGACATAGAAATACACATGAGGAGACAGTCACACCTGTAAGGAGAGAAGTGACTCCTCAATTGTTTTTTTGTTTTTTTTCTGTATCTAATAATTCCCCCTAAATAAATAGATTGTTTAGATTCAGTCTTGGAAAGCTGGAGATGAGTAAAATATGTTATGATTTTCATCCTTTGCGAGTGTGGTATGTCTCAGGTCTGATTGTTTTCTGATCAGGTGTCAGTCGAGTTTGTGAGGAATTATTTTGAATGTTAAACTTCTGATATTTGGAATCAGAATCATTTTGCCAATGCCAATAAAACAAGATTCACAGACTAAGAAATTTCTCTGATGTAACGCTATAGATATAACATAAAATAATGGAAAAAGTAAAAAGAGAATAAGTCAAAATGAAATAAATATACTAGCTACAAGTTTACAAAATATACAATATATACATGTGCAAACAGTAGCAGGTGAATAGGGTGGCTGTTTTTTGTGTTTTTTGTATTTGTGTATATGTTTTTTATTTTATTTGTGTTTTATTTATTTTATTTGTTTGTTTTTGTTTGTTTGTTTGTGTTACCAAGTCTAACACCATCTCACCGAAGGGAATCTGATTCAGTAATTTGTAGATCTGGATCATCATCACCTAGGGTTGTTGAAAGAGGAAAAACTGGGACAAAACTGACTGGCTTTACCTGAATAATTGAGAGTTTACTTTAGTAGCCTTTTTTTTTTCCTTCTAGTTTTTGGTGGAAGGCCTCCCACTGAAAAGAGAAGATAACTGTGTTCAGGCTGTTTCTCCTGCCTGATACGTATGCACCACATTACTCAGCTGCAGAACGTTGACCAGGTCCTGCACCGAGACAGAAAAGATGTCGTTCTTATCAGAGCCGGGGGGAGAGGGCAAAAAAAAAAAAATAAAGATCAAGAGGATGAAAGAGTAGTAGAGGAAAACATGGAGCCATAGAGGACGCAGGCAGGGTGGTGTGGGTTTATTTTCTTCAGATCAGTGTGTGTAGTTGTTCGCTGTGTGGTTTTTATTGTGTGTCGGAACAAACAGAAAGGTGAGAAGGAAAATGCTTGTATGCTAACTGATACGAGGATGGAGAGGATGAAACGAGCTCGCAGCAGTTAGTGGGAGCCGTCACCAGCACGTGGACCGCAGCGCCACCGCCACACAGCTTCCCTCCTCAGCGCAACGTTCCAAATCCCACTAATGATTTGTCATCTTCATACCCAGCATGAAATCCGGCTTCCCGCTTCCCGTCTCCTCTCCCTGCCCGGATCTCTACTTCATCACCCCCATCCTCGGATTTCATAGAGACAGCACACACAGCTTGAGTGGGTTAAATGATTTCACAGGCGTAGTAATCACTATAATTGATGAACCCACGTTTTGGATTGTAGGTTCGGACATTGATTAATTATTCTCCTGGTGAAGGAGGCTTTAATTGGGTTGAAGAGCGTAAGATGACATTTACATTGTTAGCGGGTCTTTACTGCGGCGGGCTTAATCACCGCCAGCGACATAATTCTCTTTAAAGAACACTCGGAGCAGTGCTAAGTGCTGCTAATACCACTCCACCACCCCCCATATATGACGAGTGTTGTGGCTTTTTTTTTTTAATGACTGGATTAATGAAGCAATAAGCTAAGCCAGTTTGGAGAGGTTTGCTCTCTGATTCCCTGATGAGTATCATTCAAATGATAATTATTGTTATTGTTCTTTAGCGTAGCAGCAACCAGTTGTTGTTGGCATCATTAGCAACTAGGGATGCACAATCAATTGAAATTCAAGCCAAAACTGATAACCAATGATGGCTGATACGATAAAGTAAAAATTTCATATTTTTAATCCAATATGACCTCATATACATATATACTGTAGTTTGTGCCCTCAGTAGAAATAAAAACAAAGATGCAGTGACCAAACTAATATTTTAATAGCTTTGGCCAAAATATAAGATCAAACAACAGTCTTCAAGTTATGGTGTAATGAGCGCAACACAACCCCGTTTTAAGACACTGTCCACCTGGAGCCACTTTCACTTTTATTTTTATTTATTTATTTTTTAAAGTTTTCTGATCTGTTTTTATCAGCGTGCACATACACTCAACCCATCCGTAAAGAGTTGAACATCATAGAAGTGTTGCAGAAGAAGAAAGTGCATCTAGATGGCTGCCATGAAGAGAGCGCTAATCCATCCTCCAGCGATGGGAAAGCTTCTCCAAAATATGATGGAAATGTGGCGATTCTGCGTTTTTTTTTTTTCTTCAAATCACTTTATAAGAAAAGCCAGTTTCCCTCAGGTATCCTTTTCTGCGTCATTTACACCACAGCTTAGATACTCCACTTTCTTCTGCCTTTCCACTCAGGTTTTCCAGAACCGGTTTACAGTTTGCTTTTAAGCAGGAGTACGGAAACACAGTCATGGGCCGGCTCGAACGCTGCTTGGCATTCAGGTCTTGTTTCCACACTTCGATGGTGGGCAGCTATGTCTGACCGATTTCACACTGGGATTAAGTTGCATTGTCAACAACACATGGTAGGTCACGTGATGGGTGGTGTGAACATGTGTGCAAAGGGCTGCTATGAAAACACATCCACAGCAAAAATAATTTCAGGAATAACGAGCTTAGGAAAGCTCACACAGGTCTAACTTTGATTCTCTCTTTTTTTTTTTTTTTTTTTTGTAATGCATCAGCACCTGTTAAAACCACACTTTGATGCAGTTTTAGTCCAACCTAATCTCTTGTTTTTGCTCTGCAGGTCTTGGGAGACGAGCTCCTCTTGGATGCCCAGTCACAGTCTTTGTCCAGAGCTTCACCATGAACCGGAACAAGCGTGAAAAGGAGTACTACAGCATAGACGTGGGGGACTCAACTTTTACTGTCTTAAAACGCTACCAGAACCTCAGGCCCATTGGGTCCGGAGCACAGGGAATTGTCTGGTAAGTAAAAAGAGCATAAATAGTTTAAAAATATTGCAGAAATACTCATTTGTAAAGCTAGAAAATTTATTACATAGACCCAAACATATGTTTGGCTCTAATTTATAACAGAAGTCATCTCAGTGCATTTTATACAGAGATCAAGTTCAAGCCAGTTATTTTGTAGTTCATTGTAATTTAATAAATCCAATTAATTTCATTAGGGTTCAGATTCCAAGTTTATATAATGACAATTCCTAAAAACAAAGAACAAAAATAAAAAAAAACAAACAAACACAGGTACAGCTAAGAAACCCGAGAGGTTTCATCCAGTTTCCCCTTCAGTGCAGTTCCCCATCCCGAGCAAACACGAGGCGACAGTGGAGAGGAAAAAAAGCTAATTAACGGGAATAAAAACCCAGCCCAGAAGAACCGACCTCAGGGAGGACGGCCATCTGCCTCGACTGGTCGGAGGTCTGAGAGGACTGGAAAGATAAACCAACAAACACAAAGAGATTAGTCCTGGGATATCTTCCAGTGGGACACAGAAGAGAAGATTTTTAATTGTGATCACAATGACATGTACATATGAGAGGAATAGAGAGAACATGGTGAGGAAAGAGCCCAGAGCATCATGGGAGGCCCAGCAGCAGTCTTGACCTACAGCAAGTTCATTGGAAGCAGCAATGAACAAACAACTTTGAATGTTTTCAGATCAGAAGTCAGTGTTTTATGGGAAAAAAAGCAGCATTAGCAATCGCTGTTTTTAAACTGAATTTAGCAACAGTGTTTGCGTCCTTATCAATAAATGTTGATGGGTGTTTCAGTAGCTGCTTCCATCACTTTAAAGCTGCACATTTTCATTATAATTCCCAGCTGTTTTGTCATAAATCCTTGAGAGGTAGCGACAGAAGCACAAAAAGGAGGTAAAATGAGCTCTGCTCGCCGCCTTCGTTGCCCTTTCTGACTAACGGCGCTGTTCTGACCGAGATGGTTCCATAACCGGTGTCTGATCACACGCTGATGTTGCTCTATGCCATCTCCTTTGGTTTATGTGAATCTGGCAGTTTAACAAGTAGTGCAAAAAAAAAAAAGAAAACATATGGCATGAGTGCTTTGTGTAAAGCGCTGACGTCACCCACTGGTGTTAATGGTTCCTGTGCAAAAGAGTCCAAATCCTGTTTTGTAGCTGCATTAATAAATGCAGGTTAGCATTTGGAGATACCAGTCAGCATAACAGATGGAAGAGTACGATGAAGGGAGGTTCAAAGCTCTGCTCCTAGCAGACTGAAAACTCTGTCTGTCTGTCTGTCTGTCTGTCTGTCTGTCTGTCTGTCTGTCTGTCTGTCTGTCTGTCTGTCTGTCTAAACCAAACAAAGAAAAAAAGAAGTGCAATACCCCCCTACCTATTCACTGTGTGTGTGTGTGTGTGTATGTCTATATAAATTTCTTTTCTATTTCTATTCTTATATGTGCACTAGTGTGTGAGTTTTTTTCTCTGTGTGTTGTTGCAACAGTGTGAATTTCCCCATTGTGGGATTAATAAAGGAATATTCTACCTTATCTTATGTTAGCAAAGGTAATTGATCTGTATTGGCTATGTGTGTATGTTAAAAACAAATAAATAAAAAAGTTCATAGTTAAACCAGTTCTAAACTGGCCTTAGTACCAGATCCTCCTTCAGCTTGGTTGAAAAGATGTGTACGATAGCAGATCAAGAAAAAAAATCTCCAGTTAAGGTTTTCATGCTTTAGTTTTGCCGTTTCTGACTGTCTGGCACTCTGAACTGATGAAACTTGTGTGTAATTGATCCTTTTATTTGTTCTCGATTTTACACACACAAACCCAAACATTTGTTGGAAACTGCAGATTCATGAAGTCAGCAGAAAAGAGCAGTCGCTTTAGTTGATGCACACTGTAGTATTTATTGTGTTGTTTGCAGTTTGTGCTCAAAGTGAAGTGAAACTTGGTGGCAACTTCTGTTGCTGTAGGTGCAATAAAAGTTTAAACAGTAATCTCTAAATGTTCAAACAGCAAGTAGGATCTGGATTGTTTTAGACATCTTTCCTGACTGTAAACAAATACTGCTATTTCTAACTGATTTTAATATCTAATATACGGCGTTGTTAAAAGTAGTGAAATCAGGAATCCGGATCGGGATCATCTTTTTTGTATCACCAAATTTTGAAACTACACACCTGAGACTGTGTTGGAAGTAAAAAAGGACCCCCCACCCCATGCACGCCCCATGCATGCCTAGCATGTGTCATGTGGTTTCAGTACACATTTAACATAAATGTTCTTGAACTCGACAGTAAAGATGAGTCCTAGTCTTTTTACTGTTTCATTTATACTGCAGAAGAAGAAAAAATAACAATGTGCTCTTCAAGGAAGAGCAGAAAAAAGGAAGATTACCTGTTTAACTCACTGGTGATTTTTTTTTTTTTTTTCCTCTCCTTTTGGTCCTTCAGTTCAGCGTATGACCACAACCTGGAGAGAAATGTTGCCATCAAGAAGCTGAGCCGACCCTTTCAGAATCAAACTCACGCCAAACGGGCCTACAGAGAGCTGGTGCTCATGAAGTGTGTCAACCACAAGAATGTAAGAGATCCAGTTTTATTCATTGTTCTTTTGTTTGCAAGATTTAAATGCTGATTGTTTTCTTTCAAGCTGGACATGTCAGTCATCTTAAATGTCATCGAACATCTATCTAGCATCATATTACAGTTTTGTTATTAGGCTAGACTTACTGAAGATTAATTGGAATTATGAGTATATTTTTAATGGTAATTTACATTTGAGTAAAGCTAGATAATTGCTTTTTCTTTTCTTTATTTTACTCTTCATGTTTTTGCTTCTTCAATGAGATCGGTTCACGCAACAAAAAAACTGTTCTTTCATTACGATAAAACTTAAATGTGTACCTTCAAACTGCTCACAAAACTAGAGTAAGCAACTCCTGGATAAAATGCTGCTATCGTCCATTTTTGGTTTCTTGTTCACTGCGCGGGTTCAGTTGACTGGCAGTTACTGGTTTACGTGGTAACCACCTACATGTCAGACATTTTTTTTTTCAAAAAAAAAAGGGAATGCATTTAAAATTTAACTCAAAGATTGGGCACATTGGTGTGACGTTTGTTTTTCTGGACCAGTAATTGTCAACATAAGACTGAGTTTACAATAATGGTAAATTTTGGATTTCTTTTAAAATCGTGCTCTAATTTCACTATAGATTCTATAGGACAGCCAAGTAACTTCCCGTCATTCATCATAAAAAAACAAACCCAAAAACAAACAAACAAACCAAAAAAAGCATGTTGCCTTAGAAATCTGGATTATGTGACAGAAATGGTGAGTCTGTACATTCCTAAGATATGGCAGGTGTGCGTAAAAGAATTTAGGCCGCTCAAGAGTTTTCACTTAAAAACTTGAGGCTGAGAAGAAGATTAAATTTAAGGAAAAAAAGTGTTTCCTTCTCATTTTTAGCGTTTTTCAGTCTGAGTATGTTTCACTTTGTGTCAAGGAAATTCCTCTTTTCATTTTTTACGAGTTGATTATTTAAAGAAGCGGTACATCCCACATTTGAGAGAAATCCTAGCATGTGTCATGTGGTTTTGCTGGTCGTTTTAGCGTCTGGACAACATTCCTAAATCGAACTGTGCGAGACTAGGTCATAAACGGACAAAAACTGAGGAAGAACGATAATAAACACCATCTAATTTATAAAGTAGTCTCCAGTTCTTCATAATTACAGTAGTTTTTATAGTACAGAAATCTCATTATCATATAGTGCTTTTTCCTTTATCCCCAAATGTTCAATTGTGATTTAATCTGTAGAGTCATTCAGAAAAGTGTTTCCTTATTTTCTGATAACAACAAATTGTGGGTCTCCGTTTCCATGGTAATACCACCAGCCACCATTGGGGCCACCTGAGATATAAATAAGCTGAAAAAAGGGCTCACATATCAGATCCCACTTAGGTTGGGTTTTGTGGTTGGCCCAAATGTGACCCACATGAGAGACCCAGTTTGGGTTCATATTATTTCATCACCCATGTACCTGAGCAGGTCACATGGGGCCAACATGAAACTCGTGAAAAGTCCCGTATGAGCTCCACATACAAATGCTGGCTGGCTGATTTCTCCAGTTACCTGTTTCTTCTTTCATTAGAAGAACAGTATTGTCTTCTACGTGTCTTTTAGGGTGGTGACGTGGTTGTTCTCCCTCATAGAAGGACCACCAGCAAAATGATTAGAAATACTAGAGATTATAATGCAAAAAAAAAAAAAAAAATTACCAACGTGAGTTGATACTGAGAAAAAAAAGTAATGTATTTTTCTCAGATTTACTTTGTCGCTTTAAATCTTTGTGTAAATGGGGTTATTTTAGACTTGAATCAGTTAATATCTAATATGATGAAGAAATGTTATCAGCAGAAATGACAGGAGATATTGAGATAGTTCAAAACCCTCCCGGAGGAAGACTTTGAAGAGTGTTGGCTGTGTTTAGTCTGTTTTATTTTGAACATCACTCTTGTCCTGCGCATCCTTTTTGATAGAGTTTCATCGGCCTTTGCTGTAAAAGATGAAATATGGGCGTATTCTGAGTAGTGACAAATACTACTGCAGTGAAGTGGAAAACTACACACAGAAATCAATATCATTTTTTGTTTTTTAATCTCTGTTTCTCACTGCTGCTGCAGTCATGTTTTCTATGAACTGTTATGGATTAAAAAAACTCTTACTTATTTTTACTTTCAAAATTGATTACCATGCTTCTTCACTCAGAGCCTTTCACTCGAACAGTTTTATTTCTACAATCTAACCTTTTCTTTTTGCAGATCATTGGATTATTAAACGTTTTCACACCACAGAAGACACTGGAGGAATTCCAAGATGTGTGAGTATTCCCGTCAAAAATCCTGGAATTACTAGAAACTGTGTTTAGTGGTGAACTTTTATTAACTCTCCATGTAGTATTTTGTCATGTGGACCTACTTAAGGTTCATGTGCTCGGACTAGAGAGTCGATCACTGAGTTATCTGGTGGAAATTCTCCATCATAAAATTACTGAGACTAATTACTCTAAAGGAAAGACCGAGTTTGGAATCAGATAAGCTTTTTAAAAGTTTAACTGTGTAAAAAGTGGATAGAACTGCAGTGGAAAATTGCTCTGTGATCTGGCAAATCAAAATTGCAAAAACATTGTAGAATTCGTGGATAATGGAAATGGGGAAAAAAAGGTACAGTCAGACGTGTTAAGAGTGTCACAGTACAAAATGAGTGATCACTGAGTGGGTACCCTGCATATATGTAAACACAGCGTCGGTGATATACACATCAACATATGCCATCCTCACCTTTTTTTAAGCCAAGTACTTGCTGATTTAAGCAACGCAAAGCACATCACTTTCTGACTGGAGTCGACTCGTTTCACACTGAAAATATTTGACACCTAATGAAAAGAAAAACATAAGAAAAGAGCCCCTCAAAAGCTGGAATTTTAAAGTAGTAGTTCTCCTAAGTTTCAAAACACCAGACAAGTTGACATAACTGTAGGTTGAGTAAAAAGGTTCACATTTTACTGGAAAATCAGATTGAATACCCTAATCTTTATAGCGTTTCCATTTCTCTGGACTCTGCTTTGCAATAGGAACAACACGGGGGTATATTTATCAGAGTCCTGGTTGTATTTTATAGCTAACAAGATGTCCATGTGAGTGGAAACTGGCTGTAAAACCATAGAGGGGAATACTAGACCAAATGTGGGGGGAAGTGATCGTTTCACGAGTAGGACTTGAACAAACATGATTAATCTCATCCTCTAGAAGCACAGTGTCTGTGTCCGTGGGTGTGAGAGAGAGATTTCGAGTGTTTCTGTACTGCTGCGTCTGCCTGATTGCAGCAACAAAGGAAACCGGACAATCGCTGCCAGAGGGGTTCAGGCCCAGCTCAGAGTCAGAAGATGAACGCTCCATCTGCCTGCATGTTTGTATACTTGGATGCGTACTTACATCAAAACATGCATTACTGTGTAATTGAACTTACAATAGCATGGCTTTCATCTTAAAAGCGTGCACATGCGCTGCCGCTCGCATAAAAAGAGTAGCCGATGTCCTCTCTCAAAGGTTCTCCTCTTCAAGTTGAGGTTGAAACAGCCGCCAGATGACACGCCATCCTTAGTATTTTGTGGAAGAGAACTGCTGTGTCCACGTCAGCATAACACACACGTGTGTGTTCACGTACATTACTCATGTTACCCCCCGTGGTTTACCTGTAGGTATCTCGTGATGGAGCTGATGGACGCCAACCTCTGTCAGGTGATTCAGATGGAGTTGGACCACGAGAGGTTGTCCTACCTCCTCTACCAGATGCTGTGTGGAATCAAACATCTGCACGCTGCAGGCATTATACACAGAGTAAGTCACCTTTTGAAAGAAAAAGTGCATTTTCTTTCCATTTTAAGGTTTTAAGTCTCAGGCTGTGATTTGAAAAAAAAAAAAAAAAGAAAAAAAAACAAACGACTGATCCGGTCCTTGTCAGCTCTCATCAGGTATATGCAGTCTTGATGAGCAGCACTAGATAATATATTACACAAAAATAAAATAAAATGCTGAAACAAGTACGTTCTTATTGCTTCTATAGGAAATGAAATGTCAAGTAGCAGCCAGGTGTTGTTAATCAGGTGTGCAGAAATGCTGATAGTTTGTTGGTATGGAGTATTTAAGCGTGTATGAACCTGATACCACTGAGGAAAGATGTGATTTTTAGATGGGCATTTATCACATGATCCGAGCACTTCGTGCCCACCCAATCGCCCATGTCTTGGGTGTACAAAGGAATTTGAGTCAAATTTTTGAGCAAATCGCTGACCTTTTATCTGTTTTTGACTGTCTATTGGTCTGAGAGTCAGTCATGTAATAGCACAATAACCCCCGCATCTGATTGGCTGAAGAAGAAGAAGAATACACAAGATATCCGGTAACCTGAGTGTTGTGACATGTTGTAAAGAAATGATAAACAAAGGCACTGGGATGTCAGTCATTACACAACCTGGTTTTGAAGCTTCAAGTTTGGTTCTGACTGACACTATGTTGGTCTTTTTACACTCAGAAGAGACAAAGCGGGTGGAGCTTGACATCTGATTGGTCAAAAAAATGTGTATCTTTAAAGAGCAGATAGCTATTAAAGCATACAAATATTTAAAAATTTGGATCCCCAGAATACGGACTAATCTATAAAATCTAAGTAACACCGTAATGACTGAAGATGCTGTGGAGCCAGCGCCTAGCTGCATATCTACTGTAGTTTTACCTCCACTGGTCCGGTTTTTAAACAGTCACTGGTCAAAATATGTTCCTGCACTGCAGTTTTTTGTGAGGTTTAAATAAAGAAGACAGTGTTGAACTTTCAGTGTGCTGGCAGCTCGGTTTAGTCAGAGTAGCTGTTCCCCTCTGCTTCCACTTTTAAGCCCAGCGTTGTAGCTGCCGGAGGTAGCGCGCAGACCTGAAAGTGGAATCTTATCTCACAACCCTCAGAAGGAAATCAAATAACACACTTCCTAAAATGTCAAAATTTGGCTTTTAAGTAAGCGGTTGACAGGATCTCTTCGACATTAAAAACCACCAGACAACATAACAGGTTGTTACGCTGTAACACACACACACACACACACACAATGAGGCTTATGTTTGCTTTGAAACAGCTCACGCATGGATACACACACCCTGAAGCATCAGCAGCAGTACACACAGAGGATCTCTCCACGCACACACACACACACCCAGACAGCGTTCGTGACGGAGCGACAGCAGCGTGTCGATTCAATCTAATAATCAATCAAACAGTCAATCACCTCCTGCGGGAAATCCAGCAGTAGATTAGCAGAGCTCCTCCCGCTCCGTCAGCCAGAACTAATTCAGCCGCAGGCGGAAATAACCGGCCCTGTTCGCACTGGCATGACTCTGCACGTGAAGTCCTTCATTAGGTAAACAGAAGCAGCATGAATCAGGGCTCAACCCAGATCCTCACCCCGTTTTCTTTTTTGTGTGTGTGCGTTTGTGGTTCTCTGTAGTCTTATGAAAATACAAACCAGATGTATCTGTTGAGGTAGAGAAGCCTCACTGACTCTGCTTTAAGCCCACATTTGCATTTTCGTGTTCCCGTTATTGAGACGTGACACGATTAAAGATGTCTGTAGGACCGCGGCGAGTTACTCAGAACTGTGCAGTTATCACTGTGCAGACGAAAGAAACTGCAGATGAAGACTCCAGTGTGCTGCTGCAAAAGTAATGAGCCAGCCTAAAACCTTCCCAGCTGTCCAGTTAATCGTAATTAATCAACTGACAAACAGTCATTTGTAGATTAAACCCATCGGCCTTTTAGTGGTAACTCCAACTAGAGAAAATTTGCTCAATATTGTCAAAGTTGGCTTCAGAAGACTAAAATTTTAAAAATTTGAAGGATATTAGCTTTAGTGTTGGACCATGTTCAGACGTTGCATTTGTCAACGCTGATGCAAGGTCTGAACACATTCCAGGACAGATTCGAATCCAGTGACCTCGGACGCATCTGAAGGTGGTCTTGGACACTTGTGTCCACGTTCTTGTTGCACTCTGACCACAAAAGTGTCCTGGGGTGGTTTCAGGGGCCCCTAGTAAACGAAAGCCTTCGGTTTAGGCGATGACTCATTCGATTTTAAATGACTGCAGTCGGCGCTGCGGATGTCGGCGCTGCGGATGTCGGCGCTGCGGATGTTGGCGCTGCGGATGTCGGCGCTGCGGATGTCGGCGCTGCGTCTGCTGAAGTGCTGACTCTGTCTGCAGCGGTGAAGACGGTTGAGCCAAATCCCGAGGTGCTCTTTTCTCCGGTTGATTTACTCTCCAACTCTCGCCCACGGTCACGAACCGTAGGTAGTGACTGTGTAGGGTGGGTGAAGTTCCACCATCCAGAGACTTGGAGTAGTTGCTGCGCCCCCACATTGAGAAGAGCGAGTTGAGATGGGTCGGGCATTTGTTTAGTATGCTTCTTGTGAGGGGTTTATTGGTCATGTCAAGCAGGACGGAGACCCAGGACACACTGGAGAGATTACCTGTCTCTTGGCTTGGGAACACCTCTGTCGTTGGAGCTGGTGGAGGTGGCAGTGGAGATGGAGGCTGCTGCCTCCGCAACCTCAAGTCAGATGAGCAGAAGTTAATAGATGGATGAATGACCACAACAAAGCTTTTCGTCTGTCGATTTCCTCTTTGTGTTTGTGGCAGAGATTTCCTTGTAGTGTACAGATTCTTGGTTGAATACTCTTTGAAAGAAGAGAAGTTTTGTGGTGGATTTTCTTGGTCTTATTTCTGGTCATATTCTTCTTTTCTGAAAGTTGCAACTAGTATTTTCTAGCTGGTGCCTTTTTAGTGATTTAAAAAATAACATTGCTGTTGGTAGTTTAAATGGGATTTTTTTTATTTGCATTTAGAGCAGGATAGTCAAATCTGATCACTCAAGATGCATTCAGGTGCACGTTTTAGTTCCAGGTGGGAACACGGGAACACTGCTTAATACAAACTCTAAGTGGGGCCTTGAATGTCAGTTGGACATGCTGTCTCTCAGCTTTGTTTTGTTTTCCACGCAGGACCTGAAGCCCAGTAACATTGTAGTGAAGTCTGACTGTACACTGAAGATCCTGGACTTTGGCCTGGCCAGGACGGCTGCCACCGGTCTCCTCATGACCCCCTATGTGGTGACCCGTTACTACCGTGCCCCTGAAGTCATCCTGGGCATGGGGTACCAGGCCAACGGTGAGTAAAGGAGGCGGCGACTTTTTTTCTTTTTTTTTATAAACAGCACCTGGCCAATGAGGAGCTGCCGCCTGACCTTCCACGTGTCCCTCCCCAGAGATGTTTCTGGAAGGCCTCTCACACACTATCACACACACACTCTGTTTCTGTAAAGGTTACACTCGGGCGGGTGGGGGGGGGGTTTGCATGTGGGGTGTCAGTTGTGTTGTGGGGAAACTTCCTGTGTGAGAACTCTGGTGCCCAGCAGTGCTTCAGCATGTGTTTGATGTTTTATTAAGAGGTTGCCTGTTCTGGGCCCGGCACAGCCCGGCTTAAAAACGCCAGTGTGAGCACAAACACCTGGGCATGCTTCTGCACTCTCACTTTGCACTCCTGCTTGGAACGTATCTCAATTTCTCGTAGGCAGACTCAAAGAAATAGTTAAACATATGGGAAACGAGCCTGCTGGTGCCAGACCGAGACCCACTGAAACCCGAGTTAAAATGTCCACAGCTTCACTCACCTCTCAGACTGGTGTGACGGTGGTGGTTCAGGTGTTGGCTGGCAGATTTTACTGCGTTTGGACGGAGTCAGGTTAGCCGCTTCGCTTCTTACAGAAGCATTACCGAGTTAAATCAACCCTTAGCTTGTGTAAATTCATTAATAACAAACATGGTGTGAATCAAGGCAACTTTTGAATCAGAAAAAATGTATATTTGCAGCAGAATGTTACTTATAGTTACCAGTTTGGTCAGTCGACTTGTGACTAAATAAATTCCTATTTTAAGCCTCTGACAAGACTCAAAAATGTCCTTCCATATTAGTGATAGGATGGAGAGGGTTCTAGAAGACAAACCAAGGCAAATTTAAGTTTCACAAAAAGTGTATAAAATTGAATTTGCAGACATCTTTATTGTTGTTATTATCATTTTTGGTACTCAGTTTACGAGCTTAAGATACTAGTGAACTGAAAGAGATGCTAGGCAGGACTGCTTGTACAAACTTATTTTTAAACACTTTCTGTATTTATTGATTTTAAATGACATTGTTTTGACTGTAGAGACCCCATCAAAACTATCGCTAAATTGAAGTGACATTTTTTGGTCTTGTCAGAGGCTTAAAATGAGTTAATCCCATTTTGCTGCAAACTTGTCTCTGTTCTCACTCAAAAAAACTGCTTTCATTCATATCGTTTTTGTCCCTAAGGAAAGTATACCCTCCATTTATATTTTTATTATTAATAATAAATAGGCATATTTCCCAAAGTGTTCAACTATTCTCTATCGAGCTATAACTTTGTCTTGCAAATAGACCGTCGTTTGAAAAAAGTTGACGGTCTTTTCCACATTTTTCTATTGATTTTTAGGGAGGTGTAAAATTTTTTTTTTTTTTTTTTACTTTGTCATGAGTTGGACCTAAACTAGGATTGAAGGTTTTCTCCACACTAATTCTCTCACATCCTCAGTCCCCTCCAGCCAACACATCAACGCTACTTCCTCCTGCTGACTTGTTGCATTTGTTGCTTATTCTCTTCTCCCTCCTTTTATGCTGCACATATGTAGTGGATATTTGGGCTGTGGGCTGCATTATGGCAGAAATGGTTCGCCACAAAATCCTTTTTCCAGGAAGGGATTGTATCCTTGAGCTGCTTGCAGCAGTGTCTGGCATTTGTTCTGAAAGAAAATGTAGCTACACATACCATTTTAAAAAAAAGTCTTCCATATTTCAGTTTTTTTCTTCCATCAGTGGCAACTATTGAAATTCTATTTCCCAGCTTTGCCTGACACCTCGACTAACAGCCACCCACCTGTTCCTCTGACGGATCCACTCATGACTCCCTCCACGGAGGCTGCAGATCTGTCGCTGGGAAGACCTGAAATAGAATTTAATAGTTTGCTCTCATAGCCGAGTGCTTGACTGACAAAATGCCTTCGTCGGTCCTCTTGCTGCTCTCCACGCGTCTCTGTAGTTGCAACCATCAAAAAATGCTCCATACCTCTATACCTAATAAACTGACAGTGACACAAAGCGAGCTTTTCAATCTGCTGTGTCAAACATTTTTCTGAGGAGAGATAAAAAGCTTAAAAAAGGGTTTTTTTTTCCACTTGAAATGATCCATGTGTATTGCAGCGAGAATAAAGAGGGTATTAACACATCTGCATCTCCATAAAAAGCAAGACATTGAGAGTCAGCGGTGCACTTTTGAGAACAGAAATATTCTTCTAGACAACGACCCGCGGGACCTTGACATCAGTACGACGAAGCATGCACCTCATCGTTGTCCTGCATCCAACACGTCACCTCACCCACATCCTGGGTTTCATCATGATTTGTCCATTCATTTTAATTTGGTCTTGTTCTTGTCTTTGTTTTTTCAGTCCCGCATGCTAATTTGGTGGCTTTCATTTCATTTTTCAGTTGATGTCTGGTCTGTTGGCTGCATCATGGCTGAAATGGTCCGGGGTAGTGTGTTGTTTCCAGGCACTGATCGTATCCTTGACTCGAACCACCCAAACCCCCGATACTGTCCTGTCTCGCCGTTTGTCTGAGAATCACGCTCATACCTGTGCACTCAGTCCCCGTCTCTGTTTAATGAGTTGTTCTTGTATTCATTATTAACTCCTGGGGTGACTCAGTTCAAGAGGGAAATGCATTTTTCATATCGTACACTGGGGTGAAACAGAACGTCATGAGCAAACAAAGGAAAAGGTGTATTTCTGTGCATCAAATGTCTCACACCTGAATTTTTTTTTTTTTTAATGTTTGCTATGAAAATGATCCAACATAATTAGGTTTTTTAGTAAGAGCTCTTCATCTAACAATTACAATTGAATAAAATATTTTTAGTTGAATTTCATAAAACTATGAGTTTATATTGCCTTCGATGGAAACTGTATTATATTATCATCAGTTTAAGTGTTAAAGTTTGTATCTACTTTTTGAGCAAAACTGATTTTTCTTTTTCTTAAACCTTCTCAATTAGAAGAAAGAAAATGAAGCAAGTAGAGGAAAGAACCAGATTTTTCTGCACCTGTCAGAAAGTGTTTATTTCATTTTATTTTTTTTTAGCCC
Organism: Zenarchopterus dispar; assembly: GCA_028564865.1. Classification (NCBI taxonomy): domain Eukaryota; kingdom Metazoa; phylum Chordata; class Actinopteri; order Beloniformes; family Zenarchopteridae; genus Zenarchopterus; species Zenarchopterus dispar. The sequence goes on from JAOWBL010000011.1 coordinate 255,213, forward strand.
TGGAGTTGCTCCTTAGTCAATAAACAGTCAAAAATAGTTCACTCTATTGATAATGTTTTCTACGGAAGAGGATTAGGGTCACTAAAGAAAGAAAAATGAAAGTTTGTTATAGACTTTCTCTAGAATTTTGACCTTTTTTAAACTGATATTAAAGTCAGTCTAAGATGAGCAAACCAAAGAGTATACATTTTGGATGTTTGGCTTTCTTTTTCATAATGTATTAATCCTACATGCTACAAAACTGTTGTGCCGAAGAAAATTAGCCATCAGGTTTTTCTACACAAACAGCCAATAGTCTTAAAAACCTTTCAGTGAAGCTTTCTATCAGCAATTTTTGTTTCATTTTCTACCAAAGAAAACCAACCTTTTTCTGCATTGCTTTCAGACTAATTTACATTTTCTGCTCCTGTACAGTTCAAAACTATTTCACAGGGTGATACAGTACGAAACCGCAGCAAAGTCAACACTTTTCTCACATCAAAGGTCCGCTCGTTTTTGTTCAGACCTACCCCAGTTCTTTTCTTAATCCCATAACCACAAGATATCGACCAGTGGAACAAGGTGATCGAGCAGCTGGGGACGCCGTCTCAGGAGTTTCTGATGAAGCTCAACCAGTCAGTGAGGACCTACGTGGAGAACCGGCCACGGTACGCTGGCTACAGTTTCGAAAAGCTCTTCCCCGATGTCCTTTTTCCTGCAGACTCTGAACACAACAAGCTGAAAGGTAAGGATGCCCGTCATTTGTTATTGCAAACTGAAGCAATGTAGAGATCGGTGCAAGGTTGGACATTTTATGCTGAAAAACAGTTAAATGTGTAGTTGCACTGGTACATGCAATGGGCATTTAAAGGGAAGAAAAACTTTCTTGGAAATTCAAGTTTTTCTTTTTCTAAACCTTTCTAAAGCAGCTGATTTGTGCATGTTTATATAAAGACCTACTCGGTGGGCTCTCCCTCTACCATCAGCTTCATACTTCTAGATATTTTCCCCCAACAATGACATCTTGGTCAGAAGTGGTATTACTACGTAGAGTAGCTTTAAAATAAAACCGTCTACAGGGGCAGAAGATTGGCTTGTGTTGGCTCAGTTTCAAACAAGAATCTCAAGTAGTGACTGACATGGATGCACAGTGGCAAAAACAAGGATGTGAACCACTTGGAAATATTGTTTTCCAGAATAATTTGTCATTAAATGAGACCTGAACTTCATCTAAGTCACATATTAGTCATACACAGTGATCTTCATCTGGAGACACACCTATAAAACCTGATTTCATTTGGATCATATCCTGTTTGATCAGGATGTGCAGACTCTCCCATCCGGATCGCATCAAAGTTGAAGGTAGTGAAACACTTTCCATTCATTTTTCTGATTCCTTCTTTTGACTTTTAGCGAGCCAAGCCCGAGACCTACTATCCAAGATGCTGGTAATAGACGCTTCAAAGCGGATCTCTGTGGACGAGGCTCTCCAGCACCCCTACATCAACGTGTGGTACGACCCGACCGAAGTGGAGGCGGTAAGTGTCCTCCAAAAGACCACATAAACGGCACGACTTGAGGTGTGTGGATCATGTGGATGTTTTAAAGTCATATTTTATTTTATTCCAGTTTTTTAGTTGGGAAAAAATGAGAACATGGCTTTGTTTACAGTTGATGCTTAGAATACAGATTATTGTCTGTTAACGTGTAAATGAGCAGGACAGACATTTTAAATGAACACTCTATGCAGAGTTTGTTTTTGACTGAAGAGTCTCTGTAAAGTTAAGCGTCACAGGCTTTGGATGCTGCAGTTTGACTGTCCTTGGAAACACAATGACTCAGCCAGTGCAAATTGGTTTTTGCCTGCAATCAGGCAGATTGGCAAATGAGGCAAATTGCTGCTTTCTTCTGTGTCCTTTGTGGCGTGAAAGGCTTCCTCAGAAATGACAGTCCGGCTTTGACAAGTGCAAATTTGTTCTCGGGCAAATTTGAAGCTTTCTGACGCTTCACCAAAGCTTCAGATGTCTTTCTGTCTCAGGAAGACGAGTTGCTCCGAGTCCCTGTTCATTCCAGTTCAGTGTAAAAGACGTATAAATGTAGAAGTTGGTGATATTTGTAAAGATTTCTATACTTCAAAGCAGATAAACTGATGGATTAAAACTGCTTTTATTCCTGGACTGTTGGTAGCTGAGTCTCTCTGTGTAACCAGTTCACAATAAAGGTCACGTTGAGGCGTTTTATAGAGTAAACGAGTTCAACACAATCAAATTAAGAACAATCCAGTTTTGTGCATTTATGTTTCAAAATTAACCCAACTTTTTAAAAAAAAAAAAAAAAAACACAAACGGCTGAGAGACTCAACAGATTCCATCAAATCTTGACTTCAGTCCTTTATCCCGATCAAGCACGAGGTGATGGTGGGGAGGAAAAGTCCTAATCAGGAGGAGAAGAAAAAAAATAAAACCAAAAACCTTCAGCTGGACTTTAGGAGGATAACCATCTGCCTCGAACTGAGATGACAGGAAAGAGAAACCAACAAATACAAAGCGATTTATCCAGAGATATCTGCCTACGAGCCACAGAAGAGAAAAATGTTCAGTGTTGTTGTTCTGATATTAGTATCAGAAGTACTCGCAGATACCACCAAAATAAGGATATCTGTGAGTATTTATGGCTTTTCAACATCCAATACCATGTATTGGATTCTTTGAGGTTGGAAGTTTCTACCAGGAAAACTGTGACACGGCTGTGGTTTCCAGACGAAAACAAGAACGAGGGGCAGAATTGTAGATGTCATTGTCACAGATGACCAGCTGTTAAAAGGTTGAGTCAGAGTTGAGTTTCATTGTGTAGTTGAACATCTGGAGCCGTGGTAGTTTCTCAAATTGGTAATAACTCTAAAATCGCTCTATATTCTATAGTTGATCTTTATTTGGTGTAAATTAAGCAAAAAAAAGTTCTGTGTGGCATTTAAGAAAAATAAAAACTAAAAATAACACTGGGATTGGGAACAGTACTCTGTGTGGGCTGATACCCAAAGCCTTGGTACCGGAAAGAAAAAGTTGTGATTGGGTTCCGGGTTGAGCTGTGATTTTCCTGACTCTTATCTGGTTCTTGGGTGTTTGGGTCTGAACCGGGGGACCTCTAACAGGTGCTACGCTGGCCGGCACCAGCTAACTGGACCTCAGTCTTAAGAAGACTACGCTTATTATGCACGTTATTATCAGTACAGGTGGCAGATGAACTACACACTGAGAAGCAGAACCGCTCCACCCACCACGCTTATAATAGCAGAGCTTAGAAATATCAAGCAAATGGCTCAACCAAGCACATAAAACATCCTGCTGCAAATGTCAGAGCATCTCAGCTAGTCGATGAGGTCACATTTGTAGTTTCAGAGATTGTAGTTGACATTCCACAATAAAATCAAGCAGATTTAACGAGGCTTAGTGGTCAAACTCTGTCGTTGTATTAACCATTATCTCCTCTAGTGGCTGAGCTATTACACTAGTACGCTTCAGTGCACCCACCCATGAAAATACGAATGATTCAGCTTCTGTTGGTTAAATGGTTGGATGAATGTGTTGATGCAGAAAGACAAAAGAAGAAATGTGTGAATACAAATAAGGTTTTTGAAATGTGTGTGAAGTTTCTGTTTTGAGAATAATCAGCTGATGCAAAGACTGAAACATTGAAAACATTTGTGTTTGTGCCCTTTTCAAGCCGCCACCTGTGATCACAGACAAGCAGCTGGATGAAAGGGAGCACACGGTGGAGGAATGGAAAGGTAGGAGATTGTCATAAACTTCAGCTTTTGTTTTGTGTTGCATAACGTTGACGGGAGCGTCAGTTTTCCTCTTCGAATAGTTGCCCCCCCATTTAGAAAGAGTTTCACTTTCAAAACCCTAGTTTAAAGTATTTAGTTTTGTATTGATTCTTTCAACATCAGATGTTTATTATATGAAATAAAAAATGTTGTTCCAGGCAGGAGGCTCATCCATCTTAAAGCTAATTCTGGTGCTCTTTAATGTATAAAAATACAAATGATGTGAATTATGTTGACTACTGACTGTACATGGAGAGACAAATCCCCCGGAGATATCACACTTTTTTTTTGGTACCAAACTGTAAATATGTTTATTAGTAGTGTAAAGTTGAACACTTGGGGGTGAGTGGAGACTGACTCGTGGAGACTGACTCGTGGAGTCAGCCCCCAGTGGTCGTTGGAGGAACTGCACATTTTTAGACTTAAATGCTGGTTAGTCTGGTGTCAAGTTTAGAAAGTCAGATGTTCGTCTCTTGGTGTAGACACTTAATCTCATCTTCCAGCTTTTTACAAAATCTTACTTGTAAAATGCATAAACACTTAAGAATTCACAGTTCTGTCTCTCAGGAAGGAGATTTTTCTGTATAAAATTGACATTTGTTTACCTTCAGCCCTCTTTTATCTAATCTGATGTAACCCATGTTTACATTTCGATTTGTCCTGTCTTGTGTGATGACTCGCTAGAATTTTCACCATCTTAAATCTTATTGGACAATCAGATTTCTTCAAATGATTTTTTTCCTGACTTTAACACTCAGTTTCTTCACTTCATACTTGGAGCGTTTAACAAATAATTCCTTGTTTATTTCAGAGTTGATATATAAAGAAGTGCTGGACTGGGAGGAAAGGACAAAGAATGGTGTCATCAGGGGACAGCCTGCCTCCATAGGTTAGTGGACTTCCTTCTGCGTCTGAGCACTTAAAATACAAAGCAAGAAATGCACGTTTCTGCTGTTCAACAAGCTTTTGAACAACTGATGATGTTATTATAGTGTAACTTACTGTTATAAAATGGACCAGCTTTTCAAAATCTGGTTTTATTTAAAGTAAATTTTGCCCAGTCCTGTCAGGACTATTGGTCAGGTCAAGAATCCACAAATGAGGCGGAAGCTTTGTCATACCAACATGAGGTCAAATAGGATTTAGAAACAAAAGCTTGTTTAAAATCAGCTGATGCAAAAATGAAAAAAAAAAAAAACTGTCTTGTGGTCAGAAAAGCTGAGTTTCAAATTCTTTTTGGAAACTCTTGACAACACATCCTCCGTATTTAAGAGGTTGTGGACCATCCACCTTATTGAGCGCTCAGGTCCAAAGCCTCCACTGTCCAGGGGGTAACGTAGATTCTACAAATTCAGAGATGGAGAGTTTGTACACCTGGACAGGAAAGGTCAAAGTTGAATGGTATAGACAAGTTTTAGAGCTTCTTACGCTCCCATCTAGATGTGTTTTTCAGGGAAAGTTTTGCGTCTTTCATGAAAACGATGCATAAACAGCACATTGCATCATTATAAAAGCATGGCTTCATAGTAGGAGAGTCTGGGTACTAAACTGGCCTGACTGCCGTCCTGGCCTGTGATCGTGGTCTTTGGTGAACCGGTTCTGATGTCACTCGGCCTTTAATTGAACTACAGTTACATCAGTAACTTTGAGCGACTGACCACAGGCCTTTTTCCCCCCTACTTCCCATAGCACAGGTTCAACAGTGAGCAGCAGCCCCCAGAAGCACCACCAGCGCCATCCTCCCACATCCTCATCCGCCTCCGCCCTCGACGGCTCCTCCATGTCCACCGACCCGACCCTGACCGACACCCACAGCAGCCTGGAGACCGCCAGCACCGCCACTGCTGCTGCCCCCGCTGCTACGGCCACCGGCCCTGTGGGCTGCTGCAGATGACTATCACCTCCACCCCTTCCAGGTCCTGGCCCCAGTCTGGGTTCTGTTCCCTCGCCGGGCCACCAGCCCCGAGTCCGGGTCCTGTTCCCGGTCTTTGATTTTGGCCCCTCTGTGCTCATCTTCAGTAGTGTAGCCAGATAGTTTTTTGAGAATCACTTCTGAAAGGACAGATTTCCCTCCTCCTCTTTTTTTTTTTTTTTTTTTTGCTTTTAAGTGACATTTAAAGTCCTTTTAGGTTTTTTTTATTTTATTAGTTTTAAATTAGCATTTATTTTCAGTCCTAGCTGTTATTTATTATGACATTTCTTAATTTTTCAGAAACAACTGAACTTTTATTTCACTATGATCCGGTTGTGGTGACGGACGGTGAGATTTTAACAAAATATCTGTTAAAATGTGATCTATTTTTCTGTTGAAAGTCGTCCGTTTCTCTTGTAAGCTACTGCTTTAACAACTTGCCATATAAGTGTGGGCTGAGTTTGTACAGATTTTAAGGTAAATTTAGTTTTATCTTTGATTCATACTCATGGTGAGCCATTGAGAACTACTTGGACAAATTTATTGTCTTAGAAGTTCCCATATGTTTTTATCTGACATAAGGATATTGTTTTAATACATAGAAACCATGTCCATTTATTTGAACCAAGATAATTTAGATGATTTTATAAGATTTTTTTGTCACTACTACTTCCTGTTTTTTTTTTTTTTTATTTCACTTTAAAGAAAGCTTTATCCTTTTTGAATCTTTATTTTCTTTTGAGTCAATTTTTTTTTGAAAATGCTGAGATTTTTAGCGTCTACATTTAGGCTGTTGAAAGACACACATGGGTTCTGCAGGATTACTTCTTTATGATGTTTTAAGTGCTTTTAAGAACATTCTGTGTCCAACAAGAGGTGCAACATTGTGGACTCTGAGGCCGGTGGGCTAGAACAGTTTTGTTCTGGGTTTTAGGATGTTATTTGTGCTTTGGAGGTTATTTTGAAATGTAGAGTTGGTTGAGGATGTCGAGTCAGTGATGGTGCAAATAGAATGTGCTTCAGTTGAGACGGGAATTGTGTTATTAAGGAAAGGATGTGAAAGTATGTTTATGCTGTTTGTGACGTTGTAATGAAGTCTTTGTGTTCCACCCCGAGATCTGCTAGAAGTCGAGCCTGGCCAGTCACACTGTTCACTTCATGAAAATTCTCCCTCGTTAAATGGATCTGGTACCCCTTGCATTTGTGGTCGTTCCCACTGGTACAGAACGTACCGAACCAATTACAACAGAGCAAGGGTGGGCTTCATGTGATGAGTCATCCAGGAGCATCCAAGAACCACCTTTCAAAACAACTGAAATGGTGGCAGTATTGCTAACAACACCTTGGATCAGTTTAAAAAAACAAAAAAAACAAAAAACATTTATACTTCACACTGTTTTGGATGTCTTTTGTTGATACTAGCCTCCAGGACTGGACCCAGATAGTCAGATGTTCAGATGGACATCCTGATTTCAGCCCTGGGATCCTTTTTTTTTTTTTTTTTTTAAATAGCTTCCCCATTGTGACTGTTTTCAGTAACAAATTGGTTCATTTTTAACTATTAAACAAAACGGCATGCCCCAGACATCAGCTGTGTGGTACACCGTAGACAAAGTAACTACAAGTGGACAAATTCTAAACATGTCCCCAATGTTTTTATGTTGTGTGCTAATGTAGCCAACTCCTTGGTTGGTCTCGCACATTAATAACCTGCTCGCTCTTGCTGGTGCACCTAACAGTTTTCACTTGAACCCCTCTCGCTGAGTCAGCCCAGAGACGCCTGGCCAGGCTATAAAGTTTACTTTATAAGGTTGAAAACGGAAAAGTGAATCTGTATTCTTCTTTTTTTTTCTTTTTTTTTTTGCCATTTCTTTCAGAGTTGGCTAAACACTTCATACCAGACTTGCCTCCAATTATGTATCAAACTAAAACAAGGGAAAAACCTAGCAGCACAACCAGATTCGAAACAAGTTTTCTTATTGTATGCAATAATAGTGCCCTCTGGTGGCGTTTTAATTTTTAATTTTTGTTTTGAAAGGAAAAGTGCCTGTTGTTTGTCATTCATTCCTGAGAATGTGGAAAGACGTTTATTTGTTGAGTATACGTAGGCTTTTATGGCATCTTGATAACAGTAGTTTCCATGTCCAACGATACTGTAAGATGGGGTTGTACGTCTCACGAGTGTATTGTATATTTTTCTACTTGTTTTGAGCAGGAGACTGTAGTGTCTTGCAGGATGAAAGGTTGATGGAGTACACAGATGTTGAGGTGGTTAAGCATGTTTTTTTGTTTGTTTTTTGAGTGATTTCAGAAGAAAAGGCAGTTTTATCAAGGTCTTTCATCAAAGTAAAAAGTCATTCTTTGCAGTAACATCAACCAGATAATAGCTTAATAACTGTTCTTTTACACATTTATTTTAAGTACTTATTAAATGTGATGATTGTCGTTGAGAAAAATGAAATGAATTTCCAAGTTCTGCTAATGCATTTTTGTAAAAGGCTTTGGATAATGTTTACTTTTGGGAGGGCAGGTCGATGATTTAGTGATAAATAGCCCTCTGAAATGCAGTCAAACTACCACAGTGTTTCTGTACTATGTAAACCTTGTGGTACAAACTGAGTGGGGGAAAAAATGCTCTAGCCAATGCTATCCAACTTATTTCTTTCATTTTTAAACTGATGCGCTCTTGCATGGATCACAAGCCAATGTGGTTGATGCTTACAGAAGGGAAGTTAATGCCACCTGGGGAGGGTTGACAGTGTAACACAAAATTCTGTCAAGAGCTGTAAATTGGCTGTTTTGACTGTAGCATACACTGTAAAAATTTATTTTTTATTGCTCTGGCAACTTGTTGTCTGCCAGATAGGTCAAGCTGAACACGGATTTAACCATCAAGTGGCATATTTCTTTAGTATTGCTGCACCATGGATCCTTCTCTGGTTACAGTTTGTGATGGCCACCAGCTATCTGCAAATGTAACACCAGTCAGTCACTAAGGATTAGTAAGTTTAAAATAATTTACTAAATCAGGTTGCATTATTAAAGGGATACGCCAACAATTTTTTGGAATTGACTTATTTGCTGTCAGCTTCAAACTGCTCTTATTTATTTATACACAAGATAATTTTACAAGCCACAACATGTAAATAAGGACATTCTGGAGTTATTGGGAGGTTTATTTAGTCACTTAGGCTAAGTCTAGTAAATGGCCCCCAGCAACTATTGTGAGCTAGGCTAGTGGGAGCTCATCCAGACTGGACTACTGGACGCACAAAGAAGAGAACGATATTTATGCTTTTATCAAACTCAGAGGCTGGCAGCAAATAAACTAAATCCCCAATTGTTGCATATTCCATTAACAAAACCTTCTTAGTAGAAAATAGCTAAGCAACAGATAAAGTACTCTTCTAAATCACCTGCAATTTGACCAGTAGCTAACAATTATAAAATAAATGGTCAGTGTAACAAATAACATTTACACTGATGCGGCAGTTTATGAATTATCTCTTCAAAGTACAGCCTATATCAACTTATCTCTTTACATCTCAGTAAAACGGTTCAAGTTAAGGCTTTTCACATAGCTCTATAACCGTTGAGAGTTAATAGCACAAGCTTGTGTTAGCGTCATAGTTTATTTAATGTTTTAGGGAGAAATGGTTTGCTGAACCAGTTATATGGAAAGACACTAATATTTTATAGGTTAACAGACAGATATTAGCTTGCCAGTTAGCAACGCAGCCTTTGAAATTGAGCATTATCAAACATTAGCTTGTCATTTAGCGACACAAACATTCATTTTTGCAATATTAACGAGCAATCATGAGCTTTGTCAATATTTTACACAGCAGTTGTATTTTATACGGTCAGTTGGCTACAAATTTTATCTAATCAGTAAGCTATAGAGGCTACCCATCAAGTTCGAAAATTAGCATCAGATAATCTTTTGGTTACACATCCCTTAATATATTAAGTAAACATTGACATTGGTTTTTAGACTTGTTTAAATTGAGTATCAGAACAAAATGTAGTTAAAAATTAAACTTGATATCTGTCAGTTAGCTAAACGGCTGTATATACTTAAGCTGCACAACTGCTAACTAACTAGCAAGCTAGTTTGTTAGTTAGCCGCACAATCTTTTTTTTTTTTTTTTAAATTAATGGAAGCTGCCAAAGTATCTTGTCAATTACACTGCTAATAATATAGCTTGTTTAAAAAATAAACACAAAAATTAGCTCACTTAGTCAGACGGAAGTTCAAGGAGACAGTTTCTCCTCTTTTTCAAAAGTGAACAAAATTTGATTAGGTCTCAGTGAAAAGTCTTCAGATATGTTTTGGTCAAGATACCAAAGAAATACAGCACAAAATCATCCTTTTTCAACCATGACTTTAAACCCCTGTTCCTGACAACCACTTTTAAGGGACAGAGTCAGCCAAATCCACTTACTCTTCCGCTGGTCATACCTCTTCTGAAATTGGTGTTATGCGTCCATATTACAATAAAGCGGTATGGTGAGAAATGATTGGGCAATAAAGATGAGGAAGCTGAATATTTCTACTGATCTGGGTCTGTGATGTCACACTACCCTGCAAATCTGAACCAATCACTGAAAGACTTATTTTCATTCTCAAGCCTGATTTACGCTTCTATGTAGGAAATACTTAGAGGGGCTACGCCTTTATTTGTTGTTGCTTGTGGTGTTTTGTAATTACATCGACGGTAGGTGGCAGGGCAAGTTCTTTTATGCGGTGCTGTAGCTTCTTTTTATTTACTTCCTGTCTGTTTCTCACACTTGGCAACGCAGCATATAAAGCACATCTTATTTGAGTTGGAGCTGGTAGATATTAGGAACCTGTAATTTTAACTGACATTAAAGCAGTCTGTTTTTCTACTGGACTTGAAAATTATAAGAAGAGGTAGTGGAACAACATCGATGCAACCAAGTGACTATATCCGTCTTCATTGCAGTTTGTGTCGACACCAACGTGTTGTGACAATTGTGAATAGGTGAACATCAGTGTACAGCTTAAGGTCCCCGCCGTGGCATACAGACGTCGTCGATTTGCCACTGAAGCATAAAACTAGTTTTAGGGAGCTCAAAAGTGGCATAGATGTATATTGACTGAGTTTTGGGTAGACATTCACTTGAGCCACCCATTCAAGGAGGAAAAAAAAGTCAGATTTTTTTTCTTCATGTTATGTCATCTTTAATGTCACAAGGAAAAATTTGATTATCAATTTCTACTCAGGTGTTAATATTTTACTAAGCAAGCCTTAGCCTCTTGGTAAGCAATGCAACTGTTGGGGGGGGGGGTTGAGCTTTTTCGCTGAGTCATGCAACAGTTTGCATTTGCTTTATTAGGAAGTTAATGGCAGCTTTGCCAGAATCATTTTAATTCCTAAATAGTTTATCTAGTGTAACCCTTTTCAATTTTGGGATGTGTAAACCCGGGCTGTACTTAACATCAAAAACCTTTACAGACAGTTGGTGCTACTGCTCACCAGTGTTTTAGCAATGCTTTGATTTGATAGCAAATATATACTATTGTGGTAGCAGCAGTTATTGTATAATCCAATAAATTTCTCCTAACAGGTGTGCAGTTGTTCTGCCTAAGATATGAGCAGTGTCAGTCACGTCTATTAAAAATGAGGAAAAAACAAAGGAACAGTAATAGGAAGCGATACGGTGGCATTTATCCAGTTGTAACATTAGCTAAAAGAGGGGAAAAAAATTTGTGACAAAAAAAATTTGAAAGTGCTCTTAAATTTCTTAGCCACACATTAGAGGCATTAATTTGAATTTTGTTAATTTTGGTTTCCTTTTTCTTAGGTTGCTGTTACTTTATCATTAGTATTAATATTATTATGTCTCTCCAAACAAATTCATTACTTTTCAAGTCGGCTTTGATGAACTACCTCACGCTGAAATTCTGCCAGTTCTTGGAAATATATAGCCTGCAGAATTAGCTATCGAAGATGTGTGAATAACAAATTCCATTATTTATTTATTTGAAAGCGTACTATTTGTCAGTTTCAACAGACTTCTAGTTTTGTACATTATGTATACTTCTATACTTCACCCAGAAGTAAGAGATATATGTTTATTTTCATTTTTCTTTTCTGTTTTTTTTTTCTTTTTTTTTTTTTTTGCAGGGGGGGTGGGGATTGTTTTTTAAATTAAATGTGCAATACCTTCAGCGAACTGTGCTAGTCGTATGTGATGGGCTTACCCCTTTAGCTGTCTTCTGAAGGTAAAGAAAATGTTTGGTACTGTCAATCCATGTTTTCATTATTTTTTAATGAATAAGGTTGATTTTTATTTCTGTGACTTGTCTTATAGTCATAATGTTACCAAAAAAAATCTGTCGGCCGAGATGTGATGAAGAGACGGTTCTTTGACTCAGATGGAGCTGGCAAATTTTTGATTTGGGGCGCATTATTGCGTTAAACACACAAAAAAGAAAAAAAAAAAGTTAATTCCTACAAGAAATTGTTATATACTGTATGTATGGTGCTGGTTTGTAATGTTTGCTAGTGAATCCAGCCATGCAACTAGTTCTTAAGAATTCCTGGATCTATGTCCCAACCGCAACGAATGAAGAAGTGCACTACTAGTATAAAAATGGGAAAAAAACATGTACTACAAATAAAAGAAATACACTTTGGTTTATGATTGTATTTTATTTATTTCAACCTAAGAACAAATATTTTGGTTTTAAAGACGTGCTAGACTTGATTCTAGTTGAAAGCGGACCTCACTAGCGTATGTGTTTTTTCTTTGAATCAACTTCAGGTACAGCCTATTTCATGTCTCCTCTAATCTCAAGCTAATGTTTATTACATGTTTCAAAAATATAAAAATCAAATGGCAATGACTATGATGTTAGCTGATGGTGACAAATAACTTGGTTTTAAGCTTCTTGGTGACCTAAAGTCAAATGGACCCTTAAACCTCTTTCTCTTATTTTCTAGTTTACGTCTAATTTAATTTACAGATTAAGGTTAGCTTCATCTCAAGGACTGTTTTATTTTATATATATGTATGTATGTATGTATATATATATATATATATATATATATATATATATATATATATATATATATATATATATATATAAAAATAATATAAAATAAATTGGGCTACATTTAGTGTTGGCAATGTTTGATGTAGTGCCATAAAATGGCAGAGTTGTCGGATGGTGACTGGGATGGGAGTCACAATTTACTTTTGAATGTTTTTTCTGATTGTAGGGACGGGAGGTCATGCGAGCTAGACAACATTTACGGAAAGCAATCAAATATTCCTAAAAATAAATTGAGAGATATTTGTACATTAAAAAAACCCTTTGTGCTGCTTTAAACCAAGCTAGCCACATGCTAACTAACAGAACAGCTGGCCTAATAAGTTTCAAGATGTTTGTGTTTAGACTCCAGTTCTTATGGCTGAAATGTTAGTTTTTCTTTCCACAAATGAATAGCTATGCAGTTGCTACAATCAACAGTCCATATGTAGTCCCTCTAATGTCTTTTCTTCTCTCTTTCTCTTTTGATAACTGAAACCAGTGATTTAATGAATTCAGTTAATGTCATATAAATTATGCTAGGCTAGCATGCGCTGCCTTTGATCTGTCATGAATTCACATTGTCACTTAGTTGTGATATGACTTGAGCTTCCCACCTTCTACAGCCTCAATAATGCCATCAAGACAAGCTCGAGATGATACGGATCATCCCCACATTGACTTTACTCAAAGATTTTCATCTGGTTTACAAAACTGATGCCAATCAGCAAGTATGGAAAAATTGAATGACCCCTGAGGGCTCGCTGGACCCTTCCAGGTTGGCTATCCGGTTTGCTGACTGTGACCATCTAGTTAGTCGGACAGTCACAGTGTCTCCAGTAGATGCCATCCAAATCTCCCGCAGTTCTCATTTAAGATTATATTTCAATAGCAACATCTGAAATAAGCATGGATGGACAGATTTGGTGAGAATAAATGGAAGGAAATGTTAGCTAGCATAAGCTAACATAACATTCTGAGGCATATTAGACTTCTTGAGAATCACTTTGGCAAAAAGTACTATCTTTCAGGATGGACTACTTGGATTAATGTCTTCTTTTCAAAGCCTGATGAACCGTAATCAACAAAGAACATGGTAAGTTGTGTTAAATAAGGATTAACAACTATACTCACCTCTACAGTATACCTGTTAGTCTCAAACGTATTAGTCCGCTCCAGAAATTAGTCCCTACTAAGTACTAACTTCTGTGCCCGGATGTCTTCTGAGAGCTGCATAACATTGTCTCCTCATACTTTTGTGTGTTTTTAAGACAGTGTTTATATTAATGTTGAATAAGAGGAAAAAAAACTTTTTTTCATAACACACACTGAAAAAAACTCATGTTAACCACCATTTCACATGTGAGGCTGTCACCTTTATTTCCATATTTGGGCATTCATTATAAGAGAAAAAAAAACTATAATAAATAAGCACCACAGACGACCTTAGGAGCTATAAGAATCATTTATCCTTATTTATGATAAACATATATGTGGAAAATGAGTTTGTGTTGGAATGAAAGTATCTGCTATTTTGCTTAGACTATTATAGCCTGGACTGTTAAGTGTAATGAGTTCATAAGAGACAGATACCTTGTAAAACTGTGCAAAAAATAATATAACTGTGGTACATTGCTTAGTTTTTATGAAAAAAAAAGTAATTGTTCAGCTTGAAGCACACCTCCACTTGGGAAGTAGACATTATTAATGGCACCTCTGGGCATTCTTCTGATTGATGAGATGCTGGAAATTTTTTTTTTTTAAAATAACGTAACTCTGAGAACTTAGTTTTGATTGAAGACATACATTTAAAGCTGCTTGATGTAGCAGTAGCACCTCCAACCACATGGGGGCAGCATATCACTAGAAAGAGGGATGTCTCCACAAGTGAGTCAGTTGAACCCCATGTTAAAATGTCCAACTTTGCCACAGAAATAAACATTTATTGCCTGGTTCAAATATTTTTTAGAACCAGATTAGGCTTAAGTATATTAAGCAATGAATATAGTTATTTTTTGGGCTGTAAATTTTGGCTTAGTGATGATGGCTTGCCATCGTAATTTTCTCCTCCGTCAATGTCATGCTGCAAATCTCAGCTATTAAATTTACTTGTCACTTCTAGTTTTATCAAATCAGCTAATGCTCCTCTGGCATTTATTGGCTGAAGAAGCTGCAAGGACACTTTGATTGACAGAAGTGGGTGTGTTTGTCCCACCCATTTGCAACATGGAGCCACAAAGTATGAAGAAAAAGAGACTTCAAAACCACTCATAAGAAAAACTAGTGGATGACTGATAGGTTGCCTAGTAATTTTTAGTCCATGCCCAACACAACAGATCACTATGCCCCCCTGGGGTTAGAAGCAATGTTGCTACATAGTGTGGCTTTAAATGTGTGTACTAGTTTCTAATGGAGCAGATTCATATTGCAGTAATTTTTTTTTTCATATACCTAGCAGTACCCTGTGTCTTCAGCCATACTGTACCAATCACTTACATTTTTTTTCTTTCTTTCATAGGGCTGGTTCTATCAACAACACATTACATTCGCTACAAGGATACATTCTTGATGCAAAACATCCATTCAAATCACAAATGACTTTCACAAGAATTGGCACCATAAAGGGAATCATCAGCAGTTTGTTCCATATTAAAACAAAAACCAATGTGTGTACCATGGGTAAATATATGCACTACATCTTCGGGCAAGCAAAACAACACTATATTTTATTTCCTATTTCAAAAACACTTCCCTGAAGGCACAACCAGGAAACTCCATTGTTTCTCTGAGGGCAGTGTTCAGCTTCATGTGCCAAAATCAACATGGCTTCCAGGCAGGCCATTGTGATCTGTAGAGAGTGAACAGCTGAGGCGGTCCAGCTTTGGTATGTAGTCTGTATGGTAAATGAGTCACATGTCCTGTGTTCTAAGCTGAAAATGCTTGAAGAATTGTTTTCAACATCCCTGTCATCTGTTCATTAAAAGGCATATTATTGACATCAGTGAAGGTCAGAGTGAATATTAGATTGAGGATTTGCGATCAAATGGACTCGGAAACCATGTAGATGGTAACGAGAGAGGCACTGGAAGGGCCTGAGGACAAAGAAGGCATTAGGTGGGTTTCCATTAGTGGAGTCTGGGGTGAAATCAAAGGGCTACATCCAGCTTATTAGTTGGAATCTAACCCAGAATTAAAACCAATTGCAGTTCCTTTGATTACCACTGGGGGTTTTGTTTTAAAGTTAGTCAATTTCTATTGACATCCAGGTTAAAATGTCCTTGCCAAACTGTTAAACCTCTAAAGGCCCATCTCTTCCTTGGTCCTTATAAGTGCTGGACCTGGTAGGATCCACTGACTTGGCAAACAAACGGTGCATACCACTTGGTGGTAGCAGTATACCATTTACACTGTTTGCCAACTGTCAATAAATTAATAAAAGAAGAAACGCAAAAATAAATTGTGACAGCAGGATCAACAGCGAAGAAACTGTGATAGTAACTCTTCCTGTTTGCATAAACTGAGATGGTGGTAACATAACCCCACCCAGCACCTTTTCAGGGCCGTGCTAAAGTACCTAACTAAAGGCAGAAAATTGCTTCAGCCCTGTAGAAGGTCCAGAAAATACTTGCACTGGGACTCTTCCAGGAAATAGAGGGACAAGTACCAACGGTCAAGGCCCTGCAAAACCACTCCAGACCTTAGCAAATGGAAACCCGCCTTTTGAGGCTGCTATGGCAGAAGTCCTTTTTGTTGATGCTTCAATCCTGAAAAGACTTGTAATTTTTTTTCTTTCTGAAGCCTGTTTCTGCAATTACAACATACAATTTGAACTCTACTGTAAACCATGGCTAGAAATACTTGTGATACAAATATGGAGCAGGATAAACACAGGTAGAACCTCTGCTAAAGCTACCACTGTAGGGAAATAGTCAGTTCACCAGAAATCACACAAATGTACTCAAAACTAGTGATTATTAGCTACTTAAATACTTTAACTTGGCCAGGATTGGAATTATACTGTACATTAATGGGATTTTGGGCATCAATATCCTGGCTGGATTTTCAGTGTCTGGCCTTTAACACATTATCACATTACCACTTCCTTTTCCAGTAGTTCTTTCATATTCCCAAAGGGAGGACAAAATGAAAGCTACTTCAGAACTTCTACTACAGGATGAATGGAGCCTGCAGTAGAAGATATCTGCATTAACACTGATGTTTCTAACAAGTCTACCATTTCAGGACAAAAAAATCATCAATTTGTGTCCATGTGGAGAGGTGGCTGAAGAAATCACTGCTGTCCAGTACAGAGAATGCCACGGGGATAACCCTATGTTCTTTTAGTCATGTACAAACACCTGAAATGTTTAAAATAAGACAAATCCTGGACTATTCATGATGAGTGTAGGCTAATCACAGAAGCACCCTTTTGACATTCAGTTTCAAGCATGCGAAAGAGAGTCAAACTTGTTCAGCGGAAATCATCCTGACATTGACCTTCTCCAATGTTTCTCATCATTTCCACATTTTAGTTTCAAGCTTGTTGGAAATGTGCAACATTATTCTTCCTTTATTTTCTTGTTTTAATCTTCTCTTAAAGGGAACATCTTGATGCACAAAGGAGGACATGAGTCCCTGAAACCCTCCTGACAACCACAGTGTTGGCCTCAGATAAATGTGTCATATGTCACTTGTCCGTGTGCCCAGGGCAAGATCTCCCAGTGTTGAAAAGAAGTCCTCCATCTCCTTCTCCAGAAGCCGGTTGCGGTTCTCTGCGTCCTCCCGTGCCCGCTCTGAATTTCGAAGTTTGATCTCCAGCATGCGTTGCTTCTTCCTCTCCTGTTCCATCTCTTGTTCCAAACGCTCCATCTGAGCACACAGAGCAGCGCTGGACTCTTCAAGTCTGAGAGGATGCAGGACAAAACAGTTTCACATCAGTGAGGATTCATTTATTAGATTAATTATTCATAAAAGAATATCTCTAACCCCTTTCCCAAAAAAAAAAAATGTTTGGAAATTGTTTTGGTAGCATCATTTGAATAGATGTTGGAATGGGTTACTTAGCATTACAAGTTAGTAGAAGCTAAACCAGTCAAGCTAAAATAGTTAACGCCAGGTAACTGAACTAAGCTGTCCAGTTTCTAACTTGATTTAGCTTATTTGGTAAATATGACCATATTTACAAGAGAAAGTGAAGCTGAAGAGTATACTGGAACGTCTTACTGGACAATATTACTTCCTGAAAGTCGAATATCTATTTAATTATGAAAATACTACCACTGGCATACTGATCAAAAGGAAGAAATTAATCTGGACTCTATTGATGCCAGAAGTCTTTTGAGCCAGCACATAATATTTTTTGGTAGAGCTGCATTTTAAAGTACTACAGAGGTCTTTGACAGATTTCAGTTAAGAAACAAACAGCACAAGGAAAGAGTCAACATCTGTCTTTTATGAGATCTTTCCATATGGACCTACTTTTGAATCCTGGCCTCATATGTCAGCTTCTGTTTCCTCAACTCGTCCTTCAGCCCCTCCACTAAACTGCTCAGCATCAAGTTAGTCCCATCTGCATCTTCAGTCATGATAATGGACGGCACCCCAGCTGCCACTGCCACGTTTTCATTCTCGCTGCAGGCGGCACTGCTGGTGCATAACTCCATGGCCTCGCAACTGTCCTGCTCGGAGCTGGGTTCTGTCATCATCCCTGCTGCATCCCTTTCTCGCTCAGCCTCCCTCTGGTTTTCCATCCATTCCCCTTTTTCACCATCTTCTACCCCACACTCAAAGTTCTGGTGCGCTGAAGGCTCACCACCCGAGTCAGGCACGGTGATTTCACAGGAGGAAGTTGACCACGGTGTGCTGGAAACGCTGGGAACACTCCCCATGCTGGAAGAGGAGGTGACATTGTCATAAGTGGAGAGTCTCTGGGAGGAACCGGTGGAGTCCCGATCACGGGCAGATCGCTCTCCTGATGATGTGCGCCGGTGTCCCCTCAAGGAGGACAGACCATTCATTAGCCAGTTGCCTCCTCCTCCCCCTCCTCCACCACCAGAGGACACACTGGTTGTATCTGCTGCTGACCCCCCAGAGTTGCATTGCTTAGCTTGTGGCTGCGAGCGAGGTGCTGAAGAGCTTTTGAAGGAGTACTTCCAGGAAGGCATGGTCTTGACTTGTTTACTCGGGCTCACCGCTGCTTCTCCCCTCCCTGCTGAAGACCCTAATTTTGATCCAGGGTTCTGGGTCTGGGTAGGAGTGATAGCTGCACAAAGTTTGGCATCCAGGGATGACGCACTGCTGTGCAGTTCTTGGTCAGGATTGGAAACAGGACAGCTCTGGAGGTCCTCTTCAGAGATCCAAGCTCCCAGGCTACGGTGCTGAAACTGATGCCCCTGGACAGGAATCTCAGTTTGTGGTAGAGTAGATTCTTCCTGGTCCCCCCTTAAATATAGCCTGTTGTGTTCCCTGATGAGGACTGTCATCAGGTGCTGGACCAAAGAGGTTCCTGGATGATGGAGGTCATATTTAGATTAGATATCACTAAGGCACAGGGAACTATTATATGTTTCAGTCTGTATGTCTAATTACAACTCATTAAGACGGTTGTCCATACCTTCCATGATAGTGACTGGGTCCTCCATCTTAGGTCGAAGAATATTTGGTCCAAATACAGTTGCTAGGTTCTGGACACTCATCTTATTCTCATTACAGTGGGACTGGACCTCATCAAGAAATCTAAAGAAACACAAGGCTTTAGAAAAATTAAATGTGAGCATAAACAGGGACTATAAGTCTGTCCATCTGTTTATTCATCCACTCTTGCATACAACTTCCATTTCTAGTGGTTATCTAGAACCAGCACTTATCTGGAACCAGCAAAAGGGGACATCAGTTTGAGCAGAGATTTTCAGATCTCCCTTTTGGCTGCGTTTACTTCCCTCCCGATTGACTGAGGTCCTCATCCTAACCGTAAAGACGAGCCCAAGCACCTTCCACCACCACATGTATAGACTCTAAGATTGTTATTAAAGGCCCCATGTTAAGCTATTTTGATTCCTATATATACTGATCAAGCACCATAATAGTGTTTTACTTTGATTGGAACTCAAATCCTCAAAACAACATAAATGATCTATTTTCTATAAGCTCTGGTGAGCAGTTTGCCTGGCCTCCACCTTCCTCTGTTCCCCGCTCATTCTGGTGTTATTCCTAACCTTTCAGTCACATTACTGCTAGTCACGTATCAAGGGGAGAAAGACAATTGGGGAATGTTTCTTTTTTGAAGGTAAATGCATCAAAAAAGGGCGGGGCTGAACCCATATAAGAATATATGCATGGGCTGGTAGATTAGAGGGCCAATCTGCAGATTCAGTTAACACATGAGTAACCAAAAAGATGTTTTAAAAAGTTTCTGGAAACTCCTGGTTTGAGTGCTGTATCATAAAATTTATTTACTGCTTAATTAAACTGGCTAAACTACAGTTTATAACAACTTTGAACACCAGGAAAAGCTTATGTGCCCTTCAGGCACATAAGCACATATAATATAAAAGCTGTTCCCCAGCCCAAGGTGCAATGAAGCCACCCTCTTGTACAGCAGGGCTGGGAGGTCACAAGTGTGTCCGGCACTACCTACCGGGTCCCATACAGGGTGACTCCAGACTGGAATTTAGACTGGAAACACTGGAGCTGCTCTCCAAGAGAACGAGATCCTAAGAACCCATGATCTTCATAAATTGAGTGCCACTGTACTTAGCCAGGTTCTTTAACCTTTTTTCCACAAGCGTGGATCATTTCCCACCATCAACATGATTTTCCATGTTCCCACAGCTGTTTTCGGCAGCTGGACAAGCCTTTCTTCTAGGGATGGCTCCACGGCGAGGCCCTGGTATTTGGATGCTGAGACAGACTCATCATAGATGGGTTTTTTTTTTTAATTGCTCTTTCTGTGACCTTCACCCAGGACCAGTTTTCATTTAAAGACCCCACCCTTACCAGACCATTCAAACCATCCACCTCCAGAACATAGTGATATCACATATTATCACAAGGAAACAGACGGGAGTGGACTCACTTGCATATGTACTTGAGGAGATTGTAGTTAGGTAGAGGTAGAGTGTTAACTTGTTTTTCAAGCTCCTGGACTCCCTAAAATTAAACAAATTATAGCACTTACAGTAAACACAGTAGCACTCACATTATACAACCACAAAAAGTAAACTGCACATACTTCCTCTTCATCTTTGGCCAAAAGCTGTGCACAGGTTAGAAAGTCTTCATATTTGGAGAAGGGTATAACTGGTTCAGGCAGCTCTCGTAGGTACAACTTTAACAAGGATGCCACCGTGTGGACATCCGTGTTACTGCAAGTGATTTTCAAACAGGAAAAAAAAAAAAAAAAAAAGTAAAGGTTAGAGACACTAGATCATTTCATTATCCCGAAGGGGAGGAAAGAAACAGCAAATCAAACTCCTTTTTTTCACCTGTCAAATAGAGGTTTGTCTCCACAGTCAAAGGCCTCCTGCAGCTCCTTGACTAGGTTGGCCTGTCCCGGCATCCGAAAGAGACCCTCTTCATCCAGACCCCTGTCTCTGATGAAGTCCACACACTGCTCCACCAGCAGGGGGGCCAGGCGGGGGCCAAACTTCTTCTCATACTGCACAGTGTCCTCTAGACGCTGGCCAAAAATCCCTGAGAATGAAAGAAAAGTATTTTGGAGGAGACATCATAGACGGTCTAAAAAGAGCTGGACACAGAAATAAACATATTAATAACTTTTAATCAAGTTAATATGTTTATTTCTGTTGCAAAGGTGGACATTTATCATCGGAGTCAGTGGAGACTGATTTAGAGATAAGTGTTTTCCTACTTGAACCCCAAAAACCGGATATTGCCCATCGGGAGATACTAAGATATATACATTATGCAATTTATTTGTTTATTTTCCATCTTGAGTCTAATAGTATCTCTCAGAGGAAGTAGGAGGTTTTTCTTCCATTAGTGTGTTAAAGAAGAAGTCCCTGAACATTGCTGCGTAATATTGATCAGTTTTTCACATGAAGGATGTCCAGTTATGGTATCATCTTTCCAACTGGACTCCGTTTGCACACAACTTTTTCAAACTGACAATCAAACATTAAATTTTAAGCAGAAAATTGTAAAAGCACGAGGACACCCCAATTTTCAATGTAGAGTTAATCAGTTTATGCTAATTACCTGCTGATTGGCTGCAGCAGTCACAGCTGATTGACAGCTCGCAGTAATCGTAGTTTTTCAGGGAACAGGAGTTGCACATCAGCAGAGAATGCTTTTCATACATCCCCAACCCACATTTCACCAAGTTAATCCATTTCGTGTCTGGCATTTCACTCTGGATCCGGTAGATTAACCCTCCCTTTTCCGAGCTCCTGCGTTTGATGAAGAGGTAGGAGGCAAAGGGCAGCTAAAGCAGAGGAGAAATGTGGCCGGGGTCAGAGTTTCTGACAGGAGCGCTGCTGTTAACAACCGCTCTGCATGTCGCTGACTGATCTATTCTAGACCAAGAGCTGAGTACAGACACCTCGAGCCTGTACATGTGAGAGGGAGGCTGGAAATATAACTGAGCCACAATGGGAAGCCACACACACAGCAGCTAACCACCACTGTTTCAGATTACTGTCAAAGCTTCACTCAAGCTTTACTGAGGCCATAAGGGATTTAATTATTTTCTTTCTTTGTAAAATTTTGGACAAACTATTGTTTAAAATTAGGACTAACAAGAATGATCATCAAAACTAAATTTAAGCTAAAGCTAATTCAAACTTAATGTTACAACAGTAATTTTTTTTACTGGCAGTATTTAAACTTTATTTTTTTATTTGTACTTATTTATTTATTTTTACACATGCATTAGATTTTCATCATAATATTGGAAAGACTGGTTGGAAAATTTATCAGTTTTTCCAAGTTGAGATTCTCTGTAACTCTGTTCCTTATAGTTAGCTAGAAATGCTAAAAGATAATGTAACAATATCATGCAAATAAAAGTCACATTGTCTCATCAATATTCTTTTTTTTTGTAGTTTCATGTTTTTATTTGCAGTAAAGTGTCATATTTAGCTTTCTCGTCTGAAAAACTAAGTTGTCTGAAAAACTAAGTTAGATGTCCTCTTCCAAGTTTATGAAGCTGGAGGCTGTAGATGGTGTTATCACGTCTCAGGTAAAAAATAAAAACTGTGTAGAAGTCTATGACGAAACGTCTACACTTCTCATTTGATTTGAAGAAGACACTCTTTTTTAAAAGTTTCCCACCATTTCCTGAGGTCTTAAATGTGGGGTGTGCTTCTTTGGAAAGCCTGATATGTCAGTTTTTCAGTGAACAGAGAATTATGTAGTGTTAGCTGGATCTGTAAATAAAAGCCAAATAGTGGTGCATGGTGATTCTTATTTTATGGATAATATGTTTTTTGTGCTGTTTCAGGCCCTCTGAAACAGGTTGTGGGTTGGCCGGGAACCTGCACATCTACTCAGTGGGCAACAAATACCTTCAACCATGAACGAATGCTGCTTCCTGGGCTAACTGTCGAACAACCTCCAACTGTATTTGTAGAGCCACACACCAGATGTCCGCTCCATTTCCGTTTGGCCAAAACTTTTCTAGACCTAACCTCTGATAAAGTCCTGGAGAGCCTGACCTTGCTGTCAATCAGTGGAGCATCGTCGAGGGTGGTGCTGGTGTTTAATCGGAGCTCTGCCAGTCTTTGTTTTAGCCCCAGCAGCCCTTGTTTCAAATACTGGTAGCGATAACAGAAACGAGGATGGACAGATTTGACCCTGTTTTTCTTTATAGATTAGCATGAGCCACACCAAGCTAAAATAGCTAACATGCAAAAAGTAAACTGCTGCAAAAAGTGACCACCAGGATTGTTTGTTACACCCATTTTTGGATTAGCTGGAGTTTTATTTTTCTTGATAGGGTGGCAACTTCCACAAAGAGAATTTGAGGCTTCAGGAAACCAGTGACTGAGCTCATGACGGGTTTTATTTTTTTATTTTTCCAGTTCTTCTTAGAGAACTAAAGGCCAAGAGAACAATGGATGATCTGTCAAATTCAAGCTTGTAAAAATGTAATTTTACCAACTAATATGTCATGTTCTATAGTTATGAAGTCAGTTAAGGAATGAAAAGCAGATTAAAAGTTTAACCCACAGGAACCAGAACTGGTACACCCGTTCTCATGTTAAATGGGAGAATATCCTCGGATCACAAGCCTCAGTACAAGAGTTTGGCAATGAAGAATTTGCAAGAATCCACCTCTGGTATGTGAATATAAAGTAATATCATTGACATCTTTTTCTTTTATCATTGGCTTTTTTTCTCCTCAGTGTCATTAAATCATTACAGAATTTTACACTGAAAATGAACATAAATGAGATCGTTAAAGTGAATAAGGATAAAAAGGTAAAAGTGGTGCAACTTTAATCCCGACACAACAAAGACTAAGATAAAACACGATGATGCCACAACCTATATCGTTACCCTGTTATGCTGTATTTAGGCTCCTATTAATAAAGAATTATTTGTAACCCAACGCTTCCGTGATCAGCTGCTCCCTTTAAGTTCCCAGCCGGACATGTCTGGGCACATTTCTGCATTTCTGTCAAGTTCAAAGGCCCGGCATGCAGAAAGAGGGGAAACAATACGTGAACTGCTGATCCTGAACACAAGAGACACTTTGCTTTCATTTAAAAAAAGACAGCAAACTCATCGCAGTGGATTTGGGCACAGCTTGAGACTAGACAGGAGCGGCCTGTCATCTGTATCTGAATTTATAGCAACAGTAAACTGGAATAGAGCAACTGCAGCTCTGATCACATTTCTCCACTCACGTTTAGACGGTCAAGAACAGAAATAGAGACTAGTGCATCCTGAAGAAATAAGTCATGGTAGGAGGGCCACATGATACTGATATGGTCTCTTTTTTTTTTTGTTACTTATACAGTAAAATATAGTCTAGTCACAGCAGAAATTCGGACCGTTGTTGTCTTTTCATATGTTAACTGTGAGGTCTTATTTCAAACATAGATCTCTGGAGCCTGCAGGGCAGAGAGGAAATGAAGGCTTAGAAAGGTATGCTTTCAAAGAAACTTGAGGAACATATCATTATAAAGCGTTCTTCATGTTTTTTTTTAAAAACAAAATGATGCTAAAGTGAAGCGATACTCATTACTGTTTTATGTTTCTGCTTTAAATTGTAGTCCTTGCCCTCTGATGGGGCAGCAGTCGTGAAGGATGATAATCCACGAATGCTGAACCCCTTTCTCCTGAAAAGTTAGAACGCTGTTCAAAATGTATATAAAAATAAAATTAACAGATCTCATAAACCCATGATTTATTCAAAACAGAACATGGTGAACATATCAGATATCGAAAGTGAGACATTTCACCAGTTCATGAAAAAGTATGTGTTCATTTTTTAATTCAGTGACAACAATGCACGTTGGAAAAGTTGAGACATGAACAACAAGGTGGTTCTAAAAATAAACACCTTGTAAGTAATTAGATGAATCGTCTACAGGCCAGGACTGGGTTGAATAAAGATCAGCAGAGACCAAAAGTTCAACCAGAAAATTCTGAAACAAATTCAGAATATTGTTTTTCATCATAAACGTGCTAAACTCTCATTTGATTCGATGAAACAGAATTTGCTGTTTTATTTTGAAAACTCTGGACCCAACATCCTTCAGACTAAAGAGGGAATGGACCATGCAGCTTGTTATCATGGCTCAGTTCAAAGAGCTGCTTCTCTGATGGTCTGGTGGTACATCTGCTAGCACATCTGGACTGAAGAAAAATCAATGCTGAAGGGTATTTACAGGTTTTACAGCAACACGTGCTTCCATCCAGACAAGGTCATACTCAGGGAAGATCTTGCATCTTTTAGCAACTCAATGCTGCATAAAAGCATTAAAAGAACGACTTTGTATTAGAAATGTTTGGGTGGTGAACTGCTATATCTGGAGTCCAGATCTGTCACCACCTATAGATAGTTGGTGCATCAAGAAAATATGACAAAAAGATGACACATTTCCTCTCTTTAAACATTTGATGTTTTCTACGTTAGATTCTATTTTCATTTCCATTCTACACAGTACTCCAACACTTGTGTAAATGTAACAGTGATCTTCGTGCTTCAGTTCAAAGGTCTGGTCTTACCTCCTCCAAACGGTGCCCAGATGACCCGCCGGATGGCCTTGACCCACTCATCCATGTCTGTCTGGGAGTTTGCCATAAGCAGGAAGGATTCATGGCTGATCGGGGCCCGGTCCTTCTCTCCCGTCCCACCTGTGAAGAGTTCAGTCAGTACAGGTGAGTACGGGACAGAAAAAAGGCACGCTTTCACCATGGGATCTGTTTTTGTCCTCACATGGGAGGGGGAAATTATTCTTAATTGTTCTTCAAAAATGAGATGAAATCAACTGCTTCATCATCAATTACATCAGTGTAACTGCCAGCTGTTTTAAACACAAGGAATCATAAAAATGTTTTAGAGAGGTTAGAGTAAACTTACCTTGTCAATTACAGTTATGTTGAATTTGTAATGTTTCTTAAACTCACTGTTTTTTTCAACCAGTAAAGAAAAACTAATGTGCCTCAGGTCTGACTAAGGGGGAGGACTTTGCTTCGGAGCACAGGCAAGAAAAGACAGGAAATAAAAATCCATGTCTAAAAAAAATATGAGTATAGACAGCATACTGTACATTTAGACCTTGTTTACACCTGGAATTAAAATTCATTGTGTGTTCTGATTACAAGTGGACATCTCTTAGCACATCTATTCACATCTGGTATTAACATGTGTCTCCAACATGCTTCTGGAGTGGCAGTTTATGATCAGATCTTAATCCCCAGTCCAAAAATACAAATAAAAATACATGATTCCACCTTTAAAGACCAAATTCTTTGATATGCAATTCCCTGAACTGCCCCAAGTCAACAGGAAAAAGAAGGTGACACTTCCAGTCTGTCAGACTCCTCTTTACCAGCTTTATTTAACAGATGAACTCTACTTATACAAAATACTGATAATAATAAAAAAAGAAAGTGCGCATAGGGGGTAATAGGGTTTACACACACACACACACACACACATATATATGTATATCAATGAGATTTTAAAAAATACTCATTATAAATGCTTTGAAAGTAATTGATAATTCATTTGAGTTTAACTAACATGCAATAAGGTTTTCTGGACTCTAGATGGCGCTGCAGTGCTGCTGAATACCTAGAACTAGCTGACCTTTTCTAGCACAAATACAGCTGCCTGTGAACATGTGAAACAACCCACATCATGGAAGCTGGAGTTAAAAAGTCTGACAGTGAATATATGGATGAATGGATATATTGACATTGGCCACGCTTCTATTGGCCCCTCTAAGATTTCTGTATAAATTGATTATAAAACTCAACAAACTGGATATATATATATTCCTTTATCTCAGACACGTCATCTCCTCTTGTATTTATGTGTTTTTTAGTCCTATACATTTTTAAAAAGTAAAGAATAAGTGAATTTCCTGTTATTTAGTTTAGAGCCATTAGTGTGGGATGGCGGTGTTTCCACAGTCACAGTCATTGTTGTCACAGTCATTTAGCTGTGAGTGAGGAAACCAAACATAAACAGTGCTGCTATAAAGCTAAGAGCCACTGACACCCAGCTTTTCAAAGTAACACTATTGTGTTGAAAACTGCTCTGCTGTCTGGCAGTTATTCTGCCAAAATGAAGATTTACAGTTGTTAGATTTCTTTAAAAAAAAAAAAAAAAATCCTTCCTTGATAAGAGACGCACATTTGGACCCACTTAAATCAGTCCTCATATTTCCAACAGACATCAGATCTCTGGGAACGTCCAGGTTTGGATTGACAAGAGGTCCAAAGATCCCCTTTGGAGCCAATTAAGATAACACAGACTCCAAGCTTTACAGAGAAACACATTAAACTGAGTTTTCCTCTCAGGGCCGAGGCCCCTGTGATGGGTGTGATTACAGTCGCGCCGCATCAGACAGAAGCTGACATTTGGGCCTGCAAGGAGGCTGAATGTTTGCAGCTAAAGATTCATGGCCTGGAAATGCTGCCTCACTTCTTAAATGTCAGAAGACTCTTTGTTGCTACTGGCTGGCAGACAAGTGGTAAAAGGGAGGAGAGAATAAGAATAAGAACCACTTGCACTATGGCACCTTATGGACGTTAAATTCCCGAAATGGACTGAAAGAGCAGTCAGATGAGGTAATGGATTTTGGAGCATGTTTCAGGCTGTTGACCATCAACTGTTATAAGATCTGATTTGATCCAAGCCATAGTACAAATAATAATTAAAAATTGTTGAATGGAACTGGCTCTAAACATGCAACCATCTCTACTGATCCCCATGTTTGAAGCAGAAATAAACAGATGTACAGAAATAAATGCTTTTGGTCTCCATGGTTACATCTCACATCCAAGTACAATTAATGCAACCAATCCTAGGTCCATTATTACTTGGTGAGGGGTGTAAAATTTCATCAGGGTCAAAATGATGTGAATCAAAGCAGTTTTCATACAATACAATAAACTTTATAGTTTCCTTTTGGGAAATTTGTCTCTTGCTGAGTCTACAAAGGCGTCCGATAACTTTTAGACAATAAATACTCCAAAATATTGCACGCATTTTAACAAGGATAGCAATAACAATAGTCCTCCCAAAAAATGTTGAACACACCCCACACAAACAGCAACTAAAACCAGTATTCAATAAAAAATAGTGCACGCTTCTAAGAGAAACTGCAGTAAAAACACTGCAAATATTGCACAGACCCCATTGAGACACAATAAAACTATGAATAATTCCTTCAGCCTCACAATGTGTTAACAGATTTGATAGAAATAGGAATAAAATCTGCTGCAAGATCAAAATGCATTTATATATATATAAATTTATAAAGTCTGGCTCAATTCGCTAATGTCTTGTAAAGTCACTTTGTCCCATTAGGGGTGTATTTCTACTCACACCAGGGGCTGTCACATGGACTTTATGGGGAGATGCTTCCCCCATATGGTCAGAAGTGGCTTTTCTCTCTCACACTGACACGCCTCCTCAGCCCCACGCCATCAGCAAACCTGTTTCTTATTCAGCGTTGTTGTAGAGTACGATGCTTTTAAGTGAACTACGATGTTTTCGGGCTCTCTGTATGATAATTTGGATTTGAGTGTCTGGCAACACTTCCAAGACTGCAGGAGATCTTGGATCAGCATTTGTTTTAACTTTAAAACCAACGGAAGTCCTTCACCAGCGTTCCTACTCCACTGTTTACTGCTGAGACTAGTTTGATTGTCGCTCTGCCTGGGCCACATACTTCATTTCTCTGATTGGTTGTCTGCCTATCCATGGCACCCAGAGGCAGTTTCTTCTTCATCTATTGGTACCACCTCCTGGATATGTCCATGGGGCTCAGTACCAACCTCCTGGAAAGTCAAATCCAAAGGAACCAGACTAAGTCTTTCTATTGAGGAGTAAAAGAATTAGGACCAATGGCTGGACAGGGTGCTTTATATGTTCTCTCCTTTAGGTCTGGTACAACATTCATAATACAACTGATGATTAACTTAACTTTATGAGACTTCTGTGCTTATAAGTGGGCCACACAAGTGGAAGAAATCCCTCTGAAAGCAACTTCTAGTATCCTTGCGTTTAGCACTGAAACACAAGCCGCTTTACCCAACAGTATCACTAGTACACAGTCCCTGCTACAAGGTAGGAGCAGTTTTGAAGGACAGAATATGATTAAAATCTGTCAAAAAGGGAACAGGAACCGTTAACAATGGACAGAAACCAGCAGAAGAAACAGACCCAGATCCACATAAAGCCTTTAAGAAGTGACCTCGTGTTTTCAATCCAGCTCCTGTTAGTCACGCAAATGACTTTCAGGACGAAATATTTGATTCTGGGGCTGGGAAATTTAAAGCCAAATAAGCCAATGGTAAATGAGCAGATGACAGCATGTATCATCATGTAAAATACATATAAATATAAGAGTAATTAAAAAGTGATAGACCAAAGAAATGCAACAATTCATATCCTGTGTGTAACTTGAAAGTCTCTGGTAAAAGTCTTTTTGCAGCAAAGTGGTGCACCCGACGTCATACTAACTGTGTGTTGCCTTGCAAAATATTCAAAAGCTGTTCTTAAAAGATTTTCTTTCTGAGTCGCAGAAAGGTTAGAAAAAGGACAAGAATCTGTGCCTCATTCCATGCAAGTTTTATTCTAAACATGCTGTAAATCTGCGTCTCCAACAATCTCCAAGCTACTCAGGCGCTCCACCTCAGTCTCGGCTACACTTGTAAAAAATCTCCAGCATCTGTTTCCCGTTACCTTGGAGATGTTGTTTCTTCAGTCTGTCCGGCTTGCAGCAGACCGGCCCCATGTCTGAGCTGGAGCAGGGACTGGCTCCGGCCTAGAGCTGCAGCATGAAGAGGACGCTCCTCCAACAACGCGGAGTCCGTCTGGACGCAGACCAGCAAGCAGGTAGCACCGACGGCCAGAACCTGCCACAGAGGCATGCTCAACGCCAGGGGAAACCAAAGCCGTCAGACGAGCCCTGCTTCTTGCTCCTCACCCCTTTGCTCTGTCTTTTCATTCACTTTTCTCCTCGTCTCTCATTTAGCAGTGCAGGCAGCAGGTCTGTTCCCTTCAGCCCCCCTGGGGAGAAGCAAATCCCCGAGGAGGAGTATAACAAGGCTCTCTCTCTGTGTCTGTACCTCTCTGTCTGTCTGTGTGTGAGTGTGTGTGCAGTAATGGGAGATGGGCTGTCCTCCAGTCTTTGTCAAACAAACTCCTAGACACACAGAGGTTAAACAGACAATGCCAATCAAGCTCGGCGAGCCACAAGCAGCGCAGATTTGACCTTCTTCCGGAAGTCACACAGCATTTAGACTTTACATTTCATAAGATGAGGCTTGCATGTGCTAAATTTGTGTTGTTACAATTAAACTAATATTGATAACGTTATATATTTTTATTTAGCACAGGTGGAAGTAGGCAGAAGGTACACTTACTGTTTGGTGGGACACAGTTCAAGTAAGAAAAGAGAGCAGCTGTCTCTTCAAAACCCACAATTAAAACCAGTCACAGCAGCAGTTTCAACAAGAAAACACATCCCAGAAAGGAAAGAATGTTTGGCCCAAACTTGGCCCATAATCTGTAGTTTTTCTTTTTTTCTTTTTCTTTTTTTTTTTGGCTGATATTTGCTTTTTGAGCAAACACTGACTCTAGGTGAGCGTGGCTGCTTACACTCGGCTACATATCCACCAGACATGACCCAGTTCTTCATTCTCTTTGGGCATTTCAGGGCCACACCTGGTCCTCATGACACTTATCGTATCCCATATCAGAACTAGCTCTAGAAATCTGGACCTCATCTAAAAAAACAAAACAAAAAAAAAAACAAGTTTGTCCCAGTTCATGAGCTGTGGGACACGCCTGGTCTGTATTGCACGTGCCAGTGCCGTAACTGAGCCATAAATGACAAATGTTGTCCACTATCTACTTCTAATGAGGATAAATAAGTGTTTCCTTTTCTTTATGTGTACATAAAAATGAGTAAACCTCTCTCTTCTAAGTCTAAACATAAAATATGAATTGCTAAATGAGCAAAACTATTATTATTATTTGTGCATGCCTGGATCTTTAAATGGCAAGTTTATGATCCCCAGCAGGAAAATCCATTTTCCTGTTAATTTCCTTGTTGATACACCTGACATTGCTAATCAGTCTAAAACCATAGAGATTATCAACACCAGGACAAACAGATTTATCAATGTTTTGGATTGAAAAGACATCAGTTATTGTGTTTTTGTGCTTCAGGTCAGACACCAAAGCTCTGAATCCCTATGATGTGGTTTTCTGTTGTTGCGTATTTGTGTGTTGTTGGTGCACGGACCGAGTCCTGCCTCAGCCGATGACCCACAACCGAAGGATAAGAGCCTTGAGTCAGCCATTAACTGTAGAGAATGTTTTATAATAACCAATTATTTGCCTATTTCCTTCATGTCTTCCTGCTTTGGGACACGCTCGCCACACTCGAGCCCTGAAATGGCTTTGTTTGGGTGATTATTTGGCCAGACATCATGTACGCTGAAAGAAGATTTCAGCTATGCAAGCCACTGGGAACCACTCAAACGCTGCTTATTTGGTTGGGATGCTTATATTACATTTAGCTTGTTGCCACTGCCATCTGTCTTGTCTGTAGCTTTGGCAACAGGTCCGGCATTCCAACATCTCCACGAAGAAGAAAGGCAACGAATTTCCCCTTTGACTGGACACACTTGTACTGCACACACACACGTTGACCAAAGTCCATCAGTCAGTTTAAGTTCCTGGTCACAGCAGACAAAAGTGTTGGAAACCAGCAGCTGATTGATCCGCATCAACGGCAGATGTGGAAGACTTCATCAGCTGTCCTAGATTTCTAGCTTTCTACCATTTGTAGAAGTAGCACTCGTGATCATAGTTGATATAACATAAAATATTAACGCAGTAAGACTCAAATTTGCCAAAAGGAAACTTTGATAAACTGCATTTCATTTGCAATGAAAAGGTTTGAGAAGTGGATAGTAATTTATACAAACCACAGCTATTATAAAACCACCAGGGATGACTAGTATTTGAAACCCTGTGGTTTACAATATTTTGACGGCTTGTTGTTTTAAGAAAAATGAACAAAAAGAACCATTATTATACATGTGTAACTGCCACTGTTACCCAAACACCATTTTGTGGGCTCCAAAGCTCTTGCACAATATTACAACAAATAGCTTCAGGGGTTAGTTAGGAAATATATTATTTATCTATTCTTTTAAATAGTTTCTAGCCTGAATTGGTAATTCTAAGTTGCCTATGGGAGTTAGTGTAAGTGTGAGTGGCCCTGAGATGGACTACCAACCTGTCCAGAGTCCACCACCTTTG
Organism: Zenarchopterus dispar; assembly: GCA_028564865.1. Taxonomy (NCBI): domain Eukaryota; kingdom Metazoa; phylum Chordata; class Actinopteri; order Beloniformes; family Zenarchopteridae; genus Zenarchopterus; species Zenarchopterus dispar. The sequence continues at coordinate 287,971 of JAOWBL010000011.1, forward strand.
CTTGAATAGAAATAAGCAATATAGATGATGGATAGATGCTGCTATGTTGTCTAATATATTTTACATGATGGCAGCCAAAGAATTAAAAAATAAATAAATAAAAAGTACTTATACCAAATACAAGAAGCTAAACTACACAGCACATCACCTACCTCTTCTCCTGTTGGACTACTGGACTGCATAGTGCTACTACATGTTAGATGAAGCTATTTTTGTGTCCATTTTTTATCTCAAACCAAGTAGAGTCGTAGCTGTCATGTGAAATGTTGCTGAGAGTTTAGTTTGACTAAAAACAGAATCATAACAACTGCAGCCATGTTAGCTAAGTGTGCTAGCAGCTAGTTGTTTATAGTGTTGCAGTTGCTTAATGTGTAAATGATTGTATTGAACACCTCACCTTCTGTAAATCTGTATGAAAATACAGAAAATGCAAGTAGTAAGGAAGTACAGCTCTGTGTTGATGTTTTGGCTGAGTGCTAATGCTAACAATGCTAACTTGTGCTAACTTGTGTCTGACATGGCAGAAACACTATTCTTATAACCTCCTAGATGGCACAGTTTGATGACAAACAACTGATAGAAGTTTGTTTTTCCATCAGCCTGCTAGTTATTTGCATTGTGCTAGCAAGCACTGGATGCTAGCGATAAGTATATGAAAGGAATGAATGGACCTCTGGATGTTTCATGTTGCACAGAGGAAAGTTGTAACATGGGGAGCTGTGTGGTGTGACAAAAAAGAAATGACAAAGAGTATATCTTTCTAGTTTTTATGCACTGCTATAAGCTGGTTAGAAACACTATTTTGTTTCCTTCACATATTACTCAGGTGGAATGACAAAATTAATTTTAAAGCTTCAGTCTTGATACTTAAATCTTGGATACCAAAAGTGAAAATCAGATATCTAAATACTCGGGCCCAGCCCTATATAACCAATCAGTTTATTTATTTCTCCAACTCTCCATGAGTAAAAGAGGATGTTTGTGAAGAACCATCAGTGTTCTCCAAGCTTCTTTTATCCATTTTCTATGAGCACATGAACAGATAGCATGAAAGACTGCTTTGAAAATGAGAGGATGCTCCAACCTTCCCAAAATATCACTTCAGCACAGTGTACAGTCTAAAACCCCCTGGGTCCACTCATTTCATACAACAGTAGCTGGTAAAGCTTTCATCACTGTAAGCCGATTACAGACAGGAGAAAGAAAGAGCAGAATAACAAGTATTTCTCCCCTGACGATTCTTAGATGGTTCAAGTATGTAGCTGCATCATCTTCTAAGCTGCAGGACTGAAAGTTACAATCAAACCTTTTGTAACTTGCAGTCCATGAATCTTTCCAAACTGTAACCTGCTTTCTTCCCTCCATCCACCTTGTCTATTTACACCTGACTGCTTCCCTCTCCGGCTGTCTGCTTTCTTCACTCCTGCCATCATCCCCTCCCTCTCAGCATGCAGCATCTCCAGGCCTGTCAGCCGCATTGAAGCTCGCAGGGGTTCGCACCCCTCTGTGACGTTGACTGGTCATAAACAAAACACACAGAGGCCGACAAGCCTGTCAGCCATTCTAAACACAAGGAGGAAGACTGCCGGGCAAACATACAAATGAGTGGAGACCTCTGTCGTCCCCTTTTTCCTGCTGTGAGATTCAAGAATTATCTTATGAAGTCCTGAAGTTCTACATGTGAGAAACCCATTCAGAAATTGTCTGCCGAGTTCTCTTTATCCAGTTTTTGGTTCATTGTACACTTATGATGACCCCCTCTCAGAAAGTGTGAGGTCATGGGATCCAGTCAGGGAAAAATGTCCATCTGGACAGAGGCTTGCTCCACTGGATTGTCGAGCGATTTGTTCTTGGATTTGTTCTTGACATCAGCAGCACTGATCTCCTTTTAAATGTGATGAAGACACCCACTAAAGAGAGGGAAGATGTAAAAACCGGTGGATTGTAGTGCAGGTGGGAACTCGCACGTGTGGTCATATCATTTTATACTTGAAAAGCTGAATCGAGGTACTCCAATCAGGACATGCAAAAATGAGAGAGATAACATTTTCCATTTACTATACTGGACAAAAGGTTCAGCAGACTGAAAAGTCAGACTAACCAGAAAGCTTTTGTGTGTCAGCTCTGGCTTTGTGAAGTATTGTGGCCCACTAAAATCCCTAAAAGTACAGGTCCAAACTCTCATAAAAACTAAAAATCCTAAAAGGAAACTGTTTCTTTTCAGTTTATTTTGTTTCGTTCCCTCTTTTAGACCACAAACTAGACACAAAAGCAGGATATTTCAGCAGGTCTGTTAAACAAGGGACCCGTATCCTCCAGGGACTTGGAGAACAGCGCCCTCTGCTGTCTGAAAACAGGCTTGCAATTTACGAATGTATAAACATTTTCTACAGGAACTAGATGAAGACAACCAAAAGTCCAAGAGAAGTTAAAACAAATAACAAAAGAATTGTTTTCTTTTAAATCAGACCAAATGAGATTGCTGCCATGTGAACTATTGATACAAAGCTATGGTCAATTAACCTCACATATTTTCAACTCGGGACAGGACATTAAATCCTGGCTGTGAGCAGGGAAAAAAAACAACTTAAAGGTATTTAGAGGATGTGAAAGAGGAAGGAAGCTGCAAGTCTCACCTGGTACGATTTCAAACAGATGTCTTCCAGGTTCATCCGGGTTGCCTGCGAGCTCATTAACCTGACATCCCTGCAGGGGTATGCAGCCCTGAAACACACAGCAGGAAACATCAGAACACCAATTGAGCACAGACATAATGATGTCATTACTTTCATCTTTATTTTCCATCAGACACTTTTCTGCACTTTCAGGGGCATTGAAATAAACATTGGTGCTTAAGTAAATGGAAGAGGTTCCCACTTCCTTCCTTCTTATTTCTCACCTCTTAACCCCTTGCGCATTTGAAGCAGCTACTCCTGCGATTGAACCGGGACCCACACAGATTATCAGAATACATTATCCAGATCAATACCCATTTAGCTCAGAGAACTCAGGCCAAGTGAGCTGTGAAGAGATGCCAAGCGTCTGTGGGTCGGCTCTGATTTTCTTCGCTCTGGCATCCTCCATCAAACAGGCAGAGGTGTCTGCCAAACGGCCTCAGCCAGAGGGCCGGGCTGTCGCCAGCATTAATCTCCATGGCAACAAATGGAAGAGGTGGGAGCCGTGGATAGATGCAGCGCAGGGGCAGGGCAGGATGGGTGTCCCAAGGGTGCTATGTGCTCAGAATAACACAGTAGGTTGCTGGAGATGAATGAATAGGAAAAGGCAACGTGTAATTCAAGAGCACAAATCACACAGTCAATAGTGGACTGAGAGTACATGGATAGGTAGGTGGACCTTTTCTAGAGTTTAGACAATTATTCTGAAACATGCATAACCCCCTGAAAAGCTGCAAACAGATATGGACAAGTCCAAACTATTTTGAAGACCTTTAATGTCCAGGACTTCAAAATAGTTCTCTCCTGAGATAAAAACCAGCAACACAGTCAAAGCTGTAGGTTTAAAACACTGACAGAACTTGTGCCGATGTTTTTAACTGTTCAAGCTTGCAAGCAAGTGGGATAAAAGAGCTTATACTCTTCAGTTAAATTTCCAAGACCAAATCAGCAGATGCTGAGTAAATCTAAAATACACCAGGAATCTGCAACAAAGATGGATAAAGACATACATTATCGCCATCCGCTTCATCCCATTCAAGGTCGGAGTACCGATGCCCATGCCTTCATACCACATCTCAGTCATTTCATGTTGCCTGTCCCGCAGGTGGTGAGGTTCACAGGGGGGTAAACCCACATTTCTCGTCTGGGATAAACTTGACCAGTGCCCACAGGTAAACCACTGGTCATCAGGTTCTCACGGAGAAGTTCCTCACCAAGGGCTCTATGGTGGTACCCTGGTAAACCTCAACCATGTGAGAGTCACTGTACGCCTTGGTTTGACTTGTCCACACCTTCTTGGGCTACAACCCAAACTTGGATATGCAGCACAGGCTGTGGCTGCCTTTGTTCCCGGCCAAAGACACCTACCCAGTCTGTGAATATTTGGCCAGTCCTGATTGCTGCTGACTGGATCAGTAGACCTTCCAGCTTATAGCGAGACTCTTCCAGACCAACCCAGAACTGGTTGCAGCAGCCTGTTAGTACTATTAACATTACTACGAACTGCTGGTTTAGCAAATACACAGAGCACTAAGTAGCTAAAGTGATGACAGCTAACCATTTGACTATATGGATTGCATGTATCTGTCTCTCCAAAAAAGAAAAAGAAAATGCTTGTAAGAGTGCATACATTTGTGGCATACATTTTGCCTGATGTGTTATGTAAAAATGCACCTATACAGTTATCATGGATGTAAAATCCAGATATGTAGACCACAACAGTTTCTGTGCAACAGGCTCTAATTTTTTTTTTAATTTCTCCTGTAAAGACACTTGAGCATGGAGTCAAATGAAGTATTTTGTCAACAGTATATACGTCAAATTGTCATCATACTGTTGGGTTAACAGGTGGCCTCTCTGTCTGAACATGACAGTAACAAGCATCTCCTAATAAAGATGGAGACAAGAAAAGCTTCTCATGTCTCACCACTTTAAAAGCTATCCTTAATCTTTTATCTTTTATCGGAGCTAATGGAGCTTCCCACCCTCGACTGTCCAATAACTGGAGTCCATTTGTCTGGCAGTGGCTTTATCCCCCACATGATGAAAAGGAAAAGAAAACCTGTAAAGATCCTTTTGTCAGTATTGCCTTTCCTGCAACCAATTATCACGTCCTTTCATTTTGGGGAGGGGGGCGAGTCTCGGCCTGCAGCAGTGATCTGGCTACACCCTCCTGACCCCTCCACCACACACACACACACCCATCACCCTCATGGCCTCGGATTTCCCATCGATTAGAAAGCTAGAGGAAGAGGAAAAAAAAGGCTGGAGTGACTCTGTCGCGCATCTAGGAGATTGAAAGGCAGAGGTGTTGTGTATGTCTTTGTATAAGTGTGTATTTCTCAGAGTGTGTGTTCGGCATTCAGCCATGTATGCATCTTGAATCCACTGGGAGTTACAAATCAATACAGGCTGAATGAGTATTGGCAAGCTCTCATGAAAGACAGGTTGTCAGTCATTTGGTGTGTGTGTATGTGTGTGTGTGTGTGTGTGTTTGAGATGACAGGGACTAAGAGACAGTGACGGCAGCCGGCTGCCGCCTACAAGAAACGAACAGCAGTCGTGCTGAGTGAAGACTGAAGAAATCAATATGAGCTGAGGCTTCAAGCAGGAATGTGGAAGGGTGATTATTAGGGACATTTGAAGGATCATTTGTATGTTGTTGGCTGACATCATCACCTCTTGTTAGAACTACCGCAAGCTCTGTCAGCTTTGTTAAATGTCCATCCCAGTATCATTAAACGTGTGATCAACACAACTTATCAAAGATAAATGTGAGGGAGCTCAAAATCTCCATCATGGAGTCAAAGGGGTGGTTGATGTACAGCAAAAGCAAGACTACTTAAATGAATGCAGTTTTTTTTGTTATAATACATAATTGTCTTAGCATTTAACAATTAATGATAGATATAAATTCATTCTTAGTGTAGAAGTGTGGCAGACTTGAAGGAAAAATGAGACTTCAGACCACTTAAATAAAAATACAGTTTTTTCTTCACTAGTCAGAAACATGCTTATACTTCTTTTCTTTCTTCAAATTGCCTTCCCTCTTCATGAGATTTTCTTTTCCTGGATTTTTTTATTTTTTTATTATTATTATTATTTTTTTTTTACAAATTCACGACTTAAACATAAAACTGTTGTAGGAAAGAGCTCAGTTTGGCACAGGAAGGTGTTGTAAAAGACGTTATTGTCTGTCCGTGTGTCTAAAACAGCATAGAACTGTACTGGAAGTTCATTAATAATCTTTGCATGTGCTCGTGGGTGAGATAAAATGAAGTGGCAGACCAGATTTGAGTTTTGCATGCCTGATCTAAGTCATTTGCACCTGAAAATACATCTATCAGTTCATCAGCAGAAGATCCTCACCATTAACGGTTCAATCGATGGTGAAGCTTTCACCCAATCTATCACCAAGTCGGTGTGTGTACTTCTTGAGGAAGTGTAGTGTTGTGTGTAAAGTTGATGAACACCTTTGTGTTGTAGAAAAGTCATCTGCACCGATCTTTTCATCGTCTTCTCAGTTGATTTCTGTCGAGGTGACAGAAGAGAGAGACTCTATTTCCTCCAGCTGCCTCACATTTCTGAACCAAAAGAAGTGCAGAGAACAATGGAGAAGATTCTTCTTGACAGAAACAATATGAGTGCTCTTCCCATGTTCCTCAACTACCAAGTAGCTCCACTTTATGGATGTGAAGTTCAAGGGTTGCAGATGATAACAGAGAGAGGATTCAACTAGTCATGTCCCCAGTAGGTTTTGAAGGTCAATGACCTTTTCCAGGCTGAAGTGTTACCTGCGGTTTGGTTTCTTCCTCGTCTTTGTAGAAGAAGAGCTGATCTGAGCGCAGCACAAACCAGCGCAGCTGCCAGTTCTTCATGATGCTGCGCTGCTTCTTCAGCCATCCAGCCTTCAGCGCCCCCTCCTGGAGGCTGGGGGAGGCCGGCCGGCACGGGCCTCGCGACACCTCACCCATCACCATGCTCTTTGACCTGGCTGCAAACACCAAACACAAACACAAACAAGATGTCCTTTCAAACTCTGTAGGCACCATGAGATAAAGGTCAGAGGAGACGTGCTCATTTCTTCGGTGTGCACGCTCCAATGGACACACATGCTCAAACACAGCCACTCACAAATTTCTGCCAGAGGCTGCTACGCCTCTATTTGAAGCTGGACCGGGTCTGCAGAGCGGTGGCAGACATAAAGACTGTAATAAGGGAGAGTAGATACAACACAGACGGTGTAGGGGGGAACAACAGACACAAATACACACAAGTGTGCGTTACGCATAGCCTCGGGTGACACGGATATCCCTCTTCAATTTCAGAGGTCCTTGGTAGAGACTTATTGTGCGCTGCCACAGCGTAGCAGAACGGCGGCGGCTTTGAGCGCAGATAATAGGACCACATGGGACTGACTCGCTGACTCGCTGGCTGAGTGATTCTTAGCAAATGTGTGTAACCTGAGCTCAGCCAAGGACATGTTTGAAAAGAAGATGGCAGCTTTAGAGCCTTTGCCCTCCTCAGACGCTCCACCAATAAAATCACTGTTCAGTTTTATATGTTTGATAATCACGACATGCACTGACATTTATGCATGACCTCTGTCAACATGAGTATACACTCTTATCAACTTTAGACTGAGGGTTAAATGTTTGACACTGGCAAGCTAACCTATGTGTTATTAAATGATCCTGTATCACTTATACGCACTATTTGAGCACACATCCTCACTGCACCATTACACACACACACACACAGAAACACACACCCAGACACGATCAATTTTCAGATGGCGCTGAGGTAAAAGAGAGGAAGACTGAATGGGTGGGGGCAGAAAATCAATGTGTATTCTTCTTTATTGTCCCTTCTCACAAAACCGTAAACATATATACATATATATATATATATATATATATATATATATATATATATATATATATATAT